>OZ026614.1:30327562-30927562 GCA_964020975.1 Hermodice carunculata | reverse complement strand
GATGAGCCGTTCTCGGCTGACCTTCAACTTATAGAAAGTCCTACCCTGGTCTAGGGGTACTCAGAAGTGTTTCAACGCAATTTTGAGGTAACTAGAAAAGCGGTTTAAAGAGAAAAAGATATTTTATGATTTTGCTATTTAAAAAAGGGGAAAACATTATAGAAATATAAAAGCTAGTGATGTTTTCGAAGAAATCAACAATGTAAACAACCATTGTAATTCCTATTTACTTAGACTTTAAGCAACAGTAATGCATGCATTAACTGATAAAAACTCAAATTGAAAATTTTGTCAAGGGTCAATAGCATCACCACCTAGGCAACAATTTTGCTTCTCCCTTCCAGGAGGCAGAATTCCACCAAGTTTCAAAAAAATTTTAGGGACATTTCTGTAGAATTAGAAAATAGCAGAAAAACACATAAAATTGTAAAAAAAAAGGGAAAAAGGGGAAAAAAACGAAAAAAAGCAGTGTCACCCGCTGAACAAATTTAGATATACGAATTCCCAGAGGTGTCCCCTCGCAATTTCAAGGCAAGCAGCTGAGCGATTTTAGAGAAAATGATATTTAAAACATTTTGCCCCCCCCCCCCGGGGGCGGATGAGAGTGGAATGTCACACAAGGGTATATGCGTGATTGATCACATATATGCATGCCAAAGGATCTAATTGGTGAGTGGCATACCCCACCATCTATTCTCTCGGTGACGGCTCCATTCATTCTCTTGTGGCTCTGCTGTGCTAAATAGTATGGCATATGCTATCACAATGTGCAATTTAAGTCATAAGAAAGGAAGAAGGTAGGCTTCGTATGTAAATAATGATAAGATACTGGGGTAAAAGAAAAGCACATGGTACTCGTTGCCATTTCGATTTTTTTTTGACGACTTTAAGTAAAACGGTCCTACCCACAATTAAGCCTGATTTTTACATTTCAAGTTTCAGCATTTATGACCTGTCTAGGAGCAGAGAAGTATTATCTTAGTATGGATAAATTAATTTAATGTATATTTGGTGTGGTGAAAGCAATATAGATATGATAGTTTGCTAACAAGCAATAGCAGATGGCACTAAAATGAACTATTTTGCCAAAAAAAAAGGTGATGTTTAAAGATGCCGTTTCCATGGCAACCAAACACAGGTAACTGAGGACAACAGGACAAAATAATTTTAGGGGACCCTAAAGATAAAGGAAAATCATGTTGTAGCTTTCTGTACGGTGGGGTAATTCAATTCTCCAAAATGGGTCTCTGGCCGCTCGCCTACTGGAAACGCTTCCAATCAAGAGACCATCAACCAGCACAAAATAACATCTTTTTGGTTTTTTTCAGATGAATGGGACAAGCAATCGTGCTTTTATAATACTTTTTGTAGTGGAGCCACGTTTTCAAACGAACACCGTAAGGATTATCTTCAAACAGTTGGTTTTTAAGGAAGCCAGCTGAAAGAAACTCACAAAAGATGTTTTGCATCCATATGAATGACAGGTTTATCAAATGTACTTTTCCGGGGTTTGAAGTGTTGATGTTGCTCAGTGCAAACTACTACACAAACTCTTTAATTCTGCTGGAAAGCATGTCGTTAATAACCTAACTTTACCAAAGCACCAAATGATTCCCTAAATGTCTATTTAGATTTTTAATTGTTTCACAACATGCAACAAAGGACTGAAATACGTCAGGGATGTCTCAAAATGATGGGAACAAAGGCCCGAATTGAAGGTTCATTGGCAGGTGTTCCTTTGATTTTTTTCCAACACATTATGCACACGTTATAGCATACATCAAATGAACACAGTCTCTCCAATATTCGATTCTAAGTATTCAAAAACAGATTTTGTAACAAGTGTTTTCGAGCGAAAAATCATTCACAAACATGAACCAGACGACATTTTAAGCTGCAGTGGCCTATTGAATAGTATGGACCAGGAATTGTCTATGTACACAGTTAAATGCAGATAATCAATTTCTGCAATTTATTCTATCCTGTTTAAAATGAAAAGGTTTGTTTGATATATGTTTTGTTGATTGAAGTATATCAACCACCCGGTGCCACATGACGTCTGCTTCTAATTTCTTGCACTTTATTGAAAAACACAGGGAGTATATTACATTTTGGATAACTTTAATATAGTGTTATGTTTTCGTTTCAATATATTTCATAGAAGGCGACCGAAAATATTGTGTTGTTTTCTTTGAGAAAACTGGTTATCATGTTATAAAGTGCCCGCATGTGCTGCTTCCCAGGCAGAGTTCCATGTACGTACGATGCGGACAGATACGTATGATACAAATACCTATGATGTGAATAGGTTTGAATGATATGAACAGGTATGTATGATCTGGACAGGAATGTATGACACTAAAGGTATGTATGATACGAACAGGTATGTATCATACGAGCAGGTATGTATGATTCGAGCAGGTATGCATGATACGAGCATGCACGTTCGATGCAGAACAGGTTTGAAATATAAGCAAATTTTGTATGATACGAAAAGGCCATTGCTATCAACAACAAAAGGGAGAGGTTCGTCACTCTCGACATAAACTGGTCTAAGTGACCACCTGCCGGGCCACGCTGTGAGCGCTCTGCTCGGTGAATATAGCCCTCTTAGGCGTCCTCTGATAGTTTCATTGTATATTTTATATGATAGTGCGACATCAAAGAAAAGACATGAAGTGTACTACACATATACCGTAGTTCTTCTTTTGAAAGATCCCTCTTTTGGAAGCCCACCTGCTTTATGTGACCATTTTCACTGTACAAAAGCACTTTCTAATTATAATTTACCTCTTTTGAGAGACCTGACACCTGCAAAACCTGACCAGTTATCACCCTAAATGATCCCAAAAGGTCACTCTCTATCCAGAAAGTCCCAAATTCAGACAAGTAAAACCCAGCTATTTTGTACGAGATTTGCAAAATAATTTATTTTCAAAACCAGTTTACAAATCCAAAATATGTTTATAATACCACTAAACGAGTGAAAACATGACGGCCAGATGGAATGGGTCTAATAAGTGTACATCAATCATTCTTGATTCTAAATTATGCATGGGTATTCAAAGTAATGGTCAGTTGTTAGACAGGTGGCACAACAGTTGAACCTCCTTTGGGAACCATCTGCTTTATGTGACCACTTCTTGGAGGACACTAAGGATGGTCTCTCAAAGGAGGGACTACTGTATCCACCGGTTGCTGTCGACCATTTTTGCTGGGAAGGTGTTAAAACTTGATAGTAATCTAACAAAAGCTGCTAAAGATGGATTGTAAAATCAGTAAGCCCAGGACAAAGAAGGTTTTGTCACATACAGTTATTTGGTACATTGATTACATGTTTTGCCTGATATTTCATAAAGTGCTGAATTTTTGATTATGCGTCTTCTAAACACACAGTATCGACGACCAGATTGTTGACTTACTGTGTGGTATTTGAACGCGTTACCGACTGACACCTCATTAGTCAGCTCTCTCCAATTTAGCCACACTGCATGATTGAACAGAACTTTTTTTTTTAAATTCTGGACAACCCAATCACAGATATTTTTTACTTCCCTTTGTAGCTCAGGAAATGTTTGCCTGAGAATCAGACTGCTGAAGGGGCGTCACTAGTTTCGCCTGTCCCGCATTCAAGAACCAGGGTGAAAGGGGGCGGAGGATACAAAGCCTTTCCTAAGTTTGTAAAACAAATTAATGAGGAGACAAAGATTCGTAGCTACATCTGATCATGAAACGTCTGTTCGCAATTAAACCTATCCCGTATGATATCTCAACAATCCATCACGGCCATTGTTTTACCCATTCCAATGACAAAATAATATCCAACATTATAATGTATTTCGTTGTCGCCACCAATCTAGCTACTGTCCAATGTATTATATTTCCGCTTTCCTACGAGGAGGTCCATTAGGAATTGTTGACACGGAAAGGTTTTTCTTAGTAGAACCTGAATCCAACTGGGGGTCAATTATGGAAAAATAATACCTGGGACATTTTGCTTGGTGGCCAATTCGGGAAACGGCTTTTTTTTATAACATCTTGACTGGCGGCCCTCCAGTTTTGATCATAATGGTTTTATAAAAGGTGAACAGTTTTTCAGCTGACTAAACTGCCAATCATTTGCACGAGACAAGGAAGTATTTTAAGGGAAGTAAACAACAAAGTATTTTCTTGTTCCAATGACATCTGTGGACCAGGCAGCTACTTCATGTGCCAACCCGAGTTAACTGTAGGTGACCTACACCGGGCACATTTATGCTGAATCTATTCAGAAAAAATAAAAAAACGAGTTAACATGTTTCACCGGAGGTAACAAAAATCAAATTTTCCTGCACTCTTGGTCCAAACCTGCATTGTCGGCATTCTACTTCGAATTGCATCGAATCCTAGCCGCATGACGAGACTCTCTAAGGATACACACTGGGACAGAATCTGGACAACAGGGAATATCAATTGCTAAGTACATCGAGAAGACCACTCGCGCCATGGTTTTTACAACATATAAAAAGCAAATTCGTGTTTTTGCAACACAAAACTAATACACATTGCGGAAAATTATCTGACGAGTAAAACCAGTGTGTGTGTCTTTGACCAGAGCACAAAGTGAAATGCATGTCTAATTTTGTCAACATGACAGCCGCACATGAGGTATAATGTTGCAGCATACATTTTCTTCAGTTGGATGTGAGAGTGTCTCTGCATGCTCTGTTTAGCTATTACGCATGCACGATGGATTCATCAGTTCAGATACAATCCGCTGATATTGCTAAAATAAAGTATTACTTGCGACATGTTGCATCATTCTTTAGAAAGCGGTATTTCAAATTAAATCGATCAGCAATGTTTGAAAGGGGTGATACATTGCAGCAAGAGAATCAATCTGTGTGGAATCCCAGGTCCCGACTCATACCATTTAGATATAAACTTCAGTATTCGACAACTTTATCTTCTGATGCAGAGACAGTGCTGTTGTTCCGTGATGCTTTGAATAGATCTTATTGCCTTAACTATGACACGTTCTATCGGTGATGAAACATGCGGGACGAGAACAAATTACCTGGGCGTATGTACGGCACGTACATGCCTTTGCTTAAGTCAATCAATTAGCATTTAGTGCAGGTAAAAGAAGAGGATACAGACAACAGACTTATTGAGTCTTTTAACTTTTAATCACCCAAATACAAGACTGATTCAAAAAGCCTTCCGGGGCTCTCTTGGCAACCAAGAAACCTGTTAGTTAACCAGAAGTAAATAATGATGGTGGATATTCTCCACAGCTTCCAATCAAAACATTTGGTGGAAGTCAAACATGAAAAACATGAGACAGACTGTGTTTTGCGGTTGATCGGCTTGTTTACGATAATGTTAGCAATGGCGGCTTGTTTTCGATAGTGTTAACAGTGGCGAGCATGGATGGACTTCAGCAGATGTCCGTTCCAGACAAAGGCGGCCATAAGAGGCGCTCGTGGAAGGTGAACTTTTAACAGCTTCCCATGTGGACTGTACTTTAAACGACCGCAGCTTCACAGCAACCCTTGTATCGTCTATGTTGGAAGGTAATGGCCCGCAATTCTCTTTGGAAAAGGAACCACTGTGATCGTTCATCCAAACTACATTTAGCCGATCCTAATAGCTTTTGTAGACAAAATGGGACAAGATGACTTACTAAGTAGTTTGTGCCTTTCCATACAATTAATTCTGGGTTGGTTCTTGTTCAAAGCTGAACTTATAAAATGTGTTCTACACACACACACACACACACACACACACACACACACACACACACACACACACATATGTATGTATGTATGTATGTATGAATGTATGTATGTATGCATGCATGTATGTACATGCTATAATCTCTACGTGACTGCATCGTTCAAAACATGGAACCTCTAATACCTGGTGATTTATGTCCTTAAAATGTGAACACGGTGTTGAGCAAACTAGCCAATAAGAGTTAACTCTTGAGGAAAGGGCGACTGCACGAAATGAACAGCTGAACTACTATTCCTTGATTATGCCAAAGGTTAGATGGGTGGTGTCATGAAAACCTTACATGACGACACGAAATCTCAACGACGTTTCTTTGCACATGTTGCCAACCGCAAGAAAAATATCTCGACTGGTTTATTTCACAATACATACAGGCTCGGTATATCTATGTTTGTATCCCTACATCGAACAGTGAGCGGCGCTGTGTTAGTTACAGTCGCGCATTGATGGCATGCGACTCCTGGAACTAACCCTTTAATGCACGCTTGACATATTTCACTCACTTTTGGACGCAATGGAATCCGAAACAAGGTTTGGACATATTATTTTACCAGAATCTAACTTACGTAAAGAGTGTGATGTGTAGTTACACGGACATATGACGCTCCCTACAATCTAATATTTGTATGTGCACACTTCTTTTAAAGTTACAATCAATATCAATATTACAGATACATGTATTTCTATATGTATAACTATTATAATTATCGTTCAGTTCAGTAGACATCTGCTCCACACATTCAATAAAATAATCATACTTCATACTAAATCCCTTTTTGGCATTTTAAACTCACATATTTACCTAAAATATTCCTTTTCCCATGACTGCCTGTATAAAAAATACCCAACAACGAATGTTCCACCTTATGCGTGCTTTTAGTCTAAAAAATAAACTGAATTGGAATTGTACACAAAATAAACTAATACACAAACATGACACGTAAAATATGGTTGTGCTACGGTAATCATTAACGAATGTACGTGCATGCCCGGGTAAATTTCATGAAAGGGTATAGTTCTTAGTCATGTAGATATATCATATTTCAACCAGCATAATCAATTGCAACCCCTGTACTTTGTCATTTGACATTTGATGACTTACAAAATTTCAAAAAATCGATGCGCCCAATATTGATTTTTATCTCTGTGTAATATGGTACGCACCATGACGCCAACATGCGAAACACTTATTAAATGGTCCGACTAAGGATGACAGAAGAAGAAGAAAATCTTGTCTCTGATGTCTGCTTAGAATAGAAAACCAAGCATGCACAACTGAATGAATGAATACATAAATATGAATAAATTTCTACGCTGTTTATGAATTTTGTGGAATAATGTATGGAATGTTCTTTATTGTGTGGCCAAACCACTGCTAGTTGAAGTGAAACTTGCTCGTCGAGTCAAACTGAAAGAAAAATGCAATACATTGACATATGAATCTATTTCATGGGTCTTTTCTGTCTAAAACTCATAAAACCTGTAGCATTCTCGATCCACCATAAAACGATGTGTCTATAAATCTTTACTTGCGGCTTACCTGAAGAGAGAGAACCTTCTATTTGTTGCATGTTGATTATGAGTCCATTTGGAATAGCTCTCGGCAATTATGAAACTCTTATCTACGTGTCCTCAAATCTTTGCTTCCTGGTCGAACATTATATCCAGTCTATTATCTCTGAGCATATACACGGATAACCCTACTTTCCACAATCGGTCAAACGTAAACAGTTAATGATCTGTGACGCCTCTTCAGAAAGCGCCTTTTAAGAATGCAGAAGAACTGCCTTTGGTTTCACGTCAAATCAATCTCCTTTGCGTGTATAGATATCATTACCTTTGATGGCCCAGACTTTTAAGTCGACAGGGAAGCTTTTATACTTATTTACATAAGCTTATTTTCCTGGCCGACTTCGGTGGTGAACCAGATGTACAAGGAGTGCGCCAGCAGCCACGTGATCTTTACAGCCTAACCCCACAGTAAGGAGGCATCTGCATAATCTTTCTGCAATAAACACCGTGCCTAGAGTAACAGACGTCTTTTTCTAACACCAAAATGTCATCGAAAAAAATAAATAAAAAGTTTTTTACGTGATGATGACGCCATGACAGCACGCGTCATATTATGAAACCAAGAATACCATAATTCTGTGCTCAAATTCCTATCACAAAGAAAGATGAAATAAGAGTTAAGGTGAACTAAACAACCCTTTACCACTCATACGACAGTACACTTGGTATATCTCCATATAAAGAGTTACTGTGAGCGAACCAACTCTTGGTCACTCTTACGACTCTGTTTTGGTGTATTCTCTGGGTATGTGAACCCTACTTGATAATTTTTAAGGTATCTACATTGTCTTATCAAGTGTATCATGAATATTACAATGAAACATTTTTTACTCTTTCTTGCTCAAATCGCCCAAAACGCGCCCAGATGCAAGTTACTAGCCTTTGGGGTTTTTTTTCAAATTTCTGGTGAACAGGAAGCATTGTTTGATGAAAATTGTAGCTGAAACTTATTGTCCTGGCATGGCCCAAGTCAATAGCTTTCTTTTGCATAGAATGGAAATTATTCTCTTGTTTCCAAAATTACTCGCAAAACTGTAAACAACAGCAACTGTTAATGCCCAGTCTTCCACATGAACATTAATTAGTGCAGGCGTGCCCCAGGGATCCATCCTTGGTCTTTTGTTGTTTTTTATATGTATGAATGATTTGGCAACTACAGTTGAATGTAATATTCGTATATTCGCAGATGACACATCATTGTTCCTAACTGTTGATCATAGGTATGAAGACATAGCCATAATGACGCTAAACGGTGACCTGAGCGCATTAGCCATGTGGACCAAACAGTGGTTCATAAAAATCAGTGAAAGTAAATGTGGATTGCTAATGATCAGGAAATCTAAACCAAATTATTTACCTGTGTATTTAAACGGTCATAAAATTGAGGAACTTGAGCATCAGAGGCATTAGGCGTAATTTTAAATAAAAAAGGAACTTGGGAAAATCATATAAATTCGATATATGTTTCAGTGGTGAAAAGGGTAGATTGTCCGCGTAAACTAAGTTACTTCTTAAATAACAATCAAAACTTTATTTTACTTATATACGACCTGTTATGGAATATGCCGACGTCTTCTGGCACGGCTGGACTGACCAGCTATTACGCCTGTAAACCTGGCGTCACGCTTCAGGTGGACTTCTACATGAACAGGCTCCGACACAAGTTCTGAGTAATTACGCGCTGAGGACCGTCTAATCTATTTGGGCTAGTGCAGCCTATGTCAAAATTCTACAGAAGAAGGTGTGCAATATGGGTAATAGTCCTCCCATATTTATATAGGTTAGACAGTGACAGGTTAGCTTATGGAGTGTGAAGAGTTCGGTCTGAGGAATAGGGTAACGACAACCAGGATGTGGTTCTGGACGAAAAGGCACAAATACAATATGAAAAGAATAAATGGGAGAGCTTAGCGCGACGAAGGGAAAAACACAGATTGATGTTTATGTGAAAAATTATTAATGATCTATCTCCATTATAATTAAGCGATCACCTCCCCACCAACACTCCAGTAACTTATAACATGGAGGTATTATATATATATATATATAATACCTCCATGCTTATAATTTGAGAAACGTAAATGATATTACGAACGGACCTTTGGGTAGAACTATGATGAGATGAAATCATTTTTTTCCGGCCACAACAGCATTATCATATATTTATGGAATTCTCTGTATATTAACATGTGGAACGCAAGCAGTATCTCCCAATTTAAGACTAAGCTGAATAGTTCCATGACAAAGGTTCCAATTCACGTCTACTGAAGCTCTCGAAGAGGTCAGGTACTGCACGCTCGACTCCGCACGTCCTCTAGTTCCTTTAACAACCACCTGTTCAGACACAAGTTAATAGACTCTGCCTGGTGTTCCTGTGGTTACGTCAAAGAAACCACAAGGCATTATCTCCTTGAATGCAACCGTAATACTCGTGCTCGAGCAATAGGTAGCTACCTAACCACATTAACCTACACATCAGCAATCTACCTATTCTACGGCGACCCCAGCCAAACAGAGAGTGTAAAGTGCATAGGACAGTCCATGATTTCATTTTTCAGACTAAGCGTTTCTAACTTGTCAGTATGTTTATGGAAAGTTTCACCTCAGCTCTTGCACAAATGTACTCTTCTGTGAAACTATTGCATTAATACCATGAGTCAGCATTACTGTACATGACAAGCATATAGGGTATATATTATCCACCCTCCTGTTGTTGAAATTGTGACACTGATTTGAATTACGCGAAGAGGAGTTCATATGTATATATATATATATGTATATATATATATATATATATATATATATATATATATATATATATATATATATATATATATATATATATATGAGTAAAATAAGAAAAATACAATAAATACAAGAACCAAGTACAAACACAAAAGACGCTGATCGTATACTAGGTAAGGGGAAGAGCATAAAAGTGCTGTCCCTTGACCTAGTATATATGCGTATAAATATTATATGTTTATATGTTCATTGGGCCATCAGTCATATCAATATAGAAGTCATAATAAGTCAATAGGAAGTACATAATATTTCAATTATTCCATTTAATTTTTGCCGCGTGAAGGAAGAGATAAGCTTACCATCAAGACAGATCTCCCTTACAGTATGTAATAGTAGGCCATATACCTGCACACGCTTACTGTTAGATATAAAAAAAACATAACCACTTGAGTTCAGATTGTAATTTTTTTCATATATCGGCTCATATCTTCTTAGTGGGGATACTAGGCCCATGTTTACTGTTACACATTAATAGCAAAATACCCATGAGGTTTCGAATGACGTGGGTAATTTTGACCTAGAATAGTGACTGGCCACTTAAAGGGGCCTATAGAACATTGCTTCATCATGTTAGCAGATGTGTGGAGGCCGGCGGAGGCATTATGGTTTTCGCACGTGGACGAAAACCTGCGTCCAGTTAGCAATAACAGTATAAAAAGACAATCAAAAAGCAAGTTCTTTTCTATTTTTAATAAACGTATTAATAAAATATATATATTGCTGTCCCTATGCTTATGTTCGCAAAATAAATGTGTCGATTTATTATTGAGCTTAATTATAACCAAGGGAGTGATTGCATGTTTCAGATAGAGCATACTCGGGGACAACGAATGTCAACAACTCATCAAAAATACATGGCTGAGAAACAGATACGGTGCGTAGCAGATTTTCTCGGTACCAAACTTTTGGAGAAGGATCTGTCTTGGCATTTGTCCCTGTGGATATTTAATGTTTTATCAATTTTTCACAATCCCACACAATCATGTGACGCAAGGAGTTTAACTTTATTTTTACTTGAAAACTTGATCACTTTCGCTTTCGTTCCATGAAGCTTCTTCTTCTTCTTCTTCTTCTTCTTCTTCTTCTTCTTCTTCTTCTTCTTCTTCTTCTTCTTCTTCTTCTTCTTCTTCTTCTTCTTCATCATCATCATCATCATCACCATCATAGTTCTGGTGAAAATAACAACACTCAACAGCAGCAACACGTGGGCTTGTCTCTGAACTTGGTTCACGAAACTGAAGCCTCCTCGGTGTGGCCTGACCACTGGAACACAACTTTATGTCTTACATAATTTTGATTGATAAAACAATATTAAAATGATCAAATGACCTTCGATTCACAAAGATTATAAATCTTACAGACGCATATTTCGGGCCGATAATAATTCGTCGCTATTAAGAATAGGTTTATCGTTTAATTTAACTATCATTATCATTACCATCACAATCCTCATCCTCATCACCATCATCACCATCAGTAGTAGTAGTAGTAGTAGTAGTAGTAGTAGTAGTAGTAGTAGTAGTAGTAGTAGTAGTAGTAGTAGTAGTAGTAGTAGTAGTAGTAGTAGTAGTAGTAGTCACAGGACGTACAGACTTCCTTCAAATTGAAATGTTTTCAAAGTCTGTGTGAAGGCGAAGGAAGAATCAGCGCCGTAATCATATTTGGAAAACTATAGAAAATTAGACATCGTCTCTCGGCCTTTGAAACAGATTGTAAGTGAAAACCAGCATGTTTACATGACTGGGTCTTCTTGGTTTTGTTTTGCAGGTCATGTAGCGAAGACATGCAGCAAGAATTTTTTGGACTGGATTAGTAATATAATGCACCAAAACTGCATGTTCACATGGCTATGATTAATGCGCTCGTACTGTTTATTTATATACGAGATAGTCAATGTTTTTTTAATGACCGCAAGACCAAATTACATATGTCCTCAGTTTTTATGCAGAAAATGCCAAACATTAATTTCTAACAACATGGGATCATCAACAGCAAAGTTACATGGCCCAGCTTATCCACTTAATATACGAATCCTCGCGCTTTCAGGAGTTCCAGAGAAATGAATCTTGTCTCTCCCCGTAAACAAAACAGCCTTTCCCCATTTTCCTAAATACGCTGTTGATACCTCATAGAAAGTAATATGTTTTTCCTACAACGCTTGAAAAAAAACTCATCGCTACCAGCACAACCCCACTTCCAAGTGAACAATGCTATCTCTTCAAAGACGCTCTTGTTTCATCGTTCATGTAGTATGTTGTAAGGTTACGAGAAACCAGGTGTCAGGACCTGTGACCGGTGCACAGAAAGGCCTACGAATACACACACATTTTTTATCTCCGACCAATAAGAGAGGTTCGTGCTTTGGTTTCATGGTTGGCCATCCAAGCTTTTAATAAGGACGCTTAATTTGTGCTAAGTAGACACCATTTGCAGCACTTAAGTATGTTTCACGCTGTTTGTCACCCTTAAGGTGTTGTTGTTTCCAAGTAGTGCGTTACAGATAGTATCACTGACAATGAGTCGCTGAGTGCGCTCACTCTCGGCTGTCAGTTAAGAAATAGCCATGTGTCAAATGAATTACATATTGGGGTGGCAATATGAAAGTGCGAAGCTTGATGTATCCTCTTACTACTAAAATATGACGCTATGAATTAAGCCTCATCATAATTTAAAAGATATCTGTTCTCTTGAGTAAATGGAATAACGTTCACCAGATTCTGACCTGGTCTCAGATCAGTCGACTCCAGAAGGAAACTTCGCAGGCAACACTAAGCTGTATAAGCTATGCAACAGTCTCATTGTTAAAATGGCCATATGTTTACTGGCGGTGCATACATACTATGTGGTTCAGGGTGCATGGTTCACCTTCAAAACCTCACAATATAATTTAACGTACATTCAGCCATCCTAAACGAAGGAATACGGCCCGAAACGGATGTAAATTAATTGATACTTTGATGGGAGGGTAATATTTGACATGCAAAGTAGGCTAATCTGTTTCTACCTAACTGCAACAACACCATCTGGTTCTCTTGGTTACAAAGGTATAAGTTCAAATAAAACACTTCAAGAAACTAAGCTACTTATCATCAAAAGAGCCGTGTACATGTGATAGGTTGATGAACTCGAAAGTGTAAATTTCACTGACAATTGGCATTTTTTTGGCCTTTTCTGAAGAATCCATCATCCGTGATTCGCAACTTTTTCGCAAAATGTACCCTAAAGTATCATTAACCAAGTATTTACTAACGCTTTGACAAGGAATATGTCTAAATTTTCAACAATACATGAAGCATATGTGTCGAATCATGGCCGGGGTGAACACGCACTGATCGCATGACAACTTTTTTCACAGCATATATGCATGCAAGATGCGGTCTCTTGCCAGCAGAATAGGTAGACCGCGCTCAACGTCAGGGTATAGACCTTCATGTATTTATTTGTATCAGCTACATATTCATTGATCTCAGCCCCACTAGACTCCAGCAATGAGTCACCCGTCTGTGATTTGCTACCGATTTAAACTTTCCAAGCTTATATCCGCCTCACGTTAATTTGATATTCATTAGAGGTCACGTGTCATGAAAAGCTACATTTTATTCCTTATTTTTTTTTTTTGGGGGGGGCAATATAAATAAAAAAATAACATGATGGGTCAGGTTTGTGACATTTGAGTTAATGCTGTCAAATTTGAGTAATGTTTGATATTGAGTAAATGTGAACTTGAACATGTCAGAAAAGAATGAAAGTCATTAGCATTTAAGTAAAAAAACATGTTATCAAAACATAATTTTTTAACCAGCTTTTAAATACAATTAGACAAACTTGTAACTGTCGTTGGCCGCTGCTTGCTACCGATAGCCCCTTGGGGTTTATAAATATATATATATATATATATATATATATATATATATATATATACATGATAATACAATAGCGACACTGCATGTTCATGCTTGGTGGAGATTTTAACATGTTTACACTTACACTAAGTTTGAAGAGAATACAGCTTTTTGTTTCGTATGCAAAGTTCACAATAACAAAAACACATTAACATTCATTAACGCCTTGAACAAAAATGTACCCCCCCCCCCCATTTCTAGCATATCAATGTCAAGAGGTACCGATGTAGTTTAGTTGACGGAGCGTTTTTCTTTTCCTCCTCCCCCCCCCCCCCTTCCCGCAAGCAGCCAGGCTGTGCTCAACTGCTTAGGAGAAAACTGCACGTAGATGCGTGTAAACTAGTATTCTTTTGTAAACATAATAGTATGAAGTCATCCCAATCATATAATAATTGCAAAAAATCCTTAATAATCAGTATTTATTAGTACTACCTACCTAGTGAACATCTTCAACCTTTGCATGTTTGACGAATGAAGGTCGGGGGGGGGGACCCCAAAGTGTTAGTATGGAACTTTAAAGGTGTTGGCTGAGCGGTTTCAAAGAAAAAAATGAAGATTTTACAAAAATTGAACAAAATATGAACAAATGCGAAAATTAATGGAGCGCAAGGATGTGAACAAATTTCGAAGAGTTTATCCAAGGTACATCCATACCAAGTTTGAAGAGGAACAGGCCAATGCTGTGTCAGGAGTCGAAAATGTAAATTGCGGACAACAGACGGATGACGGACGACGGATCATCGCAAAAGCTCAGTTGACTCATATACAAGCTGAACTAAAACAAAACACACACTCACCCACACTCAAACACACACACACACACACACACACACACACACATATATATAAAGATCAAAATACTTGACTCACATACAAGCTGAACTAAAACAAAACACACACTCACACACACTCAAACACACACACATACATATATATATGTATACTAGTATATATATATATATATATATATATATATACATATATATATATATATATATATATATATATATATATATATATATATATATATATATATATATATATATAAAGATCAAAATACTGGAAAATATAACAAAAACCAAGGTACTGGAAAAGGCAACAATTAAAAAAAAATGAAAGAAGTGCCTGAAAAGACAAGAACGTGAAGAGCCAAGCGCTGGAAAGCACACCAAAGAACGATATAATTGTGGGAAATATCGACGAAATGAAACCGAATTTTTAAAACAACCAAAACAGGACAACTGCAGTGCTGAATACGGAAGTAAACGGAATATAAAAACCGCACAAAAAAAAAAAACAAGCAAAAAAATCATAACAAAAAACCAAAAAAAAAAAAAACCAAAAAAAAAAACAAAACAAAAAAAAACCAAAAAAAAAACAAAACAAAAAAAACAGGTAGAGTAACATCCGATTAATGGCATCAAAAGAAAGGCAGTTCAATCTCTTGCTGGACCAATACTACAAGATCAATATAATTGAACAGAAACAAGCAAACGATCAAATTTTATGGATGGCAACAAAGGGTAGATGAAATGTACAAATGGCAACAAAAGGAAGGACAAATTACATGAATAGTAACAGAAAGAAGATCAAATTGCACGATCAGATTGCATGAATAGTAACAGAAGGAAGACAAAATTGAATGGCTGGTAATAAATAGCAGGTCAAATTGCATGAATGGTAACAAACAGAAGATCAAATTGCATAAATGGTAACAAAAAGAAGGTCAATTTACCTGACAGGAGAACTGACAAACTCAAATGGCTGAAAATGTTAACCGGAAAAATACAATCATGATTTATGTATAATTGGCATCTAGCACAATGAAACTTTTCGTTGAACATACTTAAGATGAAAAGATCAGGTTGAGACCTACAGAGCAAATATGGTAAATGTTATTCAATATATCTTGAGTGCCCTTGATTCTTAACATGGTATCAGTTATTGTGCATGAGAAAAATATATCAACTAATTTTACGCGCAGAAAATGAAGTGTCCATTTGCCTCTGCTCTGAGCAAGAACCTACCGGGAGAGTTGCTCAAATCAAGTCAAGTGCGTACAAACACGGAAGTCAAATGGAATAAGGGTTGTCTGTCAATAGAGCAATACTTAATGGGCGCTGCACGGAAGATATTACATGCTGAGTAATTCCATCTGGGTCTGGCTGCGCTTCACCAATGTCCAAGGTACATTAGTGCCGCACACGCCATCCGAAAGCTAGCTTAATACAATCTTTGCGCTCACATAGGAATCTGTACCAAGCCCTCTCGTTCAACGTACAGGCGCAAAACATCAGCTTCACACAACTGTATCATCCGGCAATTCGCCCACAAGGCATGAGCCCTGGAAAAATGTGATTCGTCCGTATCTTGTAAGCAGTCACAAGCATACTATGTTCGTACTGGGATGCCTTTTAGTGTCGCAGCAGAGAGAAGCCATCAGAAATATTGTTTGTGTACCACAGTCAAGGGCTTCCCAGGTCTACACACAAACCACAAAGATACACACTCTGCTACATAGAATATTGAAACAAAAAGTGTGCTTGATTGATTAGCCTACTATGACAGACGCCGTCCATTTACGGTTGCTATATATATTCGTTTGGCAGTCTTACCGTGCTGCACGCAATCAGTCAACTGATTTTGAAACACAAGAAAGACATTAACGAAGCGCATTTTCTCGTTCCAGGAAAATGCCTTTAAGCATAAATAGGCCTAGAGGAGTATTTTTAATCTGACGGAGAACGTTATAGCTGCGGTGATACCATATTGATATTTTATATAAATGATGGGGCAATTTGTTATAAAGATATTTTTGCTGATGCGGGATAATTAGACACAGATATTAGATACAAGGTACTTTCTAATTTTTGGCCATGTCCCAAACTTAACAAAATCATAAATTGAATCATGAAATATCAGAAACCAACAGGAAGCTTCAATGAATGAGGCAAGAAAATCCTTGATTTATGAAGCCACTACTCTACCACCTAAATCAAGGTCGCTTTTTCTGCTAGGACCTTAGGCTCCGAATTCTCGACCTCTTACACATGTATTGAAGTTTTTACCGAAACCTAAACTTTGGATTGATATTAGTGTTTTAAAACAGGTTTCCTTTTTACAGATTCAGAGTCAGAATTCATTTATTTGACCGATAATACAAGTCCAATAAACATTGCAAACAGTATGTATTAAGTTAGTTCATATATGTTTCATGCTATTGTTTGTGCGAATGTTAACAGAACTGTCAGGATTACCCCAGTTAATGACAGCTTGTCTGCTAACACTGGACCCACCTTAGGAGGGACACAATTGACGAAATATTTGTACTGTAAATGAAGTCCAAGATTTTAAGCAAAAAACATATGAAGAGAGGCGACTAGAAGATATACACAGGATATAGGATTTAAATTAGTAGACATATAATTCAGCATAAACATTCAACTACGACACACATAACAATTTGTTATACTGCACACATCTTGGTATTGACAGAGGAAATGATTTTTAGGATAAATTGATAAGGGACGGTTCAACAACATCATCATCATTTTTGAATTAGTACTTAGGGTACTAAATTTCATGACCCCCTCCCTCCCCCCAAATAAGCACTTTAAAAAGCTTGATTTTCCAAAAAAATCATAGCAAAATTGCACAAAACAAGCCAAAAATTGACCAGCATTTTCAGAACTATTTAACCCCTTCCCCTTTGTATACTGCTAGTACTAATTCAAAAATGATGAAAATGTTGAACCATCCCTAAGCGATAATATGATTGTGTATATAGTTTTTCGGAGATGCAAGCAGGGAGGTCTCTAATAAGAGAAAGGGTATAATATCGGACACAATGTTCTTAAATAACTTTAGCAGGCTTTGCAAGATGGACATTTTCTCTATTTCTAGTTCCATAGAAATAGGTTCGTTGTAGACGAGTTGCAAATATATCATTCAAAAATGAAAGTAATTTATTTTGGGTATATCGAAAATAAAACCTGACAGACGTTAATTTAAAAATGTCTTTTACCTTTAAAATGTTAAGCATTTCGAAATTTTCAGAACAAAGCAGTCAGATATACACGGGAACGAGAAACGAGTTCCCCATTATTTATAGAGGCCCTATACTGTCTTTTATTTACGTACAAAAAAACAAGGAAATCTAATTCTATCACATCCTTGAGAAATAAAAACTGATGTTCTGTGTATTTTTTGCAATTTAGTAAATTATGAATTAAATACTGTTTCACGTACGGCTTTAGGCTGACCGTGCAATCAGGTCTGCCCCAGAGAAGATATTGTTCTGCAACAGGGACATTTCATTTTACATAACTTGAACACATGGTGTAAAGCCGGCCGCACCCTATACGACCCGACTGTCGGCGACGGGTCTGCGACTGTATCGCCGTCTAGTGTGCAACACCTGACGACGCGACAAGATCCATTTTCAGTCGCCACGACTGGCGTCGTGAGAGTTGAACAAGTTGGATCATAAACCATTCTACTGCATGAAATATAGCCGATAGGCCTACATAGGCCCATCAAACACACTGAATCTTGTTCCATTCTCGGGCTATTTTCACGTGCAACAGTCTTAAGATGAAAGTATGCAAAATCTCTGTAGCCCCTGACATCGTCAGCTTGAGGCCTATTTAGAAATAGCCTACAAGTTAAACTAATGATCAATTTCGCGCGACTCGTCGTATAGTGTGCGGCGATGAGTTTTGAGTCAGGAGTTCTCCCCACGCACGACTGCTTGTAGCCGACAGTCGGGTCGTACAGTGTGCGGCCGGCTTACCCCGTTCCAGCGACCTTCCGCCGTCAGGAGGTAATTTTGTATGACCCGTTCATCTCTCATACCCATATCACGTGAACACTTTGTGACAATACTGGTTAAGGGGATTCAATGTAACAGAACGTTGGAATGTAACAAATGTATTGGTTTCGGGTGCATAGCCATGTGGAAATGATATTTACTATTGCGATGTTCATACAAAATGATGCCATTAAGACATCTATAGGCAGTACGCCCAGTCCTTATAAATTAGCAAATGACATAGTTTATATTGAATCTTCACAGACGTATTAAAAAATGATGTCTGTTTTTTTTTTTGGGGGGGGGGGGGGCATCAGACTGCACTGTTATCAATATGCAAGTAACCGTTGTTGTGAATAGTTTCCCCATGAAACAGTCTTCCAGTTTATTCAAGGGCTTAGATCTCTCTCTCTCTCTCTCTCTCTCTCTCTCTCTCTCTCTCTCTCTCTCTCTCTCTCTCTCTCTCTCTCTCTCTCTCTCTCATAGTAGTTACTATGGAATCGCATACACTTGTCCTTATATATTCTCACTTCAGCCAATACAAATAAAGTTGCTGAACGTTCAGATTTAATACGCCCCTTTAAATTGAATTGCTTAATACTGTTCGGGACCTTGTGCAACCATTCATCTGATAAACTTGTACGTGCTCCTTTTAACAATATGAATTCACCAAAATAGTAACACTCCTTAGATGCAGACAGTTTTATTTGTGTACAAACTGCACTGTAGAACAAAATTTTAATTCCCAGCAGATATAAATATAGATCTGCTTGTGGAATTTTAGATGAGATTAGTGCACGCATTGTCGGAAAAGGACAGTATTGACATCTCTGGGGCCCCTCTCTCTGCTTGTGCATGTCATTGTGAAAAAACAGGCGGCATAGAAGATTCTGTTTTTGTGGTTTGAGAATCTTCTCCAATAACACAAGGTCTCCCATTGAAGGCAGATGGGAACATAGTTCCATAGAGCTGAATGTTGACAAAGAAAAAAAAATGTATTTTTTCTATGGTTACATAAAGAAAGGGTTCCAGAGAGTATGCATTTTGTTGCCAGTTTATGATGTTGTAGCGCAGCGTATTCCAAATACGCCTGGAATCTATTAATGAACTCAACAAATGGTCACAAAGGCGTTTGATTTTAAGTACTTAAAATCAGTACGAAAATGTATTATAACAATAATTTACACAAATGTACAATAATGAAGGGTACATTTAGCTGTGCTTTTTATACTGTACTGGTAATGACCACCGTCCAAAGATACTAACCGCCATCCATGGGTACCGCTCACAATCCACAGACACTAAATACAGGTCACTAGTACACAGTCCAATTAACAGTTAGATTCTTCTGGCAACGACATCTTCTATGGATGGTCCACAGTGCACTCCTGAGAGGATGGCTTCAAGGGCAGTCTTCTATGGATGGTCCACTGTGCTCTCCTGAGAGGATGGCTTCAAGGGCAGTCTTCTATGGATGGTCCACTGACCACTCCTGAGAGGATGGCTTCAAGGGCAGTCTTCTATGGATGGTCCACTGTGCTCTCCTGAGAGGATGGCTTCAAGGGCAGTCTTCTATGGATGGTCCACTGACCACTCCTGAGAGGATGGCTTTAAGTGTAGTCTTCTATGATTGGTCCACTGTCCACTCCTGAAAGGATGGCTTCTTCCCCCTGGTTCATCAGTGGGACAGACAAAAACTTTTTTGTCACTCAGACATGCGCAGTGTCTCTCTCCCCTCTCTGCCAGTTGACCTGTGTGCTTTTTTTTAGCACAGCTTTTATGGTAGAGCTCTGCATGATTTAGTCTCTCTCTCTCTCTCTCTCTCTCTCTCTCTCTCTCTCTCTCTCTCTCTCTCTCCTCTCTCTCTCTCTCTCTCTCTCTCTCTCTCTCTCTCTCTCTCTCTCTCTCTCTCTCTCTCTCTCTCTCTCTCTCTTTGGATATCCCTGCTTCCCCATACCGAACATAAGCCACTTGGTTCAGCGGAACGCACAATATACTGAGTGACCTCTCTGCTGCATTCAAACTTGCAGATAAACAAACCAATCTTTTGGTGTTCTCCGCTACACGTTACAAGGCATTGGGCAACATAAAAACTGAATCCGCTGAAAAGTGACTGATTGGTGTACTTTGGCTTCCATGATGACAGCCTTCAGCGCACCAGGGCGGACACACTGTCAAGGTGATAATGACCACTTATCTGATTGGCTCGTCAGTTTATCAGAAGGGTGACAGCCTTTAATCACTCTGACTATTAACTCTTTCAGGGCTAAATTTTGGACTGATTCAAGAGCTTTCTCGGCGCGCCCAATGTGCGCCTAGAAAGGCTGTTGACGTTGGATATTCACTCTGGAACTATAGGTATGCTGGTACTTGAATGAAAGGTCTTAGTACGAGGAATACGAATCTGGCACCCTCATGATAATTCAGACTAGTTGGACTTATGTAAATCGACTTTAATCGTGCTTGGCACTGAAAGAGTTACTACTATCTTGTCATCCTGGGCCAGATAAGGTGTAATGGAGATGACACGCAGCTTTGTCTACTTCACAGGCGGGGCAAACGTGTATGAACATTTCTGAAAGTAAGATCTCTACATGCAGTCGAGGAAATTGTACACGTTTTTGTGACAAATGAAATGGTACATTACTGCCGCCGAAGTCGGAAACATAATTGCCAAGATATCTATACACAAAGGCAAGCGTGTTTAATTGTGGAATAACCACTGTTCAGAAAGACATGATTGTGATCTGTGTCGGAAGTTGGACCTTCTGTCGGGAATCACCGTACACACCTTTCATATATGCCTAGTCTTACATTCAACGTAAGATCACTAGACCCCTACAAATTTGAAACAAACTTTAGGGCATGGTTTGATAACTTCATTGTAAGGCTTCTGATCTCAAGGAAACGTATGCAGAAACGGAGCAAGCGTTATCTTACATGCACCACAAGGAAAACGAAAACGGCATCTTGCATGCCATTCGCGTTGTGCCTTTTATTTTGGACAAACTTGACGCATTTGGTACACAGGTATGAAATGCAATAAACAATACATGGAAGAAACAAATCCAGTTTTTCGTATTGAGTGTTCTCTCTCTGTAAAACAAATAAAAATATCAAACAACATGACATTTAACCCTTGCATACTCTTGTTCTCGTTCAGATCAGAATATGCAAGGGCTAACTGGTTTGCCGTTTAAATATTATTCAGTCCCACTTCTTGCATAATTTGCAATTTCTAAAGGTAAATATGACAGTGACGCAGTGGATGTATTGGCCCTTACGCATGCGCGGGGGCCAAGCGCTTCATAAAAAATTATGTTATGTAGATTGGCTGCTGAGGACCGGCCGAAACTTCAGCCAATCAGAGAACAAGATCGTTGGTCGTTGTCAGAAGACCTCGACCTTCAGCAACGACTCGTTTGAACAGTATACATGTATGTCTGCTTGTGGCTTGCACAGGGGAGGAAAGACGGACACGGTAAGTAAACTTGCGAGCAATTGCCTCGGAACATAATAAAATAAATTGTAATGCTCCCCAGGGGTCACTGCAGACCTGACATTGCCCTTGATTTAAGCCTGACTGATTTGGCCAAAGTCAATTCTCAATCCATGGACGCGCCTGCAATGACTCCTGGATGAGCAGTAAAGTCTTCACCAAAGATGACACTGTTTGAATACAATCAGGAACATGTGCATACATGGTCACACTTCACGCTTCACGATGCCTAACTTTATTCAATCTACAGAATTCGGTATAAGCTTTTGCATATATATATATATATATATATATATATATATATATATATATATATATATATATATATATATATATATATATCGACTCGCAGATGGCGGCAGAAAACATTTTCACTCCCCCCCCCCTCCAAATATCAGAATAAGATCCCTTGTAGAATGATCCCTTGTAGAAAGTTTTTATCTTCTTAGTTATATCAGGGATTCAAGGTCAGATTGGGTCACACTATTTTGACCTGAAGGTAATGTATGACAAGGGAAATTAGAGCAGAATTCCGATAAACATCTCATACTTTTTTCGGACAACAACTATCGAGTATATATAGCATGCAGCCGACTGGCCAATACAAATCATGTAGGCCTATCAGCACTGTAACTTTACGCATGACCCTGTTGCCAGGAAGGAACACGCGTGTCAAAGAGGAAAGGGAATGCCAACATAATTTTTATAAGATGACGTTACATTTGGAGAGATTATATCAAGCTTATTGTAATGTGCAACAAAATTAACTTAACCATAATGGGCTGTGAACTTTCTTGGTGGAAATACGACACAGATAGCATACAAATAATCGTCTAAACAACTTGAAAGACATGCCGCCTGTCATGAAAATCATGAATGTGTACCAATCTTACAGGAAAACATTTTAATGTACTTCCGGGAGGACACCCAGGGGGATATAGACGCACTTGAAAATCGTCAGTTTGTAAAGACACTGAGACACTCAACACAATATAATTCTGCAGCAGTGTCGACTAATCATAATAGGCAAAATTGTTCGCATAATCTACATTCGTAGGAAACAGCAGAGTGAGTATACCTACCGTTAAAAAGTTATATTTGGGTCTAAAATATAGTCTGGAACCCATGTGGTTAATGACGGATTTTATCATGCTTCTGTTTGGGGCTATCTGTAATTAGAATAGACTGGGGTTTTATTTTTAAGGGTCAATCACAGACGCACTTCTAAAAGTAACACAATTTAATCAGACGAAATGATACACGTACTCTAATTTCTAACGCCAGATGCGTCTCGCGTGATTTTATGTTCATGATACTCTGACAACTGCATATCTTTATTTGTCGTTGAAGGTAACGGTTACAAAAGACAACAATTAAGCCAAGCACTTCACTTAAGGATTGCCTTTCCCTCTTGGTTTCCAGTAAAAAGAAATTCTAAAAATAGTGTGATTGTGTCTGCACCCACCAACACAAAATATTCCTTGTCAAGATATATTTGAGTGACTTTGTTCTGTCAGTATTACTAATTAAGCCTAAATAAGAAGACAAGTAATGCTCTGTCTCAGATATACCATCCTTTAACTCTTTTATTCCCATATTTTGGACAGAGTCAACAGTTTTTGCTTGGCGCACTTTGGGCGCCAAGGAAAGCCATTAACCTAGACTGTTATATTGTATGTAACTTCAGGCATGCTGGTATTTGAATGAAATGTTCTTTTTTAAGGAGCACGAATCTAGCGCAATCATTATAATTCAGAGCAGTTCGTGTAAAGTATCTCGACTTTGGTCGGAGTTGACACTAAAAGAGCTAATTGTTACGAGCCAATTATGCCATATTTCTACAGCGAATAAGACAGAAATCAGCACGAATGTTTGTTATCACTCTGATTTGTCATTGTTACGTAGACAAACGTTCTATTGTCCACAATGTCAAACCCGGCTTCCAAACCATTTCTTGGATATAATTTTGAAAAGCATATTTGTCTCCGTGGCATGTATTTATATCAGAACACATGAAACTAAAGGAACAGTTTTGATGGATTTTCTGTGCAAATAAGTCAATCCCTGTCAGACTGAGGTCCTAACTTTAACTCGCGAAATAACTAAATGCTGTATGCTAAGATCTCTTACTTGTGAAGAAGTTTCTCTGTGTTCCACTTGTAATATATTTAAGGCTTTGAACATGCGAGAGCGGCCTCCTCGTCACTTTTTCTTGTTTGGGTATATCTAGTCAAAGAGCCGTCATGTGATTACTGATATTACGGTTTCGGGTAGCACGTCGAAAATAGGATATCTATAATCTATGTAAATACATGTAGATGTTTACATGCATGTCCGATGATCAATGATATGTTCAATGAATGAGGAGGTCTATACATAGGACATCTGAACAAACCCAGTCACGTAGTAGATCAAATATACGTGCCGCGTCTGAATATCGCTTTTTGTGTCAGTTGGGCATTAAAACTACATGCATCTAATCTACTCGGCAGCCCAGAGTGTAGAACACTTTCAATATGTGATTCGATAGAGCAACTTTAAATATCTCAGAACTGTGCCGGCAACCTAATTTTTTTGTTACATTTTCACTATGCTGTATGAACGAACTTAAGAGACAAAATACCACCGTACAACACTCTCATTACTTTTTGCGGGGACAGGTCCCACCTTGAATTCTTTGCCAGTGGATCAATACTGAGTCATCAGCTTGACTTGGAGCGGTTGGGCAACGAGCATATGCATGAAAATTACAGAGTATGCTATCACAGAGAGTCTTGTCTGGTACGCCTGGCATTAAAGATTTTTCTTTTCACAAGAACATCTTGAAAACCACCTAACATTTTATATTCAGGCTCGTTTCTGTTTGTGAGTAGGCACAAGGTTTAGATTATCATTCATTGCTCTATTAAATGTGCACATAATTCATTCGCTATCTTGCTTGCTCATCGCGTTTATAAACTATATATATATAGAGAGAGAGAGAGAGAGACAGAGAGAGAGAGAGAGAGAGAGAGAGAGAGAGAGGGAGAGATTAATTATTTGAGGAGTAGGTGTCATCATGGAGTTTGTTTTACATCTCTGGTACAGGATGTACATTGTTGCAGTCCTTGTTAGGATTTTCCTTGGTTTATACAGGTGGTCTAGCTGCAACTGTTTATTTTACAATCACTGGGACTGAACATAATGCCCCAGCTTGTTTCCACTTCAGTTAAACATTGGCGGATTGTTCAACTAGGATAAGCTGTCCAGCTAGAAAGGGTACATATTGGTTCAGGGGTAAGTCAAATTGTTCTTATCTGAACCTGTACTATACACATTTGGTAATTATGGTTTGTTTGACAGGTATTCTTCTTTCATAATAAAGCTCTGCATTTATAAGCAAAACTTCACCTATTTAGCTAATTCATCAATTACCAGGCTCATATTTATTCATTATTATGTGGGTTGTCTTTGCTGAATATTTAGCTTAGACAAGGAGCCGCTACTCAGAGAGACATGTACGGGTTAAAGGCTCCGAAACATGTTGAGTAGTTACCCGCTGAAGACCCTTTAATTTATTATTTGGGCTAATACAGCCTATGCAAAATTTTACAGAGGAACGTGTGCAATATGGACAATAGTACTTCTATGTATATAGGTAAGACAGGGACAGGTTAGCTTATGGAGAGTAAAGAGTTCGGACTGCGGAATAGGGTAATGACTACTAGGAAGTAGTTTTGGACAAAAAGACACAAATACAATATATATATATATATATATATATATATATATATATATATATATATATATATATATATATATATATATATATATATATATATATATATGCATACATACATATATATGGTATCATTTCCAATGAAGTGGAGTAATATCAAAATAGTTACTTTTGCTCTGCACGACTTAACGAGTCAATCTGCGGTATATAAATACTATTAGGTCTGAACATAAAGTGCCGCAATGTATGATAGGAAAACAAATCTGTAACTCATGGTTTTTACTATCAGGGTAGAGACAAGTACTTTGCATATTTCCCAATCAAAATCGTTTTTATCAATTTCGTTTACCATGCTAATTAAAATTGCAGTTGTGAAATAAGATGGGTTACTCTTTCAGTTGCATTACGTGCATTACGTGAAACGACTCCTTGCTGACCCGGTGTGAAACCATTTTGTAGCAAATTATATAAATTCACAATGGGTATTTTTATAGCATTGCAAGTAGTAAGTCTCAGGGGTGTTCCAATAGTTTCCTAAATTGCCCATATAATTACAGAACGCAAAATCCCAACGTGACGTGTTTCAATGTACTCATTTGTGAGAGGAAAGTACTGCTGTGGGTGCCTGCGTCAGTTAAGCCACTGTACCGCAGTTCAAATTGGAACAAAATTATGCGTGCCAATTAGAAGAAGTAATCAGATGTGGACCTCAATTATCGTGTAATATAGCCACTTTGATAAGTGTGTTGCCAACTTTTATGCTTTATTCCGCAGAGAAAATTGCCTCTTAGAACCTAATCTAGGATCAAGATACCATCGGAACAAAATAAGCTTAAGTGGGGCACTTTGAACGGACGTAAAATGTTTTATTCTGCTGCAGCGTTGACCATACCCACTCCTTCAACAGAGCAGAGACGTGTGTTACATATGTTCTTGGCGTGAAACAATAATTTTTATCCTAATGGGAGAGTTCAGATTGCAAGTGAATAGTTATATTTAACTAATGTGCCCTTAGTCACACCGGCAGGTTTTTCCTTACCCCAGCTCACTGTCTGGCCTCGGCAAAGAAGAGTGCTTTCGTCTGCCTCGTTCTGGTCTTGAAGGGGTTAACATACTCCTCCTTTGCCATCTGGATCTATGGTATCTCCCGTACATCAGTTTAACATATGCAAATAATTTCAACTGTTGCTTGCTTCATTTCAATTCTATTGTTATATGGTGTAGCGAAATATTTTGGCTTATAATGTCAGAGAAGATGAACCAAATGAACCAGAGGTCAACGACAGTACGCATCTGTTCTGTGAAGAAAGCCGTAGGCATGGGTTCATTCTGGGTGGGAATGCATAAGCGTGCATTGCACATATCATCTCTGTTCACACCTACACAGTACTTTACAGGATAAAAATCTATAAATAAGAAAAAAAATCTTGCAGCAATCTCATCCTGAAGCCTCGCTGTTGCTGAACTGCCTCTCCTGCCTGATGTTGTTTTCCCTTAAGTGCCCAGGGCTTGACAGTCCCAAACAGGGAGTCAAGTACAGAACTATCCTTACACTGCAAATGCTGTGACTTTACTTGATTTGGCCTCAAACATGAGACAGTATATACCTACTGCAGTAGAAGCAAAGAAACCGTTAGACAATTTGGTCTACCCAACTTTCGTAGATACACACACACGCACACTCACACACGCACACTCACACACACACATATACACATGCACATATATATATATATATATATATATATATATATATATATATATATATATATATATATATATGTGTGTGTGTGTGTGTGTGTGTGTGTGTGTGTGTGTGTGTGTGTGTGTGTGTGTGTACACGATTCTGTATTTTGCGTCTTCGGGTACAAGAAAATGCTGTAAAGTTCATGATGAATATTTTCGTTTGGGCTTTCTATTCGAACGCAATATATGCTAAAAGATTCTGCGCTATTGAAATACTTGTGATGTCATTCTGTCTTCTGTCTTTTCAGAAATATATTTGCCTTTCCGCACGAAGCTATAGACTCTACACATCTGTCTCTTTCGCATTACAAATTTGGTTACAAATGCTCTGAAGGGGATATGTACCTAATCTTGCATCAACGTTCTGCAGGGGAAATAGTAATTTTATTACTTGCAAGGGAAGTATTTTAAGTAACTTGGAGTATATGTGAACGGCAACATTATTTACATCAAGGTCTATCCGATAAATTTCCACAATGCAATACAATTGCAGAACTATGTACTTTGATACGTAGTAGCCATTTGGTAAACAGGCCGTATTTTCATGCATGGCTCCATAAAACGTTTCCACGTCCTTGGCTTAAAATTTACATTAACACAGTTGTTTCATTGTATTCTGTTACAAATACATTTAAGGACTAGATCATTACTCAATTTAAAAATTTAATTTTACATATGTAAAAACGGCTACAGTTTCAAACATGTTGAAATTAATTGATATCTTAGGGACAGAACTCCATAAACATGATAAAGCTCAATATTACAAAGTTCCTTTTGATATTTACTTGGGTTTTTTGTTCACTCATGAAGATAGAAAATTTCTATTTCTGGTTTCGTGTATTTTTTTTTTCATTTGGTAATCGTGTGTAAGGGCTCTAGGGATCTTAATCAATCTCAAAGCTCCTTAGATCACAATAAAAATCCACGTACATGCGGCAGACAGTACCGACGGGGCCCAAATGTCAAATGTCAGCAACGGCCAAGGGACACGAGTTGTGATTTATAAACACTTCTCGGGAATCAATCTGAATCTTCGTTATCATAAAACATGCAATCTAAATCCTTCTACTCTGGACCAGACTAGGCATATTCAAGTCAGAGACAATCACAACTTTGTTCAACATTGATATGGATGGATGCTAACGACAAATTTGCACTTCCATGTTTAGTCCAGTTAGGCCTCGTTAACAATTGGAGGGGCAATAGTGGAGAGAGTCAAGAGATACTCCAGGCTGTTTTGAGAGTAGAACTGAAAATCGCCTGATGCACTCTATGTATATTAACAATACTGATACATTTGGCTTGTTTTCCTACAATCATAGCCGTTAGTTGTGGTGTATGTACATAGGCCTTCACCTCTGACCTTGAAACAATTCAGTGCGTGCGTCGTTTTTTTTTTTTTCGGAAGATACCTAGTCTAGAATGAATGGACACACCAGTATCTTTGTTTAACTCATTCTGTATTAGTCGCTGATTGATCTGTATATTTACCAAGATTTAAGACGACAATGGCATATTTAAATTCTTCATGAAAAGAGCTTTTGTTCAAGTACCAAAATGCCTATAGTCTTAAGTCAGTGGTTCTGGTACTGTCTAGCAAGTCATGCTGCAGATGCCGCAAGGGCAGCTGCAGCATGACTTGCCAGGCAGTGTCAGAACCACTGACCAAGGCCTGTGACCATAGTATGGAATGAGTTAATACACCATCCAACTTTCACATTGGACAAGTAGCTTCCACGTCCACTTTTTCTAAACGACAATTCAATTTTCATGCCTCCGAAATAAAAAATCAAGCATGAATATTTATTTAATTCGATAATCTTCCTATGCAATAGCATGAACCGTTCAGTTGTATAATTAATTGATTTAAGCCTATCATATGTCCCACCACTCCCAGGCAACCAAACTCTTTGGCATAACCATACGGGCTAACTCATTGGTGCTGGTTCCTGCAGGTAATCAAATAAATTGGAAACTGACAGATGGAGGGGAGGGGATGTCGTCTCCTTCCCCTGCCCTGTCATGTAATTAAATATCATCGTTTTCAATAATAAAGCTCTGGGCTTAATAGCTTGCCTTGGATGACACGTTACGTGTTTCTCTGCAGGGAACCAGCCACCCTACAAAAATAATTCAGCAGTCAATCAGGTAAATACATAACTCGCAATGCATGTCGCTCAAATATTGGCTTTTTGTGTTACAATTCAGACCAGTACTGAATGCTGCTCATATATGAGCCTTCACTGCTACACTTTGAATACAAAACCCATATATTAAAAACTAATTACTCAGAATATGCATTCTTTAGCGTAGTGGCGCGCAGTATGTTGCTTTTATATTGGCCTCCAAAGCTCTACCGTGAACCATGGAAGCCACATAGCTTCCTTGTTTGTATGAACAAATAACATGTCATTGATACTGATTGAATATTTTTTGTATGTGTTATGTCTAATGGCAACTTATATAATTTTCCACTGATATGTAAAACCAGATTTCTTGCTATTTAAATGCAAGGGGGATTCATAGGGGCCATGCCTGTTTTCCAATTGCATTTCAGAAATACGATAGACCTTAGAATATGTCTAGTTTCATTACAACACTCTGAGCTGCACTGCATGTTGCTATATACTAGTGTAGGTCACTCACCATAGTCTTTCATTATATATGATGAAAACTGGGTTCCTCGTGTTCCAGATGAACCTGTTGATACTGTCGATCCGCTTCAGGATTTAGTATATAATGATAACTATACCACAATAGTAGGGAACACCGACTAGCAGCATTGATAGTCAGCTCTTTCAGCTTGCGTTTATGTGTTTTCTGTGTGTACATTGCTGTTGTTTTTCATTGTGTACTCTCTATCTAGATGTATTTTACACTTTCTTCTGTCTTGGGGATTTTAATAAAGACAATAATTGGCCTCCAAATCCATACTTAGAACTAATTGGCCACGAAGCCTCCTTGTGGGAACAAATGACCAATAACGCATGTTGCGTTTTCAGAGTTACACTTTGAACAGACACAGAGTAAGGGATGACACTGTAATATCTCTCATTTATTAACTCAGATGCTGTATATAGGACTTCCGTAATGTCTGTTGCGTTTAATGCTACTCTTTGAACAAACAACCTGTTGATCATCATCCAGTGGTATACTTGAAACAAATAACTTATTGTGTCTGCTGGTTATCAGTGTTTACTCCTTTGCTAACACCAACTCTGGCAAAGAGACTTCTAAGAGACAAACAGGCATCAATTGCCTTAAACTGTTAAACTTAGAACAAACAACAACCTTACCCTTTGGTCTTCATCCTGCGCTGTTACAATGTAAAAACCTCTTCATCGTCAGACTACAATGTTTCACATCTTAAATTTTTTTCATCGTCTCACAAGGTGATACTTCGAAAAAAAAAACATTTTGAAAATTGCCCTGCACTGTTACACTTCGAGCACACAAACTTTCGTCCAACGGCCTACACTATTACACTTTGAGCAAAAAAACTGTTGAAATAGAATTATGTGTATCACACTTTAAACAAGTATTCACAGACATTATATTATATCATTTGATTTACCTGTTTTTGCTTTCTCAAACTAAATGTGTTTCACCTGGAAATGTTTCTAACTTCATCAAATTATATGTGTTACTCATGAAGCAAACGATACAATTTCATACGTTGACTTGTGAAACTTTGCACCTTGACTTTTCAAATCGTTGCATTTTACAGTATATCTCACTGGTTAAGATTCGTATTAGTGAAGCACATTCGAAATGCACCATGCTTTTTCAAAACTTTCTTTATATATATATATATATATATATATTTGGTGGATACAAGTACAATGTGTATAAGGCTGTAAGTAGCAGCTTTTGTTAAAATTAATTACATAAATATGTATTGTACACTCGAACAAGCTTTATTTTTTCCAATTTTTCTCGTCTCTATAATTTAATATGTCTCACGATGGATATCAATTTATGTTGCAATATGTTTTCAGGCTACCTTCATCTTATTTGGAAGCTAGTCCATTTTGTACTGGAATTTGCTTCACTATAGTATAAATACCACCGTTAAGAGAAACTCTTCTTCATCTTTTCAATATGCCCATGGTACCAACGACATACATAAAGCTGCATATTTGTGCTATTGCAGTGATGTGGCCAATACATTTCTTACCAATATACAATTAATATCCATTACGATTTTCATTCCAAGTATCTCAGATCATGCATTTCCTTTCATAAATAATTTTTCGTGTTGTTACATGTGTATATTGAGTGGTTTTTTTAAATGGTTTATACTGTTGGTTAAAACATGCATTACATCACTGAGGTATAATTGATCTATATTGAGGTCTTTTACCCAAGCATCTCATAAGCAATATCATATTTCTCCAGATGATACTCCTACAATGTACATAACGCTGCAAGTAGTAGTCATTATTTCTACGTTGTTAATGACATAATTTATTATTTAGAAGTTGAACGAATAATGTGTTGCTAGATTGCTATTTATGTCTTGCTGTTATATCTGGTGATATTCATGTTGACAGACTTGTCAAGATTTTGACGTTTTTCCACTTGGACTGAGTTTCGACTATCATATTGACACGTAATGGTCTTATTATTATTTGGTACAATTACTCATATAGCTGTATTTTGTATGCATTTTCGTACCTTTATAACTTAATATGCCTCAAGATATCAACTTCAGACTGCAGGGATGTTTCCACACAAACTAAAGATTTGTACTTGGTACCTTAAAAATGCCCATGTCTCCATGTCTATGCTATTGGGGTGATGTGGCCAACACACTTCTTACCTACCTGTAATCAATCGTGTATTGTGTTTCTTATATCAAATATATCTGTTCATGCATTTATTTTTCCTTAGTGATATGCTACCATTGAGTGTTTGTATAAATATAGTCTTGCCATCAGTCTTAGATATAATATATTGTGTGTTTGTAGCCAAGGGTTTAAAAAATCATATAATATATTTCCAGATGACCTAACTTTACATTTTATGCACTCCAAATTTACAGTGTCATGAAGTCTGATATCCTAACAAACACTGTTTTGAAACACTTTGCAGGTATCACCAAAAACAATGTAAACGAGAAATAACGAAATAGTTCTGAGGAAGATAATGCCATATCTATCACTGACTCTCATTATATTGACACTAGCAACTTAATTGAAGTCCTGAAACCTTTATTATACAATCTTTCGCTTTAATGCTGAAACATCCAATGCCCAACTGCACAATTTGACAACCCTAAGAATCCTTGATGAACTAGAATCTATGGATTTTGAATTTAGTGCCATTTGGCAGCAAGAAACATGGCTTGGAAGTGAAGAAGATGATATTTCTTGTGAACTATACTACAATATAATATCTCTATTAGCCCTTTGCAGCTGCCATGGAGGTATATTAGCTTATTTACAGGAGAGTTTTTGTATGCTGCAAATGGCTTGTGGGGAGGCCATTTTCTTGATATAACTGGTAATGGTTTCAATTATATAGTAATTTATATATATATATATATATATATATATATATATATATATATATATATATATATATATATATATATATATATATATATATATATATATATATATAAACCCCAGAGACACAGGTGGCGAAATTGCAACCTTCATAAATTACCTTGTACCTATGGTAACAACTTTATGTAATGAACATTCTGATAAGCTTTCCGTAGGTGATTTTAATATTGACATATTATCATGATATAATATGTCAATATTATATCATAATAATATGTCAATATTATTATGATATAATATTGACATATGATATCATAATTAGATAGATCTAATGCTAAATGATGATTTCTTACCTAAAATTGTATTACCGACCCCATATTTGTAAAAACGTGGAACAGTTATAGATAATAAATTCTATCATTTTACCAACTATAGTAAATCATGTAGGTCGGCCATCATTTTCACAAATTTTGCAGGCCGGCTCCATTATTTCAAATGTTTAAATCAGAAAATGAAATTCAATTGTACACCTGAACACATAAATATACAGATACATAATCCTCAATTTAGGCAGAATTTCTATCAAAAGCTGATATAGCTCAAAAACTCAACCAGGACCTATACTTGGACCCCAATACAAACTACAACAAACTCTTACGTATTATACAAAGAGCCCAAGAAAAACATATGCCTTTCAAATTTGTTAAATGTAACAAGTACAAACACAAGTTATTCCTCTGGATTACTCTAATGCATTGTGAGGTCAATCAAGTATACAAATAATTTGTAAAGGGAACTTAAATGCACAAATCAATAATTTACACTTTCAAATTATTAAACAAAGTTTCAAAACATATAGTCAAATTCTAATCAGAACTATATGCAAACAAAAACAAGAATACCACCATCAACAATTCGATTAATACAAATCAGACATCAGACAGACTTGAGATGCTATAAGATGGCACTAAATGTAAACATAAGAAGAAAAATCTCCCATCATTTTTTAACGTAGATGGTACAAACATATCTAACAAAACCGAAATTGCTCAACTTTTCAATACCTTCTTCACTTTAATAAGACAAAAATTAGCCAATAAACTAAACCTATCAAATGTTTCACATGAGAACATGAATGAAACAATATATTTTCCTTCTCTAACTGTCTGAAGTTGATGTTCAGATTGTTTTTAATAGGATTAAACCAAAAGCAAGTTGTGGTCCTGATGCTCTCTCAACTTAAGTTCTAAAAGGTGTCAGTTCGTCTATTTGTGAGGCTTTGGCTCAGATCATAAACCAGTCACTGAATACGGTATATTCCAAGAGAAACTGAAACCAGCAAAAGTACTACCCATAAACGAAAAAAGTAGAGAATTATAATCGACAATTACAGGTCTATTACCCTGCTCCCAACCTTCTCTAAAGTGTTTAAAAAGTAGTTTACCATCAATGATTTATCTATTCTATAAGAGCCTGTGTGGTTGTATGAAGGGTTTCATTCTACTGAAACTGCAGCAGTTGAATACGTATTTACCAAATCCTTCATTCAGGAAAGACACCAATTAGTATATGCCTGGATTTATTCAACGCCACCGATACTATGGATCACGAAACTTTACTTTATAAGTTGAAATGTTGTGGAATATAAGATAGTATTTTAAATTGGTTCAAAAGTTATCTTACGAATGAACACCACTTTGTGGCATTTGATGGTGAATGCTCAGAGCCATTACCCATTACACCGGTGTGCTCCAAGGAACTATCTGCCCCCTCCCCCCCCCCTGTATTTATAATGTATATGAATGATAGTTATATTGCCTCCTCTACATTAAGTGATATTTTCATGCCGATGATACGACACTTATAAATCCCTTATGCTCTTTTCATTATAATGCTCATCTGCAACCGAAAATGGCAGCTTATCAAATGTTATAAATCACCTGGTGCACAGCAAACAAATTAGCGTTAAGTATTTCAAAAACTAAGTAAATGATTTTTCACTTTCTACGATGCAAAATTAATTAAAATCTGGGTCTTAAAATTAATGATACTCAAATAGAAAGAACAGTTGAATTTGACGTCTTAGGACTATTGATTCATGAGGATGGAAATTGGAATGCTCTCATTGTTAAAATAACTGACAAACTTTCCGCATTATTGGTGGGGTGGTTTAAAACTATTTTACAAAAGTTAATACCTGTGAAAGTTCTTTTGCTGATGTAAAACTCTCTTTTTATATTTCACTGAAACTATAATATATAATATATATCCTTGCCTGGGGTCATTCCTGTGATCGAGTCGAAAAGCTGCACAAAAAATCTAATCACCGTATTAGCAGTTCTTTTAATGCACCGAGCCTTCATAATTCATTGAAAATCAATGACTTGCTACAAAAAAAAAGTTCTAAATTTTTGCTACAGATACAGTAACCACCAACTATCTATTTACTTTGATAATATGTTTGCTGAATTGCCGGTCACTCTTTTATACCACACAAGATACCCAGACATACCTAGCAACGCATTACCTTCAAGGCACACCATTCAGAAATTGCATTCGATATTTAGATCCATCATTAATAAGTGAAACACCTGCAAATATTACTCAAACAATTAGCACACGCTGCTATTCTGTTTTTTTTTCTGAGAACGTAAAATTAATATTCTGTAACTTGTTCTTTTCCAGACTGTTATATTTGTAGTAGTTAGCGTTATGTACCCTGATGTCTCTGTCTTTCTTCTATTTAATATCCGTATACCTTTAGCAGCCTTATATTTGTTTCTTAGTCATGATATGCATCGTCCAGTCGTTTCTCTGCAGGTAGCCCCATGTAAGCGGATTTTAAATCCTTAGTGGGGGTTATCCTGACTTCTCATATCATTCAGTGATATCCTTGAAAATTATGTATCATATTAATATGGAGTTGTACCAAATGTTTTCTTTCAACGGATACGACAGATGCTAATCAAAATTAATATTATTGTCAAATATAATGAGTCTGAGTCTGAGTCTGTTCATTGACTTATATGGTTACACTTTGAAAAACAACCTTCTGCACGTCGGCCTATACTATTATATGGACAGAGGCAACAGTGCCACATCTTCTGTGTAGTTCGAAACCAAAAAAGCACAATCCAATCTCTCTACGCTCCATAGCCAATCCAGTTACTGTTGCTTTTTGAACAAACAACCTTTTTTATTGCATCTGCCCGCATCGCTACATTTTGTACAAAGAACCTGTACCCTATTGACCTATATTGTCGCACGCTGAATCAGTGAAATTCTCTACTCATGACCTTCAAATTATATTTTGAGCACATACCCTACTGTGAATGGTGCTCATTGGCGCCACCGACTGTTAGCGACTACTATGCATTCATTGCATATACTGCTTCATTTTGAATAAACAGGAAATTTGTGTTTCCTTCTTATCAGTCTTCCTTGAAATACGTTCTGCATGGAACTAAGGATGCAATTGTTGGTGACACAAATGACTTCTTGATAGTTATAACTATGGCAAATATATCACTTGGCAAAATGGAGTTCACGAAAAAAGAGCTTTACAGAATGTTATCGACGAGATACTTTTGTGAAATATGTGCTAAAAACATTTCCAACAATATTGCAATCAGCAATAGGGTTATCAGCAGAGAATATTCTTCACTTACATACACTTGTTTCAAAGGACTAATCCACCCAAATTGAGCATTTTCAGGTGGTACTTGACTTTACAATCGTGAGACACAAAGACTGATCATTGTTTTCAATCAAGTCTGTCTTTCAAAGTGTGAGTACAACAAGTAAGAATTTCAAAGATCACCTGTAATTTTTCCCCTTGTGTACACGTTGAATCAGAATAATTAAGAAGAACTGTATGTTACCCTGTGTTTTATGTAATATGTGCATTTAAATGTAGTTAACTATATTGATGCTGTCACTGTTCTGTACAATGCAGCTGAGAAGAACCCACCCTTAGATGGCCAACAAGTACACAGCAATCTTTATCCTAAATATTTCATCATTCTATTTGTCGTTGGTGCTTTTTCAAGCCTGCACAGTAAAACAGTTGCAGAAACAGGAGATAACGTAAATAACAAATCCCAATTTTGACTTGTACATGAAATCCAGAATACGAATTACCAAGAAGATAGAATGGGAATTCAAATTTAGCGGATCTTAAATCCTCAGTGGGATGATCCTGACTTCTCACATGAGTAAGTGATATCATTGAGACTTATGCATCATAGTAATATAGAGCTTTACCATATGGTTTCTTTCAACAGATATCACAGCTGCTAATTAAATATCATTGTACACTTATGTCAAATAAAATGTGTCCGAGTCTGAGTCTGTTCATTGACTTACATGGTTACACTTTGAAAAACAACCTTGTTGAGGTTTTTTTTTTTAATGCGAATTTCTTTCATACTTGGTCTCTTGTGTATAGGTACATAAGTAAAACGTTCTGAATAGTCAAACACATTTGAATTTGGGGTCATGCAACAAGAGGAAAACAAGTAGTGTATAGATAAAGACCACACAGCAGCTATTTTCATATACAATTTGCTTTTTAGGCTCACAGTGGATGACGGGAAGTCGTTGTCACTGTTACACTAAAATTATATGACAAATAATGAATTCTTAGCGCCAATGCTCTTCCACAGCTAGGCAGATAAATTCTGTTCCAAGACAAACTCGCCACATACTAAAACAATCCGAAAAAATTTACACTTACTTGTAACAAAGGGATATCTTATAACCTTCACGGTACACCAGGCATTGTCAGAATAATACCGGGCTGACATGCGTTGTTCCTCAGCGCGTTCAAGATATAGCCCCGTGCCCCATGCTAAGACTAAACTCTCCTGGTAATCATTCCCTGAAACTTCCGGCCAATATGTTTGACGAAGCATCTTAATGCAAATCATGCAGACGACTTTCAATGTCACTAGTCACTTTCAATGTCACCAGTCACTTTCAATGTTACTAGTCACTTTCAATGTCACTAGTCACTTTCAATGGAATTGAATGGATTTTTTTCACCGATAAAATGCATTTAATAAATACCTTTGTCTATGCATGCTGCATCTGGAAAGTACACTAAGACTGACCGAAGTTAAAAATGGTTCGGCTAGGAATCTGATGCACTACACCTATGTCGTGTTAAAATGAGAATGTAGCAAAATGAACAAGTGTAAGATGAATGATGCCAATGACTGTCAGTGTAACTTTACCAACATATCTATTCAAAATTGTAATCAAAATATCACTCTCACTGATGTATGGGCGACAAGTGGGAAGTATTAATTAAAGACAACAGAGATGGATAGGCAGAACTCAAGTCCGGGAACATTTTTCATAGCAATGGCAGATTTGGCGCTCACATTTCATTATTGTTTACATTAAGGTTCGAGAATAATTTATCCCAAGATAGAATGCCACTAAGTATTGCAATTCCCGTAAAAGTTAAAAAAGAATGTCAAATTTTTATTCAAGCGACTATATGGTAATTGCACAGCTTAATATAAAAGATTTTTTTTAAGTTATCACCATCGTAAGGTCATGTTGTTTTTATAGATGTCTGACAGACATCTAAAATATATATGGTTTCAACACTCCTGGTATGAACGAATGTTCCGTGTATTCTTTCATACTAAAAAGGAATGACTTCCCATGTTGATGGTACAAGAAAGTGTATAAATTGGACACATCGAGAAACTGATAGTTTTTTTATACAGGGATGCCAGGAAGCTATTCTCCTGTTGCAGCGTTTCTTCTGTACGGCACATTACAATGCAGCAGTGTATACTTCAGAATATATATGTGTGTATATACATATCCTACTCATAATATTAAATGTTTTCGCCACGATATGTCACAAAATAAAGAGTACATTGTGACAAGAAAAATGACATGAGAGGAGAGAACAAAGTTTTCGGGGGCAACGGATTCTGAACGCTTCCCCGAAAGAGCTTTACTAAGGTAGCTTGGTTCCGGAATCCGGAATCGGAGGAGGTCCGATCTTCTAATGGCCCAAAACCTGCTCCGGCAGTCCCAGTCTGCTGTCATTGAAGTGCAACTTTACGTCTGAAATTCTCTGGACGGCATGACTGTTGCATGTGGTCAGCATGATCTGATATAATTGATGATACGTGGGCTCCTAATTTATCAGGTGCACTTGATAGTGATGTTGACTATCCGCATTTTCTGAAAAATAGTGCTCAATTAATACCTTGACAGCAGGGAACGTCGCTTTGTAACGCTGCCAGTCAACTCATTTTAGAATATTTACTCTTGGGCCTACTTGTAGTCATGGTATATAGGAAATGAACGTCATTTCAAATATATTCATATGTGGGTGATTACAACTTGATAACGGGCATTTTTAATGACGGCGCGAAAGCCACGTCATGTAAAAATACCCGTCATTAAATTGAAACCACGGAACGATGAATACGATTGAAAGGATTTCATTTCCTAAATAAAATGGCTAGTTCGTACCATTGGTTTTCTCGTTGTTTTTGTGACGCAAAAAATTGAGTAAGCTACGATGGGAAGGGGTACGTTTGTAGGGCACAGACTTGGGGCCTTCCAGCGCAAGCCAAACTAGTAGTTACTGCGTGGTCTGTACCAAAGGACTGCTACGATTGCACTTGCACGCGTAATCGACTGCATCAATGGAAAAATGGTCGTCCAAGCTTTCCCTATTTCGTCTAATGCTAAAAAAACATCAAAAGTAAATACTAAGAAATGAGCTCCATTTGCACTGTGTTTGTGAGCTTATTTAGCCTGTAGGGATCGACAAGCATTTGCCATGGAGCACGTCCATGGTGCAAACGCTTGTCAACCCATGCACGCCATAAAAGCGTATAAACGCAATGTAAGAGAAGTTTATTGGTTATATTTATCTTTTCCTCCCTTGTTACACTTTAAACGTCAAAATTTTTACTTTTACACACTAGATAGTGTAAACAGGCATCACAAGAGTCAAGAAAATAGCTCACAAGTTTACTCAGTTTTTATTTTTCTGCTTCATGAATATAATGTATAAACAAACGTTTACACTTTCAGCATTTGATGGTTAACAAAGACAGTTAACAGTTGGCATGCGGGTTTTATGAAGTCAGGCCCGCAAGTCTCCGCAGGGAAAAAAAGGCGCTGCAGTAAACAAACGCCGTGAACAAACATGGCCGCCACGATTGTTACTTTTGGCCACGTGTTTGTTTTACCCATGAAAATAGTGCAAAAATAAAGCTGTGTAACACAAACATTCCTCCTTCACAATAATCTTATGGATAAATTCCAAGATCGACAACATGATGGACGCTTATATTTGCTTTTAATGGGTCAATTTTGACATCGGAAGTTGCGGGATCATTTGTTAGGTGAGAGAGCTTCACAACTTCAAACTTGGTCGGACAAAAGGCATACTAGTAGGAGCCGGTGAAAAATTCCCTGGACTGTATACCCGTAGAAAAACCACCCTATGCCTCTTAAAATATGGCTCTCTCAAAAAGTGCTCGTTTACTTTGGAGAATTACGGAAAATATGAAAGTAGTTGTTAGCATGTTCTAACGGCTTAATGAGCCATGGGAAAGCAAAGGTAGTACCAGGAATAATTACGGATTGTGAAGAGGTCATTGCGGTCATGCACACATAAACTCCATTTATGCTACTATTCTCCTGATGCTAAAATCCAAACGATATGTAGGCCTAAGTGCAGCGGCACACTTTGGCTTAGTGTCGCGTTTTGGGGTGCGGTTGTCAGCGTACTTTATTCCCGCATAAAGCGCATCGTCAAAAGCGTGTGAATGCTTAAGAACGCGTGAAACCGCATAGAACTGCCTGTAACCGTGTGTAAGCGCAAGACATCCATGTTTTCACACGTATTGCCAAACATTTTTGAGGAGCATGCTCTAAAGCTTACGTGCGGTTTTAGAAAACGCACACCTGATAAGCATAAAATAATGCATAAGAAAGTCCAATAACGTCTGTAATCGCTAGTGAAAGTGTGCAAACACATGTAACAGCATGTAACTGCGTGTAACCGCACCAAAGGGACGCCCAGCTCGATCCGTGTTTATTTTTCCCGCCAAAAAAGAAACACATCAACACGCGCCAGAACGCATCAAAAACGCACTAGACCAAACAAAACCGCAGCCACCTAAAGAAACGCAAAGAAACACCCAATTTTCCAAAACGCATGCAAACCGCATTATGAAACGCGACAATAAGGGATACTACGCCAAAGTGTGCAACAAGCTTAAATATTTATATATAGCGGAAAACATGGCAGCACAAGCTGATGGGAATTACCATGGTTTCATCTGCCTCATCTCCTTTTTTTCGTTTTTTTCATCCTTCTCCTAGGCCACCTGTCTCATACATGACCACAGCAGATAAGTGGAGAGCCACATTATTATTATCATCATCATCAGCAGCAGCAGCAGCAGCAGCAGCAGCATCATCATCATCATCATCATCATCATCATCATCATCATCATCATCATTATTAATGTACAGGACAGCTTAGATTTAGTGCTAAAAAGGACAGAGAACGCGTGTCGGATAATAGTCCATGGTTAAAATTCAGTGAAAACAGCAAGAATCAATGACTCCCCCAAAACCGATTTCAGTCGTATCTATTACGAAAAGAAGAGAGGTAGGAGATCACACTTCGTACTCTGATCTTGTACAATGTGGCGTAGCAAGTACTGAAAGTAAGGTTGACGATGGTTTTCATGAGTGGTTGGGAAATAAGGCGTACAGAGAGAAAAAGAAAATTAATGGTCTTTCACAGTCAACTGAAGAGGGAATAAAACAAGCGGATGACATTATATATCCTCCTCAATATGGGTCCACACTGAAGGGGCGTCCTAGGGTGGCCACTACGTCTCTTGCTCTTGTCGGTATAGCTGCGGAGACTACTGTTTCGGACATTAAACAATATCTGTCGTCGAAGGAATGTAGATTGGTTGCTTGCTTGGTGTTGAAGCCAAGGGTGGGCCTTGATTTCACCACTGCCAAAATAACAGTACCAACGTATAGTGTAGACTTTGTGTCTACGGAAGGTTTTTGGCACGATAATATTACATGCAGGGAGTGGTTCAATAAACGGCGATCATATGAACAATATGATAGTGGGCCAATATGGCAGTGCCATGAGGATGAGTGGAATGAAGGGTTTAATCCAGCAGATTATAGTCTACGTGTCGGTGAATAATAAAACTATATTTAGATTATGATACCTAGTAGATTCTTAATGTTTTATACTGTGTGTATTTTGTTTTGGTTGCTTGAACTCACGATGAATAAAGGCTTGAAAATAGCTACCTATAACCTGAATGGGTTGACATCATCAGAGCCATCCCTACAAACATTTGTTAGTGGTCCGCCGGTGGTCCACCATTTGAGCCGCCCCTCCTAAGGTGGACCGCCGTTGGCGCACCCACAAATGCTTGTAGGGATATTTGCACACTTTATTGAATAACAAGGATAAAGTGACGGTCAGTGAGCATTGGCTTTACCCTTTTGAATTAAAAAGACAAGAAAATATTCATCATGATTTTCATGCACATAGTCGTTCCAGTTCAGAGCTTGCACCGGACAGGTATACAGGTGGTCGGGACAAAGGGGGAATAGCAATTTTCTGGCGCAAAAATATGAATTGCAGTATAACAGCAATGGCGAGCGTAACGCATGATTGTTTTTGTGGTATTGAAGTCAGAATACATGACAATCGCGACACTATCTGTATAATTACTGTATATATGCCATCCCACAGCAGGGACGACTCCTAAATAATTACATTGAAGTACTAGATCAATTGGATGAGGTGGTACAAATGTGTCGAAGTAAAGGGTAGATAATATTGGCTGGTGATATGAATGCAAACATGGGATATCTTGGGGGACCTAAGGAGTCCGGTGCACCAACCCCAACTGGTACAATACTTCACCGTTTTATTGTAAGAAATTGGTTAAACGCTCTTAACTCATCAAGCAAAGCTAGAGCTATGGCCAGTACCTTCATGTCACACTCAAGAGGTGAGTCATGTATAGATTATATTTTTGTGACAAGTAAACTTTTTGAGAAAGTTAAGGATTGCTTAGTTGGGGATGACCATATGTTAGATGTATCGGACCACAGACCCGTGTTAGTTGAATTTGGAAATTTGTGGGTGAGACGCGAGAGGTTTGAACCCTTTTCTAGGTATCTAAAGTGGTCTGCATTTGATGAGGACCATATTGCTCATGTTTATACTAATAAAGTTGGTGATAAGGTTCGTACTGAACTCATATGTTCTCCAAGTATTGTAACTGAAGAGGATATTGAAACAGGTGTCGAGATGATTACTATTTTCAAGGGAATTGCTGGAAGTAAAATCCCGGCGTCTAAGTATAAACATTTTCAGAAACCTTACTGGAATAATTGTGTCAATGAGTATAAAAAGAATAAGGTGGAAGCTTCGCACAAGTATCAGGCCGCTGGGAAACCCAGAGATCCTGAAAATGAAACCTACAAATTGTATAAAGCTGCAAAAAGATATTTCAGGAGAGAGTTGAGGAGAGCCAAACATGTAAATGACAGAAAATTTCATAATGAGATAGACTGAATGAGTGAAATTGACCAGACAGCGTTTTGGAAAATAGTTAGAGGTAACAGAAAGACTGGGCCACCTCCCTCAAGCTCTCTTAGAGTTGATAACAATATCATACACGATAAGCAGGAATTATGTGATGCGTGGGATTCTCATTTTGAAGAAATTGCTAACCCTGATGTGACAGAAAATGAGTTTGATGGTGAAAATAAACGGTTTGTTGAAAGAAATTTTGTGGAAATTTTGGAGATTGCATCCAAAAAGGGTGAGGAATGTGACGTTAGAGACCCAATTTTATACTATCAAATTACTTTTGAAGAAGTTGATAGTGTGTGTAAAAGGTTAAAACCTCGCAAGGCTGGTGGTTTTGATGGAATAACGGGAGAACACCTGAAGTGTGCTGGCCCAGAGGCAATCAGTGCTATGGTGAATTTATATAGAGCTATGGTTAGACTTGAGTATGTTCCCTCAAACTTCAAGTACGCAATATTTGTACCGATTTTTACAGGGGGGATTAGGATCCCCAGTCCAGAGATGATTATAAGGGTATCTCATTGACGACTATATTATCCAAAATATGGGATACGATTAAGTTTGATGTATTGAAACTTTGGTTAAAACAGATTAATTATCCCCATCCTCTACAATGTCCTATGAAAGAATGTGTGTCATGTCTCAATGCCTCTTTTCTAATACAGGAAACTGCTGGATATCTCTACGAAAAGGGTGAAAAGCTATATGTTGCTTTTCTCGATACAAGAAAAACTTTTGACACAGTGTGGATAGAGGGGATGTTTTACAAGTTACATTGCCTTGCGTTAAAGGGAAAGCGCTGGTTAATGATGTGGAAAAGTTACCAAAATCGTATGGGATCTGTAAAGCTAGACAGAACCATGTCTAGGTGGTTCCCTATTCGGCAAGGCATTAAACAAGGAGGTGTGTTCTTTATGTTTCAATATACGGTTTTGTTACATGATTTACCATTGGACATAGAAACAAGTGTGTATGGCATGTCAATTCATGGTATTAATGTATCCTCCCCAACAGTCGCAGACGACATGTCACTCTTGGCAGGGATGGAAGTAGCTCTAAATGGTATTTTACATTATGTACATGATTATAGTTATAAGTGACATTTTTCACACAATCATAAGAAATCTGGGGTCCTAGTTTTTAATGAATCCAAACGAGAAAGAACGCAAAACAGAAAGCAACGGAAATTTGGGATGGGGGACAAGAGCATAATGGAGCTTGATATATATACACATGTAGGCGTAGAAATACGAGTTGATGGTATGGGAAAAGACAGTGTGAATGACCGTATAAGCACTGTATGCTGCCATAGGTCTAGGTATCCGTGAGGGAGGTATTTACCCTATCAGGGCTGCCAAGATATATAAATTGGTTTGTCTGCCTATTACTTTAAATGGCAGTGAGGTGTGGATTCTTAAGAACCAGGACCTAAATTCCCTGAGTGTGTCGCACAGCTGCTAGAAGGGTTCAAAACTTGCCTGAGAAAACCGCTAATGCTGTTGTGTTGATTACTAAAGGGTGGTTGACTATGGAACGAGAAATTGCTATAAGGAAACTTGTATATTGCGCTAATTTGCTCAGACAACCAGCGAGATCAGTAGAAAAACAGCTGTTGGTGAAACATTTTTATTTGTACCGGTGTCACATTTTGAAACTCTCTAGGTGCGTTTCTGGAACTATGGTAAAGTAACTAATTATGTATGAACTTTTCGATTTTGTAATAGAAACTCTCGATAGCGGATGTAGGTTTCCAAATAAGTATGCGTGAAAGCGTGAATTGAAGGCTAAAGTTTGACTAACTGAGCAGGACAAATGATCCATCAACGAAAATGCCAAACTGTATGACTCCACTACTGTTGGCTAACAGTGAGCACCTATACAGTGGTGCTGGCGTCCTTTTTGTGCCTGTACATCTAAATATTTAACAGTTGGGATGATATAAGTGAATTTGGTATCCATGCAGTTTAACAGGTATTGAACTGTGACAATGCCACACTCCCCTTGGTGTCATCTTCAAGGATATCATCTCAACTCTTGTATATAGATGCACTATTATTAATTCAATATCACCCGATGACAAATTCATTATTTTGTAGTATCTTGCAACCAAACAACCCAGTGTTTTGCCTAATTTGGGAAAATTGTTGTTCAAATGTAACTGTATCTGTGGTGCAATGCAATTTACTTAGTCGTAGTTTTACTTCAAAATCTTCCTGGAATAAGGATCATACTATCATCTTATGTCTCGATGCTAAAATTGTACATAGCTCCTGGTTATATCTCATGTATTGTGGATTTATGTATTGTGACAAATAGGTCACTCGTGACCTTTACAGTCAATAGAAGAATTACTTACTTACTTATTTGTGTTTCCCATGGTAGTTGCAGATATAGAACTGCACCATTGGTGGATTCTTGCCCGTAATGAACCTATGTTATTAAAACTCTGGTGTGTTACTACAATGATAAAACTGAGTCTCTTTTGTCCTGGTTCCCCTCGCACCTGTTGAAAGGACCTCATTATGTAAAATATAAAACATTAGTTATCTACTGTATGTGGTTAAAATTTTAAGGGACTACTGGTAAAACTAGCCGTAATGATGAGAACATTTCCTATTCCGTCGCCCCGGCCTACCGACATAAACTAATCACGATGCAGTAAAGGCTTACCAATTAGAAATCACCTGTACGTGTAGGCTCTGTCGGAGACTGTGGCAGATTCATAAGCACGTTGAGAATAAAGGTCGGTGTGTCACGAAACAGTGACAGACCAAAATGCGGCGCCGGATGTGTTAAGACCATACTGGAAATATTTATTACCAGGGGACGCCATGCACGTCACTGTTGATACACAAACGATATGCAACGAGCAATCCAGAAACTACGTGAAAAACGTAGCAACTCCTATCTCACTAAAAGTGATCGAATATATGGATATGTGTTGATGTTGCATCGGTGTTTTGACAATCTGTGCTAGGTATACAGAAATACGTTCATTGTCGGAGATACTACGAGTCGTCACGTTTAACAATATCGTCCTGAGACAGGGGCATTAACAAGCAAATGTTCATGATTAAGAGACGCCAATGCTCAGTTGTATTGATCAAAAATAATGCTTTTCTAAGATCCAATGTACATGAATTCAAAAGTTTGTGTTTCTTTTTGGTATCAATGTCTGCAAGGGGCAACATAAATTACGCAACTGTGTATTGGTGGCGTGGAATTTCCATAAACCGCGAATGTGAAGTCTCACAGTCCTGAAGGATGGAAACACTAAATCTGTCAAAGTTACAATACTACATTTGTGGCGCTAAAAGCTACAGTGAGCAGATAATTACTGAACTGCTAAGTAATTCTGGTATTTTTATGCTGAAAATACTCGTTCCCTTTTATATCCTTTCATTCGTTATTCATGTTTTGTGGAATAAATCCCACACACATCCCACTGAAAGCAATATCTAAATTTTATATTATGCTTCATATTATATTAAATTTGAGTCAAAGATATAACAACAGAGTATTATAGGCTTTTCAGTTAAATATAGCCCATGAACCGGATTTGCGCCACCGTTACAGCGAACATTTTGATATCACTAAAAGCAACAATCAGTTTATAAACAAAACACGTAGACTGCCACTTTCATCTATTGTCATACTATTAATAGAAAACGTGCATTTACCTTTGTTGATAAATGCATCGAGAACAAAATGTTTTTCCATAAAGTTGTCGATGAGTGATGAGGCCGATGTCACCATCGTGATGTCATTGAATGTAAGAACATAATGATTTATCTGACCCGCCAAAAGCTGTAATTGTGGCGACATGCTGAAATTAGTCGATCAGATACAAAAGCGCTAATCATAAAATGTGGCCATAAGATTTTTTTCTTGTCAGGCTTAAGTTGAGCATTGGTGTCAATGTCACATACCGTACGTGGGAAAGATGCAAACCAAAGGATTATTTGCGGGTTCGTCAATGCTTCAGTGTGGGACAAAATCACGCTCTCAACGTGAATTTCTGAATGGATACATGCGTGAAATGATTAATTCGACGATTCTTTTGTTAAAATCTATATACTGAGAAGCTCGTTGTCAGAAGATATTAATTTTGCTTTTATATCAGTTCATGCTGTAGACACACATATAACACCAAAATGGAAAGAAAATAGTACATATGAGGCCTATATCCATGAGTTACAAAACTGAAACGGCAATTCTTTGACGCAGTTTCGTACCACTAAATGGGGAAAAAAATAATCATATGATTTTAAAATATTTTAATATTCTTATGAAATATTCCAGGATATCTCCATCTTCGACAGTTTAATCAACATTAACCATATTTCTGATATCTCATCAGCACATATCAATTTATAATACATACCATATTTTATTTTTCTTGTTACCATGGCAGAATAGAAAATTGTGTTTAGAATGAGTAACCCAACACGACTGCTTGCAAAGCAGACTTGGGCTACCTACTAAGACGGAAATAGCAGAACCTGCATCCCAGCAATGGAACAGCCTAATTGTCATGAAGTGATTTTCTAAAAACAACAGAAACATCAGTTAAAACACAGAATATCCTGTGCTATTGGATATAAAACAAATTGGGACAAGCTGAGTTTGTCCTTTGCAACGAGTAGTATGTTGTTTCCGTTTTACATTTTACAGGGATAGAACGTAGAACAGGACAAAAGAATTAAGAATTTCGCCCCGCAGGGAGACCTGCTTGGCTTCTGTATTTTTTTTTTGAACGTCGGTTGAGTGTTGTGTGGTGGTGGGGGGGGGGGGGGAAATATATCAAAGTTCTTTTTAAGCAAAAAAAAAAAAAAAACTTATGGGGGAAGTAGGTGAAGTCCAGGCAGACACTTTTTAACAAGTTGCAGCAAAGGAAATTCTTTTATTTATTTATTTATTTATTTATTTATTTATTTATTTATTTATTTATTTATTTATTTATTTATTTATTTATTTATTTTTACTTTTATGCTGTTCTAACGTCTGTAGATTAGTGTTTTTTGTCATGTATAAAGTCTATTTAGTACCTAATGAATGAAAATGGAACATGTCTTTCCAATGTGAGACAGACACCATATTTGTGTAAATTATTCACATTTTTTCTCCATTTTATAGTTTACTGAACATCAAGAATGCACGGCATGTACAGACTGACACAAGCAAACACAGTTGATGTTCTATAATAATGAAGTCTCCCTGGTGGTTGAGTTTTGTTTCTTTTGAACGGTTTATTTCTAATAAATCTGCCTGCCTTTAAAAAAAAGCAACCAATATCGACGTGAACAGATGTAGTTGTCAAATATATGGGCTTCGAATTCCATAGGAGCAAAAATCTTAAGCTGAAGCCACACTCTTGCTTCGAAATTATTGTTCTCAACTTGGGTGTGGTTGATATCTATTATAAAGAGACCACTCAAGCCTATTTCAAATTTATAGGGATGTTCTCTCTCTCTCTCTCTCTCTCTCTCTCTCTCTCTCTCTCTCTCTCTCTCTCTCTCTCTCTCTCTCTCTCTCTCTCTCTCTCTCTCTCTCTCTCTCTCCCCCCCCCTCTCTCTCTTGTTTAACCAAGATGATATCTGTAGTGGTGGAAAATAGTGCATTTCGTGAACTGCCTTTACTGGAGATATGGGGTATAACTGTGGAATAAAAGAACACGTCATAATTAAAAGTAACTTATTAATATTTTCCAAGTCCTGTTTCTGAGTGCCAGTGTTATTGCACTATACACAGATCATGTCTCTGGTATATGGAGTATGGTGTCAGATATTAAAACCTTTTATCGTTGCAATTCGGTGATATTCTATATGATTTGGTGCGATCCGGTGAATATTCCCATGATACATACGTATGCCCATACGGGTTGACCCTTTGTTTGACAGGGATTTCCGGTTTGTATAGTGTTTGGTACCCCGTTTAATGAAAGCATATCACATAACTGCTTAGTCGAAACCCAGTCTAACGATGCGTGGCTGTGTAAAATTAGATACATACTTGGCCACTGGAATTAATTGAAAGGTTGTTCTGCTTCAACATTTGCACATGAAAAAGCAAGTAAGGCTTATGCGACAATTTGATCAAGTAAAGTAAATGCACAAAAGACGAAGAACTAGATTTGAAAGCATTGGGGAATTCATGTTATCTATAGTGGTTCTGCTGGTTAAAAAGCACATCCTGTTATCAGTATTTCGATTCATTTTTACAGTATGTTCCACCCATAGACATTTTGCTATCTGGGTCAGTAGCAGTCACTATAGGTCGACGTGCGAGGGACGTCAATAAAAAAAGTTTTTGTTTTTTCACGAATGCCTTAAAAAAGAAACCTTGATTATGGGTGTTATGTTGGAAAAAGATTTATCCCCATAACTCGAAAATTGTCAAAGAGTTTAGGTGATGAAGAGCTCTATAGATAGCTACTCGCAGACCACACATAAACTAAAATCTAATATAAGTGGCCATGGTAGGCAAATCTCATTTTAAAACAAACATCGTGTGACCAGAGTTTATTCTGTGATACAGGCCCTGTCTCGTCTCGATATTAAACACACAGTATGCGCATATAGCATTTCGCGGTTATGCCCGCTCTTTTGCTCTGCAATCTAGCATAGAGACACTAAGTCCATCGACAGTTAGACACATTTTTGTAAGTTTAAACTGTGGTATAATAGGATCAAAGCTATATAATAAATGTAATATGCAATGGGTGTAGACCAAAAACCAAGCGAACCTTGTCTCCAATTGCGTATGCGAAAACACTGGGAGGGATTGGGAATGGCCACGCAATGAATCACCTTAGACAGGTGAAAACGAGGTGCAAGACCATTCACTCGAGCACCAAGTTCGGTCCACGAACCTTCACTGCGCACGCGAATCACTAAAAACACCAATTTGAGTTGATGATTTATTTATTCCTGATTTTTGTAAACGTGTTTTATGCAGAATTTGATTCAACTAATTTAAGTTCATTTATTCAACCAATTCCCATGGGTCCCTGATGCGGCACCGTGTTTGTTGTTTGTTCCTGGGCCAGGTCAGAGCAATGCAACCAGCTAATGATCTCACCGGAAGTTATGGTCAGTTGATGGTTCTCATAGGTCGCTTGGTTAGTGGCCAATAAGAACCAACAACTGATCGGAACACATCCAATTAGCAGCTAGGCCAAGACAATGGCGATTACCGACGACGGCCATTACCAAGAAAATCCAAACCCAAACCAAGCTGCTCACTGGCTTCGCCAGCTCCGGTAATTTACACTTACGCATACACGTTACCATAAAACCGAGCTTCACTTGGTAATTAAACATTGCTGAGCCTGACAGAGAAGACGGTATCGGCAGATAGAAGACCGAGGGCTCGCTACAGCCCTCGATCTTCTATCTATTGAAATCCAGTAGTATGACATGTACTAAGTCTACTGCTGGATAAGTGGGGGGGGGGGGTAAAACAAGCATCTGAAAAGGTAGGTATTGACAACTATTTTCCTTAATATGAAAAGTGAAAGTTTTACATGTTCATTATGAATTACTGCTTACCCCTCCCCCTCCAGTGGGATAGTGCATGAACCCTTCCTAATTTGCCCCGATAAGTTAGCTGCTGTTCACGTAAAGGAGAGTGGGAGCGGTATTGATCGACATCACCCACAGAAAGAAGCGTGAACATATGCCTCAAACTGCAACTGTTTAAGAAGTCTGTTAGACAAACTACTAATATGAGCTTGTCTCCTTCAGTGTAAACGATGGAGAAAACATTCAAGAAATACAATTAATCCTGATGTATAATTGAGAAAAGTCTTCCATATATGGTGACTTATTTTTTCTGTATTTTTTTCTTTTGGGGGTGCGGAGTTAACCCCTGATCATCCAGAATAAAAACGTTTCACGAGTCAGGATGAAAACTCAACTTTCAAAGGCAATTTAGTCGGTGCTCAAGCATGTGCGCTTCCAATACCAGATTCCCTACAATTTTTGTTCAAAACTTTCACAACAAATTGAACCTTTACGTAAACAAAGTAGCCATACGTAGAACACTAAAATTTGAGCGCCAACATTCGCGGTGACGAAGGAAAAAACCTGAAAGCTGATTTCAGAGACTTGATACTTAAAACTATATTCCATGATTCTCCTGCTCCACATGGCATGATGGTGTGAATTGACATCGATTACCTTACAAGTTTAACGTACTCTGGGGCTGGTTATTTACGTTTTTAAATCAAAATTTTTAATTTCATTTTTTATTAGAATATATCTTATCAGGATGACCCGTTCAGTCCATGACTGTTCCGCCACAGGGCCCTGGAACAAATAAACACTATCCATCTGAATAGATACATGTACAGTTCGAAAAGAAGGCTATAATAGTACATGCACACAAAGAATCTGTGGAAAAAGTATATACATAACATCTCATGAAATCAATATCAAAGGGACGACCACTTTAAATAAAAGATATTATGCTTTTTTAAAGGTCAGATAGCCTGTCACATTTCTTTAAAAACGTAGGCTGACTGTTTAAAACACTGGCTCCATAGTACATAAAAGATCGTTTAAAAATTTCTTGCCAGGGAAATGGTAAAACAACGTTTCTGCTCTCCAAGCTCTTTGTATTACAACTTGTTATGTCTTCAGATAAAGCCACTCTATCACATAGATAATTTGGTGCATAGCCATTGATGCATTTGTACACCAAAACTGAAGTGTTAATTCGTTCCTGTCCCTCACGGTCTGTCATTTAAAACTTTTTAACAAATCATCCCCTCTAAAATTCATGTAATCAAAGTTGTTAGGTTGATACGCTTACTGCTGTATTTTGCAGACGTTGTGATACGCTCCTGTTTCTCTCCCTGTATGCCCCCCCCCCCCACTTGATCTCACAATAATATATACATGGAGGAACGGTCATCTTAAAAATGGTCTGAATAACTTTTGCAGGTAACAATTTGTTAAGGGGTTGAAGAACAGCCAACTTTCTCCTTGTTCTTTTTTGTAGATTTTGAAGATATACATTCCAAGTCAGTTGTTCTCAAATGTGCACCGCAAAATATATACTTGACATCATTCATTTGCCTTATTTCACCTCCATCAAAGCTAACCCGTGTTTGTTTCTGTGTGTGTTTCTTGCCATATATCAAGCATATTTTCCTCTTTCCTGTGTTTACCGATAGCTTTTTTTCTTTTGTACCAATATCTCAAATCACGTAAACTCAACTTCAATGAATCTGTAACCTGTTGTTCTGTACTTCCAGTAACATAAATCATAGTATCATCTGCAAATAAATTACAGGATCCATGTGCCACATGTCGGCCAATGTCAATTACATGTAGTGAAAACAATGTGGAGCCGAGGATAGCCCCCCCCCCCCACCGTATCCCAATTTGAACAGCTTGCTCACTGGGGAATTCTCCATCACACCGAACAACTTGCCTGTGATTATCTAAATAGGATGAGAACCAAAATAATTCTTTTTCCACAATGCCATATTTCATCAAGGTTTTCCTTACCATGATTTATAGTAACGAATCATTTTTTAGATTTCCAAAAAACAAATAGCCGAAATCAAATCATCATTTAAATTTCAAGCCAACCATCAACAAACCTTGTGCAGGCAAGTTTCGGGGGAATGGTGTTTTATATAAGCACCTTGATCAGCTGTTGTGAAGTCGTGCATAACCAAATATCCCAGCAGTTGGAGCTCAATGCATTTCTCGATCACCTTTTGAACAAAGCACCCCATTGAAAAAGGTCTGTAGTTCTGTACCATGTCACCTTGACCCTTGTATATCGGTGTTACCCGTGACAACTTCCAGTCATTTGGAACAGTTGATTAGGCGATGGATTAAACACGTGGGTAAAGTATTTTACCAATAATTCGGCACCAGTGCGTAATAGTTTTGAAATCATTTTTTTAACTTATCACCGCCTCGGATTCTTCACTGGTGATAATAAAAAATCTATATATATACGAGAAGGACTTTTCCACAATAATTCTGATTCCATCCGAGAAAACTGATTCTCAACCTTCTCCCCAATCTGCAAAAAATATTTGCCAAAATTTTCAGCAGTCCCCTCCTCAGGAATAGTATATTTGGCCATTTTACTGGACAAAGCCTTTCGAATCTCCTTCTGCGCGGTCTATGAATTCATACCTTCTGTTAGCTTGCTCTCGAAGTACCTTTCTATTGCCTTCTTTATCATATTACTAATCACATTTCTCAAATATCTATAATGTTCTCACATTTTCTCATCGCCACTGTCCCCAGCTATTTCAAGTACCTTATCCCTGGTGTTCATTAGATTCATTTTATCTCTCGATTGTCTAGGGATTGTGACGTTTTTTAAAACACACGATCTTTATTGGGACATGGATATTACTAATTTTAAGCACTTTACTCTTCCATCATATCCAAGCCTCTGCAACGTAATTAACGGAAAACACACCTGGTAGCACGTGTAAGCATTCTGGATCACGAATAGCACTTGCTACATCGACATTTTTATCGTCTCTGAATTTGATCTCATGAGTGTTTTTCTTTCATTATCCTTAGCATGGTGTATATCCCATAATGGTCAGTCCCCGGGGGTCAGTCATGGTCACTTTGCGAAGGCCTGATTTCATATGATGCTCCGGCATGCTTGTCAACAATACATTAATGACAGTTGAAGTTTTTAAGGATACTCTAGTCAATGATTAATTGTTTGAAATTAAAAAAAACAAACTTTAATATGGTAAATTGGATTCGAATGCAAAAACTCATCAATTCTGTAATCAAAATTCAAATCAACCATCACAATTTTGTGTTTGTCTTCATTCTGAGCAATCGTAGGATGTCTAGCAAGGCATCATAATATACTTCATCTGCCGAAAGAGGTCGACACATTGAACATACCAGCATAGGAGAAAAGCTTGTGGGTTTTATTACTTTTTCATTCATTTTTTCATTTTCTGTGTAAGTTCTCTACACACACACACACAGAGACACACAGAGACACACACACCCACATATATATATATATATATATATATATATATATATATATATATATATATATATATATATATATATATATATATATATATATATATACATGACTTCAAACACAGTAGCAGAACATCAGTATATAGGCATGTGCAAGATCCCCAATCCTAGTCACAGTCGTTCCGGGTTCAACTCTTGCTTCCGCGTTTATTGACAGATGGAACACGCCCCTCTGTATGTAACATACGTGAAGGTACGTATTCATCACAAAATCATTTGTGCTCTGTTTGCTGTGCTGTGTACATGCCCTATATTGCCTGTGATATATGGCACTATTTCTAAAATTGGAACGGGATAAATACAATGAATGTACACTTTATAAATTTCCCTCGCAAAATTATATTCCAATTAAGGCTTACCTATGCGGCATGCCATCCCAATTGCATACGTACATTGTTTTTTAACCAGGGATGTGGAATCATTGCATGTCCCTGTTGTAACCAACTGATAGCCTATTCATGACACCAGTTATATTTCAACCCACGTCTCTTGTTACACCTAGTGGAACTGTCCTCTTTCAAATACGATATGACTTGAGCATGTATACGGGCGTTGTGTTACAAATCAAATAGTTCCCATGTGTAGCTCACCATTATGACAAATGTGTTACTAAAAATATTTACAAAGGACGACATGGGGTCCATATTTAGAAAGGAATTTGACTGTGTCCTGAAGGCGGGGAGCCGGGCCATGGGTCGTGTCATATAGTCAGACAGAAGAAATCTCGTACGTGTCGCCTTGAGCAACCAACCACACCATCACATGCCATGCAATCTTCCAGTTGTAAAATAAGCTAGGACATTGACAACAACAAAATAAAGACCTCGTGTAATCTTCAATCCGTTTCTTCACTATATCATAATAAAACGCATCGTAACTTTAAACCAAATATCAACCTACCTTGACAGGTAAGAAGGCAACGGTTCGCAGAGGTTGCGCTGCCGAGACTCCTATTCACAGGTACGTACTTTGTGAACTCAACATACTCCGTCAGTGCTCCCGCATTCGGAAGCAAAGCAAAGCAATATTGATGTTTTACAAGGCCGCAGATTATGATTTCTGGTCTTCGTTTCGCCGATTATTTAGACATCACAAAGGAAGAAAAAACACGACATACTTCCGGCACGTTAAATACTTGATTCACCTTTACACCGTGGTGCTCTAGAATGCACAGAGATATAAAAACTGTGCGATTCACCATACAGAAGTACTATCGAACTTTCTCAAGCACGGACTTTCTTCAAGAAAACGAGTCCCTGGCTTGTCTGTCACACACACAAAATAATGGACTCGTCTTGGCGTGTCACATACAAAATAATAGACTCGTGTGTATACACTCCGGTTACCCATATGTATTACTGCCGTATGCGTTCAGGAGAATCACATACCAATCAACTTTGTGCATGGATTTTACTCAAGTGGATATATAATCGTTGCAGGAAGGCGAGATGTACAACAACTTGAAACGCAAGTCGTGGAACGTCCTTACCTTAGCTCCGTCACTTTTTATCGATAGAGTGACCTTGTGTGAAAGTGATCGTGAAGCTTCAAGCCTCACTCAAAAAAAAATATAAAAAATATATAAAATATCCACGTTTTTATGTTACATGAGACTGAGTCAAGAGTTTCCACCTTGAGCGCTCCACGCTTTACCGCCAGAAGAGTAAAAAGCTGGACGCTGCACAGGTGTACCCAACGGGCTTTCTCTCTTCATTCCTCCTCATTCAACATCAATGACCCCCCCCCCCCCTCCTGTGAGTTCTCCTTCAGTAGCTGGTTTAAAGGAGTCACGGAAACGACCATCTAATTTCCACTACGTGCAGGGTTTGGACCCACCTACCCCTGGGCCCCACCTATTGCATTGTGTGGGGTCTCAATATTGACCTATCTTTGTTTAAAACTAAGGGAAATTGCTACAATTTTGGTCAAACCGAGATTAAAAGGATAAATGTAACCGGTTTGGCGCTGATCGAGTCAATATATGCTTGAAAACTGTGCATACTTTATGAAGATGTCACTGATACAATTATACCTCTTGGGGGGGTTTGGGGGGTTTTTTTTGGTTTTTTGGGGGGGTGGTGGTTGTTTTTTTGTTTTTTTGGGGGGGAGGTTGGGGTTTTTTTGGGGGGGAGTCATATGTGCGCAAAAAAAAAGAAAAAAAAACATTTGCCGACCAGTTTCTCATTGAAAGCATTATCATCTGCATGGTTATCACATAAACAGCTTTCTCTAAGTTTTTTCATCGTTACTATCTTCAGTTATCAAACCAAAATACAGAGTTTTACCCTTAAGGAAATATAATACACATATATGTATACCTCATTAGAATGCATTCTGAGTCGATTGATGTTATCCTAAGAGGTCAAGGTTTTGCAAACGTTTATACCATATATGACCTTCTCGGACGTTTTTGTGATGGTTCTCTCGCTTTGGGACAATGCGGCTTCAGCCAATGGTTGTGTTGTTATAAGAGATAACCTATTTTCCAAGTGTACTTTTTGTGAACGATATAAAGACTGAAAAACATTGTAGACAATGATGGTCATGTTGATGCTGAATCCCAGTTTGCTCCAGAGCATCAAATTCTATGCATTTTACAAACTTGCGAGTGTCCATTTTACTTACGATCTTTGCGTACGGCGAGTGCTTTGCCTGCTGGCGGGTAGCATACAAGCAAACTGCGAGCCCTGTCACGGTATATTATGTGTATGTGTGTGTGTCATATTCATATAGACCGAGGGAATTGCATGTTACAGGACGTAACTGCAGGGCACTGATCGCCAAAGCTAAAAATAGAACTCCCAAGCAATGTTCAGTTCACTCTGGTATTGTTTTTAGACCTCAATTACCTAAAATAGCTCCATAATGACACATCCGCAGAGATTCCTGGCATTTAGTTTGCCCTGGTATAATCGATATGGGAAGAGAGACGACAGGATGCAATGGGCAGGATTTTTATCTGATGAACAGGTTATATAGACCTCTCTTGAAATATAATCTGGTATATGATGGCGTTTCTATAGTTAATGCAAGACTGATCAAAGAAAAAAATCAACACACTGAACGTTCGTGTAAGATTCATATCGAATTTACATAGATTATGATTTTGACGCATACAAATGATTTGTGGAATTTAGTTTTCAATTGTCGAACAGTCAGAGAAAACACAGGTTTAAAAACACGAAGAATCACTTTGTGTAGATTACATTTGGCTCTCACGAGACACACCAGCATGAGAAGAACAAATGAAGCCCAATTCATGGGGATGATAGCATTAATTAGCAGGAGTAGCACGCTTCTTTCCTGGAGGTTCGATCGAGAACCACCGCCAATCTTAAGCGTCGCCTGCTTTGCCTGATATTGCTGCACACATTTATGGTGAATAATAGCAAATAAGCCAAAGTATTAACTTACTTTAAACACCCTTATGGGAATTGCCTGCGTAGCTCAGTTGGATCATGAAGGTGTAATAGGGGATCGGCGGCAAGGTGATACACACCACAGACCAAGGCACTTGTATCAAGATTTTTCTTCACCTCGGTAATAGTGCGTTATATTTTCTTGCAATAAAGGTTTTCCTATCCAGTCACATCAAAACAATAGAATGCAAGCAGCTTTGGATTTCATTTCATTTTAATTTCCATTAAATATGACAAACTGATTTGTGTAAACTTTACCTGTTTGCCAATTGCTTTTCAGATGAAAATTGTTTTAGGTAGGTTTATGATAATTTTACTGCGGTTATGAGTTTTAGAATAACTTTAAGTGATGACGAGAGGAAAAACAATACCGGACAAATTTCATAATCATGACACAATGTGTAACTTATTTGTCCGACCTCCCGTATTCTTTCCGTGTGACCGAATGATACAAATGTGACTTCCTGAGGGCAGAGGATAACCAGCCTGACAAGCCAGCTTGGTCTCGGCCCAAAAGCAAAGCTCACTAATAAACCTGTTGTACTAATAATACTAACTAACCTGGTGTGTAGCTGAAACGTGCCTCGTCTTGGGCGACTCGGCTAGATACATCTTCGAACATGGCACCTTCAACAAACATGATGTTTACAAAACAGTACATTTGATAGACCAACTCTTCAATAACGATTTATATCTTCAGTCTGATCGTTTACAACTGGCATTACTTTATCGGCCCTATCATAAATATATTCTGTCATTGTATTTTGGCATGTCGTAAAGTACACAAAGAAAATAGTTTTGCCAGTGGATGGCCGTAAGTCTGGTCATTAGTTGGAAATCAACGATCGAATGTGACAAATGTATACACCTTGCGAATAATAAAACCGAACAAGCGTCAAATTCAATGTTGCAAAATTAAATCGGTGCAATTTTGACACTTTTTCTGTCTTATTTTGTCAAAGTAAGCTCGGCTAACCATTTTGTGAACTAGTGGATAAAATGCCAAAATAGAATCCTCCTGCCGTTCTCATATATTAAGCGGAAAAAAATGATGATTAATGAGAGATTTATTTCCGAGGGCCTGATTGCTCACTACGGAAGATGCCAATTCACCCTGGTTCAGTACTTTTTACAAAGGCCTGACGCGTGTCATGATATACTTATCCCATAAAATTAAGTGTATTGCGAGTCTACCTTTTTACCATTTCGGTTTACCAGGCTATATCCAAAAATTTAAAACACCCAAGGCGACATGTGTCCAGTAAAATGTATATCTGTTCATGCAAAACGCTAATTTTTTTCAGGACTGGGGAGGCATTTTAGCTTGAGTACACAGGGAATTGAATCTGTCCAAATGTGCCAAGTTAATTAGTCGTCTTCTTGACGCAGAAATCATTAAAATGTATCGAATATATTACTGTGACTGTATATGTATTTGAATGTAAAGGTACATTTACACCCCATATTTGCAACAACAAAGAAAATCTTGTCTACATTATTTTGCCTCTCTTGTGATACGTGCACCTCGAGTGACAAGCTTCTGAAGTTAAATGTACAACTGATTCTGGCAACAAAACTGCATTGAACACAAAATATACATACATTACAGCTCACCCGTAAGTCGTCCATACATCTCCAGTCAACTTGTTCAAAACTACGTGGCATGACCCAGAATTTATTCGTATTCATTATAATCACATGTGTAATTGCATGTTAACATTCTGCCTGGTCATATTTACAATTATGAGCAACATGTGGATTGCATTGACCTAAATATAGGCTACCTTGATATCGTTGGTCGTTTTTCAAAACTTTTTTGTCACTTACCGGTTACGGGAAACACATTACGCAAATGCCGGATTAATTATACCCACAACCACAAAATTACCCGTCTACCAATTACTACAGAACTCTAACGTGTTGGATGTAAAACGAGTAATTGAACATCGACGAAAAGACAAAAGTTATTTGTACATTATATTTTGAGGAATGAGCAATTTACTTCCGCAATGGACAAATATTGTTAGACAGTATTTAACAGATAATTTGCAGTCTGTTTTGCACAACCATTGTTAAACAATCAGTATTATTAATTCGTTTTCTCCAGGCTATTAAAGCGTAAGTATATGTACATTATACATGTTACATATGCTGCGACCAAATAAGCCTTCTTAGTCATTATTATTTTATTATCTGCACATCTAAGTACTAGGACAAACAGTTTGTTGAACAAAGTGATAAAGTTATATTTCAATACCTTCAATTTCACAGATTACAAGATTGACATGATTCGGCTAATCCTGCATTTGGCAGAGTTTCACATTTAATTTAAGATAGAAACGTATGATTGTATCAATCAGCTAGGTGTCTAAGTTCACCTTTGGCTAGGAACTGCTAGTTTGTAAAACTAAAAAACACCGAAAGGTAGTACCAATTACCGAGACAAGTTGTTACCGAAAAGGCCCCTCCAAACATTAGCTATAAAAAATAGTAATAGTGTGAGTGAATATTGACACGGCAGAACATTAGCTCAGATTTTGATAATGATAGCTAGGGATACTGAAAATTTTGAAAAGCGTAATGGACATAAATATATAATACCATTTCATTGTAACATTTTTGACGTCTGAATAAAGGGACAACTTGGTTGTTGGCTACACGTAGTAATGGCCATCATGTTGAAACAAATGAGACGGGTATTCCTGCGAGATCCACCTGACCGTTGAACAGGCCGGTGCCTCCTTTAAGACGTTGACGCCCCAGAGCGTGAAAATCGCGTCCGACTTTCAGACATACACGGCCCAGAGCGTGAAATGTACGTCCCGGCGGGGAGGCATGGGATCATTGTAGTATGGTCTTTAAGGATGGAATCTTTTAAGAAACTGTCACTAAAGAAGGTATGTTTGGATGCCTTTTTCACTCTGCACTTCTCTCATAGTAGTTAGAGATCGTACCTCCTACGAAAATGGTGTATTTGGTAGGACGCGAGACTCTTGTAAACGTTTCCCACAAACTAGTGAAGCCAAAACGCAGTACGATTTTCTCAAAAATTTAACCAAATTATGACTCATCTCGGCAAAAGGTGGGCATATGAATTGGAAATGAAACAGATCCTCCATACCATCCTCACACATTTTACACATTCCGTTGGATAAACTTCTGCATTTTGTGAGGTTTCTTCTACTCCTTGGCTACCTAAATCAGACACCTTTTACCGTAGGTTGTAAATTTACTTGGTTTGTACTATGAAAGAGGAGATTTATCATCAATTTCATTAAAGAAGTCTTGGACATATTTTCTATTCATAAGTTTGCGAAACGGATATACATGTATCAAACTGCCATTGCTTCTTCGGCGTACATTGTCTAACCCTACATTCATCAGGATAGGCCTGTGAAACAATTATTTAACAAGCCTACTCGGAAAAAATCTCTCTAAAGTATGTTGTTAGATCTACGGCAGTTGATATAGTTTCGAGACATTCCAACCAAAGAAACGATATTTAAATGCCAATGGTTTGATAGGTCTAGATATCTAGTTTTACATATTAATATCACGCTATTGACGATAAACAGCAAAACATGACATACATGTGTTACATAAGTGGGTACAATGAAGTAAAACTCCGCTGCACGTCTTGGACATTTATAAAAATAGCTTTATCGTACTGTGTTTCGATTATAATTTTAACAGACAGGTCAAGCGAAAACTTTTTGGAAAGGCGCCTGTCAATCGCAGGCAGCATCCCTGAAATAGTTACGCAAATCATAGGATGGCATTGCGTATCTGCATAGAACTTTCATTACACCAAATATCAATTTGAAAAGCCTATCGGAAAAATATTTTTTGGATGGGAACAGTGCGCAAAACACATAGCGCCAACCCGTTAACACCTTACGCAAGTTGCCTTAACTAACAGTTTTCCTAGAACGAACACTTCAAATCTAACTGATGTTCTACACGACGGCCAATTCCAACACAGAAGAAGAAGCAAACTACTTGAAAGTACCAGACAGGCCAACTTGTAAGATGTAGTCTAACAATGAACACTTTTCAGCTTTATTGTACATCTGTCAGTTTTAATGGAAAATTTGGAAGGGTTTTTTTCTCAGCGACTTATGAAGCACTAAATATAGGTATAGTGCTATAGAATGTACAAATTATACTGAAATGCTTACCAGTAATACACTGCTGTGACACCTAAAGAAATTTACGATGGATTTTTTTGCAAAACAGTTTACAGTGTAGTGCAGTAAACTGAACAAATTACAGTGAAATGCCTACCAATAACAGACTGTTGTAACACTTAGAGACATTCAAAATGGTGTTTTTTGCAATACAGTTTCAATTTTTCATGAAGCAAAAATTTTGGGGACACATGTTAAGCCATTTTTTTAACAAGTGTAATTTAGGGCACATGAAAAATATCCAAGAAAAACTCGTCTGCAGTGGGAAATAACTATGATAATGCATAAAGTGAACACACTATTGTACACCTCCACAGGCAATTGTAGACTTTTTGGGGGTCATGTTTCACATTTTTTTCAAGGTTGGCAGGTCCGAAGTACATCTGTGACGTGAAATGTAAAACTGAGATTACTGTTGGGGTGGGTTTTTTTCTGTAAATTTAATGTCAGGCGTAATATTAGAATGCCTGTACCTGACTATTCATAAAAAGAGAAGCAAACACTAATCCCCAATAACTGCGACGTTACCACACAAACATAGTCAACCAAAAGAAAAAAAGTTTTTTTAATATATATTTCAAACGGATCTGATTTCCATGTCTTTAATAAAAACTACTTTCAGTTGATGAATTTTCTTTCTTAAAATGTTGTTGACGCTGTGAGAGATCTATATGATCCAAACAGAATTTGGGAAGGTCAATTTTTAGATATATTTGGTAATGGTATGAATCAAAACAATTACTCTGTGCAATATTTAAAGAATTCTGAGAGATTAGAATGATGATATTGACATCTTTTTAAATGACATAACCACCATAATTAAAAACCTCTCTTGAAACATCTGATTTGATTATTGCTGGAGAATTCAACATAAATTTACTTATATTAAATACAAGAAAAAATATTCTGAGTATTTAGATGCTATGCTGTGTTATGCTTCATATCCCAAAATAACCTTGCCTTAAAGGGTTACAGAAAATTTTAATCGATATTATTTTCTATTGTCTATCACATTTTGATAAACTGTATACTTCTGGTATTGTCCTATCGGGCATATCTGATAATTTCCCCTCCTTCGCCTGTATAGATACACAGATGGATGCTCAAAGCCCACCAAAGTTATAAAAATTGAAACAAAAGATCACAACTCTGTACAACGTTTCTATGCAGACATCGACAATTCCAATATTATGCAAAATTTAAATATTGATCCAGTGTGTAACCCGAAAGAAATCTATGAAAAGTTAGAACAGATTATCTGTCCTATCAAACAAAAACATCTCCCTACTAAAGTGGCTAAATTTAATAAATATAAACGCAAACACTCTTCCTGGGTAACTAACGGCATTCTTAAATGAATAAAATTTTGTGACAGCCTTCACAAAAAACTAAATTGTACCTCTCAGCATAATCCCCAATATTGTATCATTAAGAAAAATCTTAGAGTATTCAACAACATTTTAAGAAAGAATATTCATCAACTGAAAGTAGTTTTTATTAAAGACATGGAAATCAGATCCGTTTTAAATATAAATTAAAAAAACTTTTTTTCTTTGGTAATCAATGGCACCAAAACAATAAACAGCTTATTGCTAATCAATCCAATACTTTTTTTTTTACTAATATTGGCCCAAAGTTGGCTGCTGAAATAGATACATCAAATAAACAACACTTTTTTTTTACCTAAAACAACATATTGAACACAGGGTCTCTTTCACTCAAGTTTGCTCTGGTGACATTACAAAAATAATATAAAACTTCAAACCGAAAACCAGCACTGTTTCTGACAATTTATCCACGAAACGTCTGAAAGATATGACCTCCTAAACTTCCGAACAGCTTGCTCTTATTATAAATCAAACCTTCACAACAGGTATACATCTGTATTTCCTAGTAATTTTAGAATTGCAGACCTATTTTTTTTGTTCCTGTCATTTCAAAAAATATTTGAAAAAGTAGTGTAGACACAATTATATAATTACTTTACTGCCAAATTGTTATTCTTTTAGAGTCAGCATGGATTCAAACAATTACATTCAACTGAAACAGCTGATTTAAAATTTATTAACAGAATTGTCAAGCTCCTCGACAATGGTGAATCACCCACAAGTGTATTTATAGACTTTTCCAAGGCCTTCGACACTTTAGACCATCAGATTCTTTATGACAAATTAAAATATTATGACATTACTGGGGCAGCTTTAAATTGGTTTCGTAGCTGTGTCACACATAGGACTCAGCTTGTTCAGTTTGAAGATGTTTGTTCAAAGTCTCTACCGAAAACAACCAGTGTGCCTCAAGGATCAATACTTGGTCCCCTTCTTTTCATAATGTATTCCAATGACATGTACTTCTTTTATGCTGATGATACCACTTTAGTAAACTCTTTGTGTTCCTTTACTTTCCCTTCTGGTTGCACAGCAGATGTGCAAAATACATCTGGCAGTATTAGTATTGAATTAAATAAAGTCCTTGATTGGATAGCAGCAAACAAAAAAATATTAAATAAAATTAAAGCAATATACTTGATCATTCATTTCCCACAATAGAAATTAGATTTTGAATTAAATCTAAAAATGAACTATATTCCAATTTCAAAAACGAATTAATCTGACTTTCTTGGCCTACGTGCTCATGAAAGTTTAAACTGGAATGCTCATACAAGTAAAATTAGAAATAAAATTTCTAGATTGGAATCTTACAGAGACCATGTAGATATATTCCAACAAAAGGCTTGCTGTGTATAAAGATATATAATTCTCTTTTCTTGTCCCATCTGAACTATGTCATTCTTGCCAGGGGTTTCTCGTGTGAACGTATCTTCATCCTTCAAAAAATCTATTCATTTCATTTGCCATGCTAAATATTACGCTCACACGGACCCACTCTTCAAACAACTAAACCCTTCAAAAGTACAGGAACTGTTGCAAGCCAAGGCACTTAAGTTTTACTATAAGTATTCTAAGAACGAACTTCCTGTTTATTTTGAAAATATATATGAAAGCCCTCTACCAAATCATATATATTTAACCCGCGATAGAGAGAACCTTCCTGTCCCATTACCTGACAGGAGCAGATCCAGAAATTGTATAAGATGCTATGTCCCATTTTTCCTTCAAAGCATTCCTTCCTGTATGACTAATAAAATATGCACGCATTCATATTATGGGTTTTCTTATTATGCCAATATTTTGTTTATGAAAAAGTATCAAGAAGTTTGCACTGTGCCCCACAGTTTTGTATGCAACAACTCATGAAATGACTACTTTCTGCCGTTTTGTTGTACATATGTCATGTATATTTTATCTTTTACAGTGAAGATATCCAAGGTAATCCAGCAAGGTGTTGTGAATGAGCAACGTTCCGTAGGTGGCTCAAGTGATAGCGGATTTAATCCTTAGCTGGGGTCATCCGGACGCATCTCCGAACTATATGTTAAATGTTTTGTCTCTAGCTGATTAATATATATTGTTACATACTGTTGTACTCATCTATTTATATTTCAAATAAGTTTTTTTTCTGATTTTGTTCTGAGTCTGATTACCAAGTCTCAATTCATTTTCAGAAATGGACTTATGTGTATCAGTATTTGTCGTACCAAATTCAAATTCGATTTAATCTATTGAGCTCTGTGTAACCGTTTTTTGTGAGACCAAGCCTAAGTTCAATTTAATGTAGTCAACTCTATGCGTCCGATAAATAACTCTTATCCGAATATGGTTTACCTGAGGTATTTTGCCTATCTTTAAGGTAAAACAGAAGCATCTCTTTTTCTTTCCTCAGGTGATTCTAAAATGTTGTGATTAATAAACTGAACCTCACACCATGTCCACATTTTGTCTATATGAGATAAGGCCCACTTTCATTGGTTGGAAAGAACTTAACTGTTAGTCTATTTTGAGATCATCACTGCAACTATTTTTCTTTCTCAACTACGGGTCGGTGTTCTTTTATCAGCCCTCATGGCTTTAACATTAACTCTTTTAGTAACTAGTTTTGAATGAGTTAAGCTTTCTTCGACACGGAAAGGACAGCTATTGACATGGAACATTCGTATGGTCTCCGCAACTGTAGGCATTCCACTTGAATAAAATGTCGGTTTAAAAAGAAAACGAATCTATTATCGTTATGGTAATCGACAGCACATCGACTTTTATTGAATTGGCAGTGAAAGAGTTAAATTTTTAGGTCTCATCCAACTCTGTCACCATACTCACCATCAGTGCATTTCTGACACATTTAAACTTTTGAGTGCTGGTTTCGACGATAGTCTCCCCTTCCCAAATTATTATTGGTGAGTACATCTTCAAATTCCCCACACAAAGGGCAATCATCTTGTGCACATCTAAGGGAAGTTAATGGTCTAGGTCAACAGCTTTGCTCTGCGCATGCGCCCAAGGAGATCTTTGGAAAGCTGCTGACTCAGCTTCAAAATAAGCACTCTAAGTAATGGTTAAGAGATGCTTCCAACGCCGGCATGGCTGTAGTGTGCCGCTCAATGTTGACGTGGGCGACCCCAATCAACTCGTAGACGGCAGATTTCCAGAATTATCCACGATCTTTATATTTTAGAAAACGTGCTTCTACATACATCAGCTCTAATCTGCTGAATCCTAGCTTGCAGTAACTATTACACAGTCATACGAGGACCAACTTAGCAGCTTTTTCCTGTGAGCATTGAGTGTCTCAGGAGTGAAAGCTTTGGTAGTGAATCTCTTCTTGTTAGACTTCTTTTGAAATCATGTCGTGATAGCATGTTCAAATATAAAGAGGCGGCTATAAAATACCTCAGGGCTGTTTTATCTCCACAAACGTGGGTGGGAACGAGTTGATGGAAGGATTTCTTGTGGGTGAGATCAATAGTAAGGATATATATATATATATTTGTGTGTGTGTGTGTGTGTGTGTGTGTACTAAATCCAATGTTTGTAAGTATGGTGATTACAATAAATCACATGGTACTATGCCCCACATCTCAAAGCTTTCAACCAAAATGTCGAAGCATGTTGATTTTATCTACACAGTTTATTATGTCTGTGTGAAAACACGGGCATTCTGTTTTCTAAAAGTTCTTTCTGTCTACATCTTGTCCTCAGCTTTTCCCATACACTGAAATCGCTAGAAATCCAAACAAGTCTATGGCGATAGCCCTATGGTAGATATTTGGCCTCCTATTTGGAATAGTTTCACAATTATGCAAATTGCGGGCAATTCAATTGAAAATTTAAGTCTTCGGTAGCTTTAAAATTATTGTAGATCGAGGAGCCATTTCTAGTCCGATATATGGGTTTGTGTCATGTGCAAGTTCTATTACATGCAAGCAAACGTGTATGAATTTTAATTTATGCTAGATTCAATGAATACCTTGCAGACTGTCCACAATACCCACACACACACACACCTTCTACCACAACATGTACAAGCGGGTAACTGCTATCTACCTGTGTGCCGTAATGCAACCATTTTGCACGCATAATAAACTAGCTGGCGAAGTCAGAACCTGTCTCCTAGGCAACTAACTATCCATAGTAAAGCAGGGGAGGTCGCAATTAGCAACTTTATGTGTATTTTGCTGAATATGCAACCCAAGGCAAAAAATTCCTGCGGGCCAGTGGTGTGTATTTCCATAAGATTTTGTGTTAAAGCAACATTCAATACTTTGAAAAGTTCGGGAGGAAAAGTTTTAAGATACATGTAAACAGAAGTATATGTAACCATATACAACCATTTACCACAAGAAATTATGGAGTTTCTAGGTAGAGCGGTTTTAAAGTTACATAGGTGGAAATTACAATGCAAAGTCATGTAAATACACAGACTTAGCTCGCCGGCCTATAGAGCCCTCTACCGAGAACCCACAAGAACCAGTTGATGCTGACCTCACCTATTGACTCTCTGCTTTGAAACGCTCAGGTACCGAAGAAAATGAGAGGAAAATCTTCAAACAACAAATGTGTAAACACTCAGGTGTCGAAAAATATAGAGCATATCTTACTCTTAATATGGAACAGATCTCTCAGGCCCAAATACTTGGGTAGAGCCATCACATTGACGTGGACTTCACAAGAAGCAGTGCACCTTGGGCTATCTCAGGCAGCCCTTAATCCTTAAACCCTTCATCTCTGGGTAGAAGACCTGTAATGTGATATCCCTCATCACAAATACCATAGGAAAGGGAGAGTTGGGTAGACAACTCGAAATATAACAGTCTTCCAGTCCACAATGACTATTTACCACATAACTAGAGTGTGAAATAATTAAGTGTGTGGATCAAGGTCAGTCTTGTGATTTGCTCGAGCCTGCAGTGAGAGACTTTGGGTGTTTCTTTTTCTTCTCATAACCTATTCGATGACAACTGTTCATCATAGGTACTCTAGTATCTAATAAGTTCTTCTGTTTGCATTTTTATATATCTGTACAAACACAGACATACTGTTTTCCATGAATTCTTCATTTCATTATTTCTTTCTTCTGTCCAGCCAATTTGGTCCGGAGTTATTCGCGGACGCTATTGTTCCAAAAAGGCACCAAACATGCCTTGCTGTAGTAAAGTAAAGTTGTGCAACTAGTTCGGAATATGCATAATCTTCATAATTGTGCAAATTACGGACAATTAAAATTTTAAAATCTCAATATCTTCGAAAATGTTATAGATAGACACAAAATTCCAAGTTGTTTGCATGGGTTTGTGCCCCCTGCCAATCTAATGGACAGTCAACAAAAGTTGTAGAATTTTAAATCAGGCTGATTTGGGGCATTGGAAAATTTAAAATTTGAATAACTCCAAAACTGTTATAAATAGAGGTGCCATTACAACTTCGATTTAAAAGTCTGTAACATAACTGCATCCGATGAATCAAAGTTGTAGGATTTTGATTTATGCAAATTAGGCAAATACACAAAATTTTAATCTTGAACAGTTTAAAAACTATTATAGATAGAGGTGTCAATCCAACTTCAATTTATGGGTTTGTGACATACCGGCATCCAAGAAACCGTGAACCAGGTTGTTGCATTAATGAAAATTAGAGTCGATTGAAATTTTAAATGTTTAATATTTTCAGCACTATTAAAGGTAAAGGTACCGTTCTAACTTTAATTGATATATTTGTGCCATAGAAGCATTCATTTAACCACTTTAAAAATTAGAATTCTAATTCATGCATATTTTGGGACGCTTGAAAAAGTTTAAATGTAGGATATCTTCAAACCTATTAAAGGTAGAGCCACCATTCAAACTTAAATTCACAGGTTTGTGGTCTAGGCCATTTGAAATTTCAAATGTTTGATATCTTCAAAACCATTCAAGGTAAAGGTACCATTCAAACCTTATTGGAAGGTTTGTGTTATAGGCACATCCAATGAACCACAAACTAAAGTTGCAGAATTTTAATTATGTAGATTAGGGACACTGGAACGAGTTAAATGAGGTAGACATGTCTGCCATTACTTACATTCTTAGGTCTGTGCTATAGCAGCATCTATAAAACCTATAAAATTCCACACATGCAGATTTGCTTTTGTAGCAAATCTTTTCTAGTTAAGTTCGTATTTTAATGGGGGTTTTTACAGTGTGTGTAAACGTGATTTCATAACTTACTGAAAATGCATTATAATTTGATTGTACGCCAAATGGTTATTTTCTTCAAATTGTACCTGAACTACGATTATCAATCCATTTTTTGTTTTAGAAATGTATGATTTACCTGGCCCTAAGTCATTTCCGATGTCATTATATGTGTTGTTTCATTATGTGATCGTATCTTATGATTTTCACTTTTGATATAATTCATCTAGTATTTGATCATGTGATTGTACCTTACGGCTCTCTGTATTTTATTTATGTATTATATTCCCCAATTTCTGAAGCTAAAAGAGGTATTATGCATATATATATATATATATATATATATGTATATATATCGTTCTTGTGGTGCTCAGTTTTACAGAATCACAAAAAAAAGAAGCAGAACAAGAAGAAATAGAAGGAAAAGATAGTTTCAGGACATTTCTTACAGATAAATCACAATCGAAATAAACATTTGTAGACCAATAATTTTAGTGAAGAAGAAGAAGAAGAAGAAGAAGGAGAAGAAGAAGAAGAAGAAGAAGAAGAATAAGAAGAAGAAGAAGAAGAAGAAGAAGAAGAAGAAGAAGAAGAAGAAGAAGAAGAAGAAGAAGAAGAAGAAGAAGAAGAAGAAGAAGAAAATTTCAGGAAATTTCTTACAGATAAAGCAGAATCGAAATGGACATTTGTATACCAGGAATTTAGTAAAGAAGAAGAAGAAAAAGAAGAAAATTTCAGGACATTTCTTACCGATAAAGCAGAATAGAAAAAACACTTGTAGATCAGTAGTTTAGTTTAAATATATTTATTTATGCAGGAATAACAAAATGGCTGAAAGACTGGCTCAAAATACACGGACAGGCACACACCCTGTACATTAGACAGAGAACAATGCATACAGATAACAATTACGTTGTGAAAAATTGTGTTACTCTATGATAACAGCAACCACTAATATAAATTACCTATTATATGGGTTGACATATCCAGTCCCAATGATTAAGAAAAGTACCCACGTAAAATGAAAATCGCACAGAATCATTAATAAAATCTTGAACAGCAATAGATATATATGAATTTGGACAAGCGGAAACATTATCATAAACCTTTGTAAAATTAATGAGCGATATAGCACCTGCTGTATGGACAATTTTGTTTGGATTCAACCCCGATGTCAGTATATTGTAAGCTCTTTTCAATAACTGAATTCCTGTATGGTAATAAGAGACAGGACGGATATCAAATCTATACAAATTAGGATTTAGTCGACAAAACCTCAAACATAAGAGTAACTAGTAATGTTATGAAATCTCTTGCAATGAGAATAGCCACCAAGGACAGGATCAACACATATGAAAGGGGAATTTACAAATTTAATTTAAATCAAGTAAGAGTGGCAGACTAACACATGACATTCTTAAGCGGGTTTTTTTTTTTTTTTTTTTTTTTTTTTTTTTTTTTGTTTGTTTGTTTGTTTGTTTGTTTGTTTTGTTTTTTGGGTTTTTTTTTTGTTTTGTTTTGTTTTTTGGGTGTTTTGTTTTGTTTTGTTTTTGTTTTTGTTTTGTTTTTTGGGTTTTTTGTTTTTTTGTTTTGTTTTTTTTTGTTTTTTGTTTTTTTTTTGTTGAGGGAAAAAAGAGCCCGAAAAATTAACTGGAAGTGAATTTTATGTGTTTCAAACTCCGATGCTTCCCGACATGGATTGTACCCTGACCAACATCGTTTGAAAAAAAAAAAAGATCTGAAAGATAAGCAGAGGTTAGCTCGATGAATTTTCAATTTCAAAATCAGCTTTGAATATTGATGTCTTTTACTGAATTGATTCCGCTGAATTGGAAAGATCTAGTTATCATATAGAATGCATGCATATTATCAGTATCGTTGTTTTATACAATCTAACTAAACTACTATGAGATTTCAGTCTTACAGATAAAATGAAACGTTTGCTTGCTTTGTCTCGGTTTTTTGTAATATGGGCCATTACATTTATGGTCAGCAGAGAAGTTGTTCCCAAATGAATATGAGCAGTGAATTTAGGGAATACATAGTATGGTCAAGAAGCACAGGGTGCTGGGTAGTAATGCCTTCAGGGAATACATAGCATTATTGGCCAAGAAGTACACGGTGCTGGGTAGTAATGCCTTCAGGGAATACATAGTAAGGTCAAGAAGTACAGGGTGCTGGGTAGTAATGCCTTCAGGGAATACATAGTATGGCCAAGAAGTACAGGGTGCTGGGTAGTGGTGCCTTCAGGGAATACACAGTATGGTCAAGAGGCATAGGCTCCTGTGTAGTAGTGCCTTCAGGGAATACATAGTATGGCCAAGAAGCACAGGGTGCTGGGTAGTAGTGCCTTCAGGGAATACATAGTATGGCCAAGAAGCACAAGGTGCTGGGTTGTAGTGCCTTTAGGGAATACACAGTATGGTCAAGAGACACAGGCTCCTGTGTAGTAGTGCCTTCAGGGAATACATAGTATGGCCAAGAAGAACAGGGTGCTGGGTAGTAATGCCTTCAGGGAATACATAGTATGGCCAAGAAGCACGGGCTAATGGGTAGTGGTGCCTTCAGGGAATACATAGTATGGCCAAGAAGCACAGCCTGATGGGCAGTGGTGCCTTCAGGGAATACATAGTATGGTCAAGAAGTACAGGGTGCTGGGTAGTAGTGACTTCAGGGAATACATAGTATGGTCAAGAAGCACAGGGTGCTGGGTTGTAGTGCCTTCAGGGAATACACAGTATGGTCAAGAGGCACAGGCTCCAGTGTAGTAGTGCCTTCAGGGAATACATAGTATGGCCAAGAAGCACGTGGTGCTGGGTAGTAGTGCCTTCAGGGAATACATAGTATGGCCAAGAAGCACAGGCTAATGGGCAGTGGTGCCTTCAGGGAATACATAGTATGGTCAAGAGGCACAGGGTGCTGGGTAGTAGTGCCTTCAGGGAATACATAGTATGGCCAAGAAGCACAGGCTGATGGGTAGGTTTGTTTTTTTTTTGTGAAGAACGAAAAAGCTAGAGATTTAGTTGTATTAAAGACACTTTTATCTGTTTGTCCTAAACAAAGATTCTGCCAAGATCAGTATTTAATTTAATATATCTAGCAGAAATGAAAGGGTTACATATAATCTCCAGTATGGTGGTATCAACAGCATAGTACACTTTGATGTCACATGAAATTCCATCTGCTCTTTAACTATGCAAACCAAAGCGCCAGTTTTAAGAAAACCGTTTCAGTCAACTTCGGTAGATTTCATCATTCTGTGACGCGTTTATCACCCTGTATTTAGCTTTTTAGTTTTCATGGTGTCTGATGTATGTACCACGCAGTTGTATGTGTATTATCTCGAGTTTTGTGTTTCTGTCACCCATATTTTGTGTTTGTATTCCATATTTTATTCATTGATTTTTCCCCGTTTACGGCGGTTAATAAAAAATATATCATACCATATCACATCCATCATTGTATTTGTGTCTTTTTGCCCAGAACCACTTCCTAGTAGTCATTACCCGATTCTGCAGTCCGAACTCTTTACTCTCCATAAGCTAACCTGTCCCTGTCTAACCTATATACATATGGATTTACTATTGTCCATTTTGCACACGTCCCTCTATAAAATTTTGACATAGGCTGTATCAGCCCAAATAAATTAAAGGGTCTTCAGCGGGTAACTACTCAACATGTTTCGGAGCCTATTACCCATATCATTATAAACTATGAACATCAGGGCACCCGAATGGAGCTCTGGGGCACCCCTGCTTTTCTCAATTTAAAGAGAAGACCTTGATGTGGACCCAGAGGGAGTCAAGCAGTTTGCTTACAATACTGAACACGATTCTGGTGTCATTTTGTAATTCAGAACCATTATATTGTCTATGCCATGGGAGATTTTTGTAATCTGACTCATTTTGAGATCGTTCGGTCTAAACGCAGAGTTTCTGCTCGTCGAGACTTCATGAAGCATAAATACTGACACACAACATTATAACATGTTTTTAACAAGAACAAGGCAATAATTTGAGAACGAAAAGTGAAAGGATGAGTGACTTGGTCATGATGAGCAGGATCCTATTCATGTCCAGTTGTTTTAATGATTCGTTTTTGAACATTATACATATCAATGCCAGCTGTGAGTTTTTGTACACTTATTGCCGTAATTGACACAGCTTCTGCAAAATATTTTGCGACAACACACTAGAATACGAGAATCGTGTTATACAATCACAGCTGACATGATCTGAAGTAAATGAAACAGATTCAATGAACATAGGTTCATATGGTCAACATAGGCTAGAAACATGAACACGCTAAGAGATGCAAAATATAACATGTCCTAAGCAACATACACTGTAACGAGACTTTTCAGTGACAACTACAACTTGTTCCATACGGGTTACTTTAGCATGATCGTAGCCTTATGGACGTGATATGTAGAATATAACTCCAAATAATAGCTTGGTCTTCCAACCTCTGGAATCACCCTTCACAACCTTATGACCTTAATTTGCTGTGCATTGAACTACCAAGCGGTGGTTAGCTAACGAACATGATCAGCAGAGCTAATATAAACATTCTGTCTTTACCCCATAGTTATTTTTTCTTATAGTTACCATAATTTTTATTTTGCAACCTTGATCATAGCAGTGTCGCGTAGAATTAGAGGGCAAAGTACGTAGAAGCTTCCATACATCTGTGGATTTGCTGCTTGGAAAAGCTTTGAAGCAAATCCAACCATAATTATATTAAAATTGAGGATAAGAGAGTAGTCTCGTCAGATTGACCTTTGGATAAGTGTCGTGGTAGATGCAATATGTTATGCACAGCTCTTGTATCATTGCAAAGGCGAAAGAATGTCATCAACCAGATTTCAACATTATTACGGCATGTTTTTTGTCAGCCAAGTGGGTCGACTCATGCAGCTTCAAATTATGTTGACCGAAATACAGAGCTCCGGAAATGTCATATTGCCCAAGTTGGACAATAATGATCACCATGTGGGTGATGTGCGTAGGGCAAACTGTCCGGCACAGTACGTGTTATGCCTGAGCGGCATGAGCAGTGTTATATCTGAGCGGCATGAGCACTGTTCTGTCTGAGCGGCATGAGTAATGTCATGTCCGAGCGGCATGAACAATGTAATGTCTGAGCGGCAGGATCAGTGTTATGTCTGAGCGGCCTGAGCGGTTTTATGTCTGAGCGGCATGAGCAGTGTTATGTCTGGGCGGCATGAGTAGTGTTATGTCCGGGCGGCATGAGCAGTGTTATGTTTAGGCGGTATGATTACTGCCACCGTTGGACTCACGAACCGATTGCAAGGTGCAGATTCTGCGATTGAAGGATGATAAAATTGCCGCAAACGATTTGTATTCATCGCTTCATCAGTCACAAATAAATCATAGCTTACCATGACGAAAATGCAACAATTTGGTCAATTGATATCAGAAACATTTGTGTCAGATTCTACATATGCTTTGAATCAGTTGTAAACTTGAAATTGCACCCAGTGTAGCTTACTGTTGAACAACATCTTCAATGGCGCGTTCATATTGTAAAGCATTAGGATTCCTCTCCAGCCTTTGTAAATCTTTTCTCTATAATATGCTGCATGAGTACATTACACCCTGTCTCCCTCGTATCTTTATACCTATAAATACTTAATGGAAGAGATTTGCAAGAAGATAATCGATTAAACTTATGTCCATGCCTGCACATGACCATTGCACAATTCATTCTTTGACATTCTGACGATGTTTCTCCGATATTTTACATTGTTTAAGAAACAAAATTGTTCAATATTTCAGTGTGATTATGTTTTTATGCTGGTGGGTTTTTTCTTTTTCAACAGGTGACAGATATTCAACATATTTCAAGAACTAACACGAATGTGCGATGTCTTACCAGGCAACGAAGCAAAATACTCCCGTTTAACCGTCTATCCAAATATAGTATTCACCACACCTGTTGAAGATCATGTGCGCAGACACGAAAAGAATTCGACTTGGACGGTGGCTATTTACTGTTCTTTTCAAATTGAATAATACTCAATGCTACCATAATGAAATTTTACATGGATATTATCACATAAAGCCATCTTCAGGTTCCTTGTAAAAGAATGCATAGTCAAGTAGAATCACCACGGAAAAATGTCTCAAATTATATCCCTCGGGGGCGCTTAGCAACACCATGAAGGCAGACACTATATTTTTCTATTAAAAAAACGCCATAAATATTAATGGTTCAAATTCCAGGAGATATTGCACGGAGACCAAAATCTACATAGCGATTGCGCTTAAAGTATGATATCAGAGGTATGCCATTGCTCATGTGCAACAACAAAACTAAACATAATGTGCTCAGAAATGAATGTATTTTACTTGTTTTCTGGTTTCCAATGTAACATGACTATTATACTATACACCACAGTTTCCTGGCAGAATAATATTCATGCCATAAGCAAAGCTTACTGACACCACAGTATGCATGCCATACCAACTGCAGATTACTAACACCACAGTCTCCATGTCATACACCACCAAGCAAAGCTTACTGACACCATAGTGTCCATGTCATATACCACCAACCACAGCTTATTGACACAATAGTCTCCATGTTAAAAACTAGAGCTTACTCACACCACAGTTTTCATGTCATGCCAACCGCAGCTTGCCATAGTCTCCATGTCATATACCACCACCCCCAGCTTACTGACAGCATAGTCTTCATGTTATATACCAAAGCTTACTGACACCACAGTTTTCATGTCATGCCAACCGCAGCTTGCCATAGTCTGCATGCCATATACCACCAACCCCAGCTTACTGACAGCATAGTCTTCATGTTATAAACCACAGCTCACTGACACAAGGGTGTCCATGTCATATAAGACAGCTTACTGGCGGAACAGTGTCCATGTCAAGAACTACAGCTTACTGACTGTTTGGTCCATGTTATAAACCACAGCTTTCTGGGGGAATTTTCTCCATTTCATATACCACAGCTTAGTACCTACTGACAGACTAGTCTCCTAGCAAGATGGTAGTCAGGTTTCACCTCTGGGTTGTTAAAAGCAGCGGAATATCTATATTTGAAATGATCACAGGATTACAGGAACACATATTGCTTCTGGTCGAGTTACTAATGGGCCCGAAGGTCATATTCATTACTTCTGGTGCACTATATTACGTACGTAGGAAGCTAGCTGACAAGAATCAAATCCAAAGCAGATGAATATATGGGGGGAAATCTTCTCAACCTCAAGTATGCTTTTAAAAAGTATAAAAAGGCGATAGCTTCAAGCAATAGGTATGGTTGGTTGTGAAACTATTGTTGTCCAACATTGAGATGCAGTTGTATGACAGTACGAGTGGCTTGTTCTCTGAACGGCACATATTTCAACAAATTGTAATTCATAATTGGGGTTCTTTACGCTTTTTAAAATTATCTGTCAGTACGTCTAAACACTTGGCATAAAGACTATTCTCTCAGTATTGTGTACTACTTGGCATGGAGCCTATACTTTCAATATTGTGTACCGTATGGCAAGGAGATTATTCTGTCAATATTGTGTGCTGTATGGCATGGAGATTATTCTGTCAGTCTTGTGTGGTGTATGGCATGGAGACTATTCTGTCAATATTGTGTGCTATATGGCATGGAGACTATTTCGTCGGTATTGTCTGCTTTATGGCATGGAGACTATTCTATCAGTATTGTGGGCAGTGTGGCATGGAGACTATTCTGTCAGTCTTGTGTATGGCATGGAGACTATTCTGTCAATATTGTGTGCTATATGGCATGGAGACTATTTCGTCGGTATTGTGTGCCATATGGCATGGAGACTATTCTATCAGTATTGTGGGCAGTGTGGCATGGAGACTATTTCGTCGGTATTGTGTACTATGTGGCAAGGAGACTCTTCTGTTAATGTTGCGTGCTTTGTGGCATGGAGACTATTCTATCAGTATTGTGGGCAGTGTGGCATGGAGACTATTTCGTCGGTATTGTGTACTATGTGGCAAGGAGACTCCTCTGTCAATGTTGCGTGCTTTGTGGCATGGAGGCTATTCTATCAGTATTGTGGGTAGTGTGGCATGGAGACTATTTCGTCGGTATTGTGTACTATGTGGCAAGGAGACTCCTCTGTCAATGTTGCGTGCTTTGTGGCATGGAGGCTATTCTATCAGTATTGTGGGTAGTGTGGCAAGGAGACTATTTCGTCGGTATTGTGTACTATGTGGCAAGGAGATTATTTTGTCAGTAATGTGTGCTATATTGCATGGAGACTATTCTGTTAGTGTTGCGTCCTGTATGGCATGAAGACTATTCTGGCAGTATTGTGTGCTATATGGCATGTAGACTATTTCCTGAGTATTGTGTGCAATGTGGCATGGGGACTATACTGTCAGTATTGTGTGTGTATGGCATGAAGACTATCCTGTCAGTATTGTGTGCAATGTGGCATGGGGACTATACTGTCAGTATTGTGTGCCATATGGCATGAAGACTATCCTGTCAGTATTGTGCGCTATATTGTATTGAGACTATTCTGTCAGAAGGCTGTGGTATATGATACGCTTCACAACGGAGCACTTTTATCATTTGCTAACTTTGCAATCAATGGTAATCACAGATGTCTATAGGAAGAAACAATAGTCTCGTTTTACAGACGTTGATGAACATTATTAATCCTGTACCGTTCCAAACGGCAGTCCCTGAGAAAAGACAATGTATCTCTGACACACTTTGGCATTTTGATGAACCATTTAATATAACAGAGCTTGTATATTTTGGTTATACTTTTATACTATGTTGCCTGCGAATAAACCTATCTTAGGAGGGATGAAATAGAAAACGCGACTTTGACAAAATATTCTACCCCCACATGAGTAGTAAAATTCCTGTAGTTGTGCTATGATATATGTATATAAATGGATGCTTTTAAGAATGTTAAAAGATTCCCATGACTTCCAAAGTTATATTTCGAAACGGTGCTGAGACTTATAAGCATATGCTTCAAAAATTTGCAATTTGACTCTCCTCACTTTAGGGCTTGCACGGATCTTTTCGACCAATCTTTCTTTCTGTCTACTGTTAGACTATGGAACGAGCTTTCTCTGCCAACTTCGGGACTCTGAAGGGTTATTTTGACTTTAAGTCTAAAATAAAGCTTTCTGTGTAAAAAAAAATAACAATTAATTTACATAATCACATAATTTTGATAACAGATTTCTAGCCATTCAACATGTTCGCTTGCGGTTAGGCTGCGGTCAAGTTAATTTTAATCTCTAGCATCGGCATCAAAAACTCAGCTAAATGTCCATATGCCTCTACAAACAAAGATGTTTCGCAGTTTTTCTTCTTTTGACTCTTATATACCATCCCACGATCCCGATTATATTCTTCATTAGCCCACCGTGCACCATTTTACACTACATATTGTTTTATTTGGCTCAGCAGATTAATCCATCAGTGAAAGCTTTCAATTTTTTTACAGCAGTTCATGAATTCGTATCCGTAACAGAACGTTTCAAAGCCGAAGCCGTAGTTGATTATATATATTTTCCTTTTCTATACTTGCATCATTGATTGCACAGCCCTGCAGCCTCTCTGTCTTTCCTGTTTTTGTGGTGACGTTTTCTGGGTGTCATATTCCGCGACAGGTTACCTCATATTCTAACAGTCGCTCGTGGAAGTGTGCGTCACTTTCTGTCCCGAGAAATGTGTCTTTCTGTGCAAGCGGAATAAGTATAGAGCAAAGTTTTCTCACCTGATTATTGTTTATAATAGTTGTACAGAACATTCCATTATGTATTTTTATGAACAAAACATGTTTAAACTAAAATTCATATCTTGCACATGTTAAACATTTTTGTGGAACATCATTGTAATTTTTCTGAATATAGCAACAAATCATGGGGCATTGCCTCATCTAGGCTCTTTGTCTTGTCCCTGGATGATGTGTGGTTGATTGATTGATTGATTGATTGATTGATTGATAATTTTATTAATTTTCAGTGACACACTTAGTACATGACTATTTTCGGTGGCCGAGCCTTAACAGCTCAAACATATAAATAAATACATAACAATGATAAATATACAAAGGTCATTAACTAAAATATACAAAACTTATAAAAGAGCATGTGAAAAAACCAATGCAAAAGAAAACATGAATATCGGTGATTGAACCTGACGAGGTAGCCGCCACTGCTGCCACCCTGAAAGCTCCAAATCTAGCACAACATAAAATGTACATTTTCTATTAACATAAAATGTGATGATTGAGCCTGAAGAGGTAGCCGCTGCCAATGCAACCCAAAAAAGCCCAAAATGAGGACACCGTATGGATGGATGGATGGATGGATGGATGGATGTGTTACTCCGTTGTGTGTGTGTGTGTGTGTGTGTGTGTGTGTGTGTGTGTGTGTGTGAGTTCCTGGGAATTGAAAACTATTTAAACTGTAGAAAGGCAGATCCAGAACTTTGTGCAGGCGAAGGAAGGACCCGGAAATGGAGGCACACGGCATGGTTAAATCGGCGTCCGGGTGTTTTCACAGTAGAAACTCGTACGATTTAGACGGTGCATGGTGGATTCTTATGCTTTAATTATGCACGTGTTATGATGATACGTGAGAGGAGTTTGTTTACTTTATTATACCATTGCTATTCACATCTCTTTTGGGAAGAAATGGTGGTCCTGAAAAGGACCCCTTTTGGTTGTTGTTGTTGTTGTTGTTGTTGTTGTTGTTGTTGTTGTTGTTGTTGGGAAGCTGCATGCATCAATAGCGGGTGTGACGACCACGCTTCTGTAAACAAACTTGGATCCGCCTCGGCATGCTGCTTGTCACCTTGATTATCTCAGCCTGGGGAATTTGATTCTACTGGTCTGTGAGCCTTTGTGCCAGTTGGTCCAGGGTGACCCCCCCCCCCCCCCCGCGCCGGGTGGCTGCTGGGCCTCTTCATACTCATGCCTGATTCGACGGCCAAGCACATCCCGCAAATGTTCGGGGGGGGGGGGGGGGGCAGGTCAGGAGAATGTGCTGGCCATGGCAACAATGGATGGGACATTGTATTACTGTAGATAGCGCATGCTCACTCCGGCATTATGTGGTCGTGCGTAATCCTGTTGCAGCCGTTCTAAGGCTCCCTGGATATTGTTGGGTCCATTCGTTAACTATGGGTAGGATCTCATCCTCGTATCGCTGGGCTGTTAGTGTCCCGTTCACCCTGACGAGAGCTGTTCTCCGTGATGCTGTAACGCCCCCCCCCCCCCATCACGACACTGGCTCCTCCTTAGCGGCTATATTCAACCATACATCCTTGTAGGAACCTCTCGAAAGGCATTCGTCGAACCCTTATTCTTCCATCGTGGAAATCCCAGCAGAATTGGGATTCATCTGACCACATCACGATATTCCGTTGATTTCTGGTTCAGGCTGCATGTCCCTCACAGGTCTTGGACCAGTAAATCAAACTTAATAGAGTTACATGTTAAATTGGCTGTATTCGCCAGCTTCTCTATGACATTTGAAAGTTTCGTTGACACTGTACCTGTCATTTTTCTCAAAGCTTACTTCAATGACACTTACACTATCAATAGAAAATGGGGACAGAAACCAATTAACTTTTTTGCTACTCGCGCATTTGTTTATGCTTACCTCCATAGTTACAGTTCCGAAGCAAACCTTGGTGAAATAATAGCCCACCAAAATTTCTAGTTCAAGAATTAAATGTTGAAGTAACACCCTTCCCAAACATACAGATTATCAGGCATATTTATTCCCTTTATATGACAAGAAATGCATAAGAGTTTCTCTGCTCCCTAATTTTTAATAGCCTGTCACCTGAGGTCCTGTATTCATTGCGTGACTGAAAGATCTTACACAGCTGCACCTGCAGCGTATTTACTGGCCCAAGACCTCACACCAATGTACCCGTCGTACCTTGTGTCAGGGAGCTGCCATCGATGGCAGCTCCCTGTTTGTGTGCAGGACTGAGAGCCTGGATGCGAATGGCAGGGCGTTTTGCCCTCAGTTTGGCCGACACTAGTCTGTTGTTAATGGTAACTAGATTGTGGTGATTTTGATGTTGCAGACATAGCGCCACTGCTGACGATACCTTTCGGTGGAAAGAAACCTGTGCCTCTTCACATATAAGGATGCCAACATTCGAAGTGGCATTTCATGGACAAGTAGAAGGGGGGGGTGGGGGAGGGGGGTTCGGTACGCTGGTACAGGTAATTATTTTCCTAGAGTACGCAGTACGGAAAATAAGAATCGTTCAAAATTTTGGATAGTACCAAGTACGTAAAACAAGAGGGCTTCCAGTACGCCAGTACGGTAAATAAAAAGCCAACGGGAGTACGGGAAACCCCTTACCGACCCTCACAAATAGTCAAGATTATCAGGTAAACAAAATAACTAGCCAGGAATATGAGAGCAAATGCTCAATTTTGATAAGGGACACACACTGTACATTGGTCAAATTTCCAGCTTATTTCAGGGGATGGCCCTGCGGATGCGGGACCTTTGACATCTCTGCACATACTGGATCAAGTGACGGTCATCCTCCCATCTGACAGTGTTGGTCGTCCAGATCCAGCCTTCCTCTTGCATCCTCTGGTATTCTGGAAACGGTCCCATCACCTTTTTACCGATGGCCTGGAGCACCCTTGACTGCGAAGCAGGACTTCTACTTCCAGCATATCCATTAGAACACAAAAAACATAGTCTTCTTCGCAGGCGAGGAGCACCCCCATTATCCTGGTAACCTCCCGCTGGGAAAGGCCAGCTTCCAACATCCCAATGATTCTGCCCCAAGCAAATTCAGACAGTTGTGAGTGACCCGTACACCGTCGCATTGTGGATTCACATTGCTCCCAGCAGTGCCATGGCCCCCTTGTAAAGCCCACAGGCACCCCAATACCAGACACACTTTTCACACCCATCTGGCTGTTGTCTTGTTTTCAGGATATAGTGTGTGTGTGTGTGTGTGTGTGTGTGTGTGTGTGTGTGTGTGTGTGTGTGTGTGTGTGTGTGTGTGTGTGTGTGTGTGTGTGTGACTGTTCAGGCATACCCTAAGTTATCCTGTCAATGTTAAATATTATTCTATGCGACCTTCATGTTTTCCATACGAGGACTCCGAACTCCGAATTTGACATAAAATAGCATGTAAGTACAGCAGACATGAACATATACAAAACTTCTATGGAGAATGCACAAGGCATTCGTGCTTAATATGTAAAGATTGGTCAGGATAACCCCAGTTAAGGACATCGAGCGTCCGCTATCACTGGGGCTACCTAGATAATGATATTTCTATGGAAAAAGACACGAACAGTAGAGTGGATAGGTATTATGAGTGATTAATTATTGCATACATAACAATTTACTATGCTGCATATTTCTGCATATTGATTGATCAAATGTAGCTTGGTGTACTTTGAAAATCCGGATAATGAGTGAGTATTAAGTTTGTCTGCAACACATGGAGGTGTCCTTTTGAGCATTAAAAAAAAAACAGTCTTCTTCGCAGGCGAGGAGCACAACATTATCCTGGCACCCCACCCCACCCCCCCCCAAAGGCCAGCTTCCAACATCCCAATGATTCTGCCCCAGACAAAGGTATAATACGAAAGGTCAGAATTAGCTCTAAGATGTGTATTCGCCCCAGAACATAACTGAATACACAAACATTTGGAGGACTAGAGCTGTGTATTCCTATTAATTTGTATGTTAAAGCAACCTTAAATAAACCAGTCACTTTTGTAGCTGTGGTTGTATGATTTTTGTGAGGTATTAAGCTATGCATCTAGATATACTGTCTGAAATGTGGTGTTTCTATATGCAGTGGTTTTCGAGTTTTTAAGTTGCAAATTACAATGTAAAGTAATGGGAATACACAACCCTAGCCCTCCACTTACTGCAGTGCCCTCTTTTAGGCAGGTCTTGAACCTTCTGTTCTTGCCCTTGCCTATTAGAGCGGCCCATGTTAAACCAATGGGGGTTTTCACGAGCAGTATGTTTCTTCTATTTAAAAGAAACAATATTTGGCAATTTTTAATGTTAAACGAAGACTGGTGTGCTATTTCAAAGGTTGTGAGGAAAATTGCATGTAGACGTTGAGACAATATGGAAAATCTGCAGTACGTCCTCCCCCCTAGGCATGTCCCGGCCTACATAGCATACATGTTACCTTTCAACAAATACATCTTGGGTCATACAATGATCTGTGTGAGAGCAGACATTTCCTTATCCTGGATCCTATGGAATTGCTCATCCAGTTTAATACGGCCAAGGAACCACCATTGCATTTCCCAAAGAGATTGCCACTGTTTAAAACAATAGCGCACCTGTTAGGGACATAACAAACCAAATATATTTATACTTTACGCTGCCTGAAATCTGAATTTTACATTTCAGAGTGTAATAGCATAACATGCCCAAATTGACAGATCTCCTTTGAATGGGTATACAATAGATACAATGGCAACACTCCAGTTGAATTTAAAGAAGAAGAAAAGAATGAAAAGAGGTGATATCAGCCTAGATAAAAACCCAATCGTAAAATTTGGATATGCAGACTGTCTATCAGTAATGATAATGGATACAAGGTCCATCCTGTGCTGAAGTCATCTCGTACAAAGTCTACATTTTCGTTTTTCAACTGGAATTTTAGGTCTTATGTGTCACCTCATATCGATTGCTCGAGTAAGGGATCATATTCGATTTTGGCGCTTTCCTGTGGCAACGTGTTCTTCTAGATTTGGATGTTGTTCAAAACTTACACTTAAGCAGAGAAACCGTGCGACGCTTGTGCTGATCACCTGTTACCTGTAGATCTTTGATCTTTTGTTAACTTTTTACCTGTAGATCTTTATGTTTTGTTAAACTGTAGATCTTTCATGTTTTGTTGACCTGTTACCTGTAGATCTTTGATGTTTTGCTAACCTGTTACCTGTAGGTCTTTGATGTTTTGTTACCTGGTTACCTGTGGACCTTTGATGTTTTGTTAACCATTGTGCATCATGCAGCTGTTGCAGCAGCCTCCACAAATTGTTTTGCGGCTCCACCAAAGTTATATACTACAATTCCGGAACATTACTTTTGTAATACATAGAATTTCTGTATGTAAACCAAAATCTTGTACCATCAGCACGGAGCTCATTATTTTGCGAAAGGCACTTGACCACTGTTCAGTGTTGACTGCTGCTTTGAAAAAGCGCATCCAGTATTTTACAGATTTAAAAACCGTTTCAATGAGCATCCAGTTGACACGTGGTTGCCTCGTGAGAGGCTTCAATGAGCAACTAGTTGACATGTGGCTGCCTCATGAGAGGCTTCAATGAGCATCCAGTTGTCATGTGGCTGCCTCATGAGAGGCTTTTCTGTCAACACCAAGGGCATATTTGCAATTTTGAACAGTCGGTTGAACGATTAGTATACCACGCAGCTGGCAGAATGTAAACAAGCGAAGGCATTTACGTACAAATTGACTCAACGTTTCATTTCCTTTCAATAAAATTTGCGTATTTAGGAAGTTAAATAGTTTAGTTGACAAATGAGAATAAGTTGATTAGGTGTTAATTCAGTTTATAAAGTGTTTTGTTGGTTTGTTTTTTGAGTACATTCATGGATAAACTAAACACTCAGGATAATGGTTTGATTTTGCGACTCCCATTATACGCCGTTTCAGTTAGACAATGTTGAAACAAATGAAGGTTCGACCTCTTGTATAAAGAATAGGTTTTGTGTATGTGAACAGCAAGTTTCCATTCATCAAAGTTTTGAGGCTGTCGAATGACTACTGAATCGTATTGCCTGCTCCTAAAGACATAACATTTCATCTGCATAAATTATATTTAATACAAGGAGAAACTTAAAAGACCTAATTCTGTAAGCCCATGTACCGTTTGTACACTATCAAGTCCGATATTCTAAGAGCAAAGTCCTATTCCGTACCATTCACTGCATTCACTGAAAAACTGCATCGTTCTAAATCATAATAGCGAAGTAATTTATAAAAGGAACAAATCATATTCATAAAATTTGAAATTTAGAAGAAAGTTTCAGGCTGTATATTGTGCAGTCTACAAGATAACCAAGCTGTATATTGTGCAGTCTACAAGATAACCAAGCTGTATATTGTGCAGTCTACAAGATAACCAAGCTGCATATTATGCAGTCAACAGTATAACTTGGCTGTATGTTGTGCAATCAACAGCATAACTAGGCTGTATACTGTGCAGTTAACAAGACAACCACGCTGTATATTGTGCAGTCTACAAGATAACCAAGATGTATATTGTGCAGTCAACAGTATAACTAAGCTGTATATTGTGCAATCAACAGGATAACTAGGCTGCATCTTGTGCAGTCAACAGGATAACTTGGTTGTATATTGTGCAATCAACAGGATAACTAGGCTGTATCTCGTGCAGTCAACAGGATAGCTAGGCTGTATATGCTGTATATTGTGCAGTCAATATGATAACTAGGTTGTATATTGTGCAATCAACAGGATAACTAGGCTGTATCTTGTGGTGTCAATAGGATAGCTAGGCTGTATATGCTGTATATAGTGCAGTCAATAGGATAACTAGGTTGTATGTTGTGCAATCAACGAGATAACCAAGCTGTATATTGTGCAGTCTACAAGATAACCAAGCTTTATATTGTGCGGTCAACAGTATAACTGGGCTGCATATTGTGTAGTCAATAGGATAACTAGGCTGTATATTGTGCAGTCGACAAGATAACTCAGCTGTGTATTGTGCAGTCAATAGGATAACTGGGTTGTATATTGTGCAGTCAATAAGATAATTAGTCTGTATATTGTACAATCAACTAGAAAACCTCCGCCATGGTACATTTCAGGCAAGGTGGATAAAACTAGGTTCATAGGGCAGACTATTATAACACGGCCCTGCTACATCCCAATATTGTAGATGAAGATCTGTGTCAACACAGTGTCACTTGTTACAGTATTTAACATCTTGATACATAGTTGCCAGGATAAACAAGGCAAGATTCACCGTTCAAAAATAGTTTGTTCAATGCGTGTCTCAACACTGAATCGAAACAACACGAGGAACCGAGAAAGCAACATACAGTCTTTTCTTGAATTTCTAGCTATGAAAATACTCATTTATCAAAATTGTAAGAAGATGAATATTATCTGCAGTTTCATCTTTCTATTTAAGCCAATTTGATTCGGAGTGATAGGTGTAGCGTGCAACTTGGGTCTGTTGCACATATTCACGTGCCTTGATCTAAATCAGCGGGGGATTCTCCACTTGTCGTCAAGGGCTTATTTTAAGTCATTAGAAGTAATGCTGGTCAATGTCACACACACTGGTGACCAAGGGTTGCTATAATATTGATATTTTGTCTTAGAATTGGAATTAACATTCATGTTTGAACGTGGACAAGTAAACGTTTTTATCATTTTGATTGTCTAATTTACTCTTTCACTGCCACTTTCAACAAAAGATCCATACTCTTTTTTTTAATGCTGATGGCTTGGTCAACACTTCGTACTGAAAGAGTTAAACGGATACAGGATAAACTTGAGGATATAATGCCCGAAAATCTGGTAGTGTTGCTGCTGAGGAACGCCACTCTTTACTTGCAACAAGGTGCACCTGATATGGAGTGTCCGTAATGGCGTTCCTGAAAACATGATAAGTAGATTAGGCCGCCTTCAAGCTGGGCTCCCCCAAGTAGTTTAACATTACAGGTACTCTGCTCCTCCGAACTATGCAAGGCCATAACCCGCCAACATATTTACTGCTTCTGTGCTCAAACTGGTCGCACGCAGCAGGTATTTTCGGATTTCGAAAGCGATGTCTTTTTATGCATTTTTATTCAACTTTTCGCATTTAAAGATGTTTTGGATTCAACATTTTTAGAAAAAATTCCTGAATATTTTTTCAGTAATAGATTGGATTATTTGACGTGGCTCACGGAAGGGTGTTGATAGACTCTTGTCGCGATTGTGTAAGAGTTAAACCGCCGTGCCTCGGCATGCTTTATAGTGCGCCCCCATCTGGCTATTATCATTTAAAGCCTCAAACATTTTTCATAATTTGGCTCTTGGTATCCACAGTGCTTTGGAACGAGGCGTAATGGCAATGCTTTTGAAGATGGTGAATAGACAATTATCTCTTGTGGTCATAGTCACGAAACATGCTAATAAAACGCCAAATTTAATACTACAATTCAAATGAAACTGTCTGATCTCAGATTACTAACCCCAGGCTTTGTACTCTTTTTTTTTTTCTAGAACCATGATTATCTGTGTATATGACAATAACATTTAGGAAATGACATTTTCGTTCTGAATGTGTTAAATTGTGTCTTTAGTCTTACAAACTGTCATCTCTCCATGTTGTACAACAGCATTAAAAGTTACCTGTTGGCTTCCTTCCCGCTCCCCCACCTGTGATGGGGATCAATGTCATAAATACGACCTTTCTAACTCGCGTCGTTAATCATGCACGCATGCTATTATTTGTCTCACGTGTTAAACAAAATAAGCACGCGTGTATGTTTAATGACACGCATTAGAAATGTCATATTTACGGCACTGATCCCCAACCATAACCAACAGTACATGGTCACGTGTTCATCATCTTCATTCCTTATTTTTTATTATTACTTCATTGTTCGTCATTATGATTACAATTTAAACCATTTAGTACAGGGAGTATCTAGCCTGTGACAAGAAGTTACGTTCTGACAGTAGCGTTTTGCAATGTAAGCCACTACAATGCAGTAAAGGTATTTTACCATGTAGAACACCACATATGCATGTTTCATGTAGTCTCCCCCTGAAGCAGAAAGAACAAAGAAGGTGACCGCTAAAACATGCCAGATGATAGGAAACAGATAAATTGAGATATTTATTGACCACCTCCGGACAGTTTCCTCTTCGACGACTGCTAATACATTTAAGCACGGAGCACCGTAATATTGAAAATCCTTGATACCATTTTATGTTTCAAGATGGACAGATTTGCTTCACATTGTGACAAGAATGGCATACTCAGATACCAAGAAAATAGAAAGCATCGGAAAATGACAAGTTTTTGCAGTGTTTCCTGATATGTCAGCAAAACACCAACATATGAAAACTCGACTATTCAAATCTGACATAATGGCGCTTCGCCCGATGTTATCGTAGAATTACACTGCCACTTATCAGTAAAATATGCAAGATATTTACAACATGAATGGCATATTTATACATTATTTTCATGACATCTATTCTCTTATTTTTTTAATGTGACATAGCAAATTGTTAACCACCAGGAAAATTAACCGTGGGAGGGTACTAAAGATGATTGGTGGAGGTTTTGCGTTCATTAGTCCAGCCATATTGTAGCTGTGATCGCTCTCAGTCGATATTTCTATTGAAGAGGTCGTATCCTTGGGTTGTTTTCAAAATGGCATGCCAAATCGAATTTCCCTTTTTTTTTTAAATCATGAGTGATGATGATTTGTAGCAGCAGACCTATATTTAAAGTGATTATGTACATGCTTGTCATGCTGTGTATTGGTGAATGCAGTTTCAGTGAGATGTTAAAATATTGCGAAACTTCTACTTTGAACGTCATTTATGACGTGGTAGCTTTGTTTTGGACCAGACCTGACGGACAGAGCGTCGGAAAAGCTGAGCAGCGTAGTGATGAAGTAATGGTTTAAAATAAACAGTATATTGATATCTATAGCTTTTTTTAAAAAATATATCCATTTGTGTGTTTTTAGATACAGGCATTCTCGCAGCAAAATGAAACACCAAAATAGCCATTTAGGCAATTGTTGCAATATTAAAAATGGTCATCATCACGGTTGCTTGATCACAGTGATCAGAGAAACAATAGGACATACGCATATTAATTTCCCGCCACTGCTGCATACCTGATTGCCTAGTCTCGCTTGCCGGTATGTGGCGAGATATGGGTCGGTACCTCTGGGGACAAGCAGGATATCACTAATATTTTGGAAATAAAGGATATTTATTAAAGGCAGGTGGAAATTTTTCTTTATGTATGGCTCGGGAAATACTAGATGAATTCCAGTTTGGCATTTGTGAACTTAAATTAAAAAAAAAAAAAAAAACGCTAATTTTGTGAGAAATGAACAAATGGCCCTGTCTGTGACAGTGATGTGACCCGTACGTCTATGGCAAGCAAACAGGGCCATAACGCATAGGTCTTACGCGTAGCCGAGCCTCCACTACACGTAGTCGAGGCTCGGCAACGCGTAGTCGAGTAAACCAATCAGATTGCAGTCTCTACTACGCGTAGTAGAGTCTCGGCAACGCGTAGTCGAGCCAACCAATAAGATTACAGTTTCCACTATGCGTAGTAGAGTCTCGGCAACGCGTAGTCGAGCCAACCAATAAGATCACAGTCTCCACTACGCGTAGTCGAGGCTCGGCAACGCGTAGTCGAGCTAACCAATAAGATTACAGTCTCCACTACGCGTTGCCGAGAAAATGTTCTTCCTCGGCGACGCGTAGTGGAGAATCTATGCCTCCCATAGCGTGTAGCCAAACTATCCAATCACTGTACTCTTGTAAAATGTATTAGACCTGTTCGACTACACGTTGAGAAATTACTGGTCTCGACCAGGCGTAGCGGAGGGAACCAATTAAATTTGGTTCTCCACTGCGTTGCGTAGGACCCAACAAAAATTGGTTCTCTACTACGCCCTGACCCTACTCTATTTCCGAAAAGTTGGAATTTCAATTAAGAAACTTACCTGAGAAATGCTTTTCCATGAACTGAACAAGGCACTGCTGTGCTGTCTTGAAAAGTAAAATTTGATACCCGTTCAACCTCTGTTTTGAAATATGGGTTACAACCATTCGGCTATGCGTCGTAGAGACCCTAATTTGATTGGCTGCCTCGACAACGCATTGTGGAGAATTTCAAGTCTCGACTACGCGTTGTAGAGAATTTCATGTTTCCGCTACGCATTGTAGGGACTCAAATTTGATTGGCTGTTTTAATATCAGTAATGATTATAAGGACATAAATGATTGGTTTCTTTTCTTCAGCCAAAAGGTGCCATAAGTTGCTCCACTACGCGTAGCCGAAGCTCGACTACGCGTAGTGGAAAACATATTCTCGGCAACGCGTAGTGGAGACTGAAATCTGATTGGTTGGCTCGACTACGCGTAGTGGAGGCTCGGCAACGCGTAAGACCAATGCGTTATGGCCCTGTTGGCTTGCCATATACGTCCCCCGTGATCGCCTGGCGTCAAACCCGTGCTTTGTGGCGGGAAATTAATGTGCATATGGCGTATTCTGATGGCATATGACTTTCATAGTGTTTACACAAATATGTTTTTGGTAGTCAAAACGCTCATTATATCCTGTAATGACAACAGTGAAAATATTTTTCACGAGGTTTTTCATTTGCCTTTTATTATACGGTGCACGACATACACGTCGGTGTTGTATTACGGTTTCGAGGATGTTATATTCTGTGTTTCTGCTTGCCTGCTTGTTTCATGTACCATGGAAAATATGTGTATGATACCTTTTATTCATGTGTCACTTTTTTGTGCCCGACAGGTAAAAAGTCTAACCTTTTCGCGGTCAGTAGAAGTCTGAGCCAATTAACTTTCTTTATGGCATGTTTGGGCGAAGCGCACAAAACATGACAAGAAAAGTTGTTGGCCCGGGGCACGATACCGTGACAGGACTCACCCGCAGTTTCAAGTCAAAACATTATTTTTATTTTGTTTTGTTTTGTTTTTTGTCTGTTTTCTTTTCTTTTCTTTTTTTCATTTTTTTTTTTTTTTTTTGTTTGTTTGTTTGTTTTTTGTCTGTTTTCTTTTCTTTTTTTTTTTTTTTGGCTGTTTTTTTGCTGTTTTCTTTTTTGGGGGGGTTCTGTCTGTTTTCTTTTCTTTTCTTTTTTTTTTTTTAATAACGAGACCAACAGACGCATTGAAGCAGAGGACATTTCCCATCCGAGAGCTTTTCGCAGGTTTGAGTGGCCAAGCCATTATCATATCATTGTCATTATCCAATCACCATGTCATATTCCTTATCGACTTTTACATGCACTAATTGGGAGGCCTTTTGCAGCGAACAATATAAACCATATAATCAGCATGATATGTCATTAATAACCTATATCTACGAATCTCTGCTGATATTAATCCTCTTCATACATTTGCAAAAAGTTGAATTTTGTAAATCAGCGATCTATTTGTTCGACAGGCCTAAATAAGATTACACATGTATGAAGGGTGTCGTTTGGGAAGGTGTGTAAACACCTTCCCAACAATTGTACATATGACGTCCTTCAGATCGGCCAACAGCCAGAAACTTTCCAATATACAACATAAGCCAAACGTTTGATATGTTTACATATAATGTCAATCATGTGCATATGTACGTGTGTGTATGCCTTTAAACTTTGACAGTTCTCACTTCAAAACACTTTACAGAAATAATGCAAAACGTTTCAACGTAAAAACTGTTGTAAATGGACACTGTGTATTTGTGAACCTCAAGTAAAAACTGGAATTTTAAACTAATTTTTTATATATTTATTTGGCACGAATTATCAGCTTTAATCAAACTTCATTACGAACATAGCAATAGCGCTATTACCACATCGGAAGTAAACTCTAATGGTCACACCATGTCAGTTTGGATAAAAAAAAGTAAATGCCACTGTCAGAATGATATTATGTATAATACAGAAAGAAATTATCAAACTTAGCGGTCTTTTAGAAATGTTAAATCGCTCATTTAACAAAGTAAGGCGAAAAGGTCAAGAGACACAATTAGCCTGCAAGAGAAGACAGTAGGACATGTCAATCTGCAAAAAAAAAAGCAAAGCATAATTTGTAATAAGTCAGTCAGCATGAGGAGACAGCAAAAGTTTAATATGTCAACTTAAAGATAAGACAGCATCATCTAAATACGTCATCATGCAAGAGCAGACGATGTAATATAATTATGTCTGCCTCGAAGACGAGACAACACCCAAACAAATCATTCCCCGTGGATAGAAATGGGAATCCGAAATCAATTGTACTCAATGTCATCTTGTGGATATTGTTCCCAATAAGATGTATTTACAGTCGCTTCTTACACTCGTGTTTTGTATACTTTGACAGCCGCTGTCCCTTTCAGATTATTTTGAACATTAATATTCTAATCAGTCCAGATGTTTTAAATACTAGAACCACGGTGAATTATACGGTAATCTACTCGTGACCTTGTGCGCAAGGGTAGACTCTGTTCTGCAATGTTTACTGGGACACACAGTGTCTTTTCGCAAGCAACTCGCAACCCGGATAACAATTACTGATTGTAACTTGTCAGAAAAGTAATTTGCTCGAATGTGACGAATTGCCACTGTCGCATGACAAATATTACCATTTTAATGGCCACGACCATTTTTGAGTGTACTACCCTTCTTTTTATCAAACATTGTTCGCATTCTTGCATGGTTTATCATTAACCCTCCGCCCCCCCCAAAAAAAATAAAATAAATAAATAAATAAATAAATAAATAAATAAATAAATAAATAAATTAATTAATTAATTAATTAATTAATTAATTAATTAATTAATTAATTAATTAATAAAAATGATTTGATAATCAACGCGGAGAGTTGTGTTTTGGAATTGAAACTTACTTGACATGTGAATTAAAACAGTTCGACCTGTGCATAAGAGTGATGATTAACTTTTAAATCAGTGATTTGTCTGGGTGTATGTCTGGATTTGAATGGCTACGAAAAGCAAATATCCCTTTCTTCAACTTGTGCATCAGATCAAAAAGTTACAGAAAATAAAGTGGGATCAGTTGTACACAAATGTTTCATTGAAAAGGAACCTCATAATTTTGAATGAAAACAACCAAGCAATAAATGTCGAAAGTGAGACTTTTCTCTTGCAAAAAAATCCCTTGTTGATATGATAAATCTTCAGTGAAACCTCATTATAACGACACTCAAATATCCGACATATTCAATATAATGACACAAATTTTCATTGGAAAAAGTTCATTTTCTTTTTTTATTTGATTCGTTTATCTGACATATTCAGTTATCTGACACCTTTTTAGGGAGCAGATGGTGTCATTATAACGAGTTTTGACCGTACCTGGATAAAACAACTAAGAATTGTGATGAAATGCACCCTAAACGCTTGCCTTCAAAGCAGACTATACTTGGTTTCTTTTTGCATCCACGTGGTCTGCCCAGTTGCTCCCAGATAGTATTTACAGTGCAGAATTATAGCCCTGCAAGAACGCACCATTTTGGTTCAGTGGTGTTAACTACAAGAGTCCTGTTATGAACACCTTGATCAGTGGTAATCACTATTCTCTAGTTTAAAGCTGATAGTTATAATGCTAGTCAAGGATAATAAATCATTGAGTCGGTCCATTTTGGAAAGCTTAACTTTTTTCATGAAGAGACAGGGCAGACAGTTGTTAGTGAAGAATTCATTCTTGGAACTTTATTCAGCAGACAACCTTTGAGTGATGCATGGGCCTTTGTTCAACAGGCACGCTTGAATGAATGCACGGATCTTTGTTTAGCAGGCAATCTTTAATTCATGCTTGTATCTTTGGTCAGCCGGCAATCTTGAATTTATGCATGGACCTGTGTTCAACAAGCAATTGTAATCCGTTTCTGAATGATAATTTTGCCTCATATGTCTGGCATCAAATAAAAAATTGTATATCCCTCTACGATTTTTTAAATTGCAAATGATGTAGAACTGTATGAAATTTACATGGCGGCAAGACAAATGGTCAAAAATTGAAATTTTGGCCATTTATTTGTTAACAATCGAGTTAAATAGTTGATTATTTTGTTCGACCAATTTGCTTTGTTGGTGTTTTAATTTAGTGGTGCCTTTGGCATTGACAATTTCTCTACACGCGTGCGCGTAAATCGTTTATCAACATACAGTTTTTACAGTTCTGTCATGATATCATTACCAAATGTACCGCCGAAGTATCACAGCTGTTATCCATATTTCTGCCTTGATGCAAGACGCCAATGCTTGTGATAAACGTATGTACGTTCCCCTTCCAAAATAACCCTTTAACAAGCAAACCTCTTCCAAAGTCTGATATAAAAATGAAATTGAAAATGAAAGAGTTGGTATTGCAAACTTCTGGTGATAAAGTGTTTATGTAAACGTCAGGCAGTCTGCCTTAGACATAATGTTCGGTGATGTGCTTAGCTTCGGATCTCCAGGTATCAGAAGAGCATGTCAATTTAGCACTATCCTTTAAAATAACCAGTCACTGGATGATCAACTTATTACGTCAGTCCTTATGTCATGATAGCATCCGCTTGCAACGATGTCGACATTCTGATATAAAACATGATCGCCGCTGGTGGCGCCACTTGAAGCTGCACAAGAACAAAAACATCGCAAAACATAGACTACTGATCTGCCTTGGTTCTTGAGATTTGCCAAGGATCCTGTATCTAAAATGGCTGGGCACTTGACATCAAATGTTCCATTTTGGGCCCTCTTTTCTTTCTGGTCTATATTAATTACTTAGTTGACAATATTACATGTGATGTCAGACTTTTTGCTGATGACACCAGTCTACTTGAAGTTGTTAATGACCCTATCGAAGCTTCTAATCACCTGAACATTAATCTCTCCATTATACATAACTGGGGAAAGTTATGGCGTGTTATCTTTAACGCTTTAAAGTCTCTTTCTGTGATATTTTCAACTAAACTTGTTAAACCACACCCTCCACCCGTTCGTCTCGGAGACTCTGAAATACCTGAGGCAGACTCACAAACGCATCTTGGTACTACTCTCAGTAGCAATTTATGCTCACATTACTCGTATTTACCACCAAAGCTAGCCAGCAAATTGCCCTTCTGCGTAGATTTAAATATAAAATTCCCCGCAAAGCTCTGATCGAACTCTATTTAACTATGATTCGACCAATTCTTGAATATGGTCGTGTGCTCTTTGACAACTGTGGTCACGGCCTTTCTGATCTTATTGATCCATACAGTTTGAAGCTGCCAAAATATGTACACGTGCATTAAGACACACTTCACATGCCAATCTCCTGCGTGAACTTGCTTGGACAACACTCGCCAGCAGAAGGAAGTACCTTAAGTTACTTCTTCTTTACAAAATGTATCACAACTTAACACCCTCCTATCTCTCTCAACTAATTCCTCCAACTATTAATGCTCGAAACCTTCGCCACTCCAACTCCATACGTCTCATTAATTGCAAAATTAATAAGATTAATTAAATTAACTTAATTAATCCCTTAGACAAATCCTTCATTCCTGACACAATTAAACTGTGGAACAATCTTTCTTCTGACATAAGAGACTCAATTTCCCTCCAAATATTCAAATCAAAACTGAAAGTAACTCTACTAGCAGTGGATTATGTTCCTGTTTACTATACCCAAGGACACAGATTTGCCAACATTTGTCATACCCAGCTTTGTCTTGGAATCTCGAGACTTAACTTTGATCTCTTGAAAGTCAACATCATCCCACAACCTACATGTTCAAGTTCCTACCCCCACTGAAGATCCGCAACATTTTCTGTTCTTTTGTCCAAAGTATTCAATTCACAGAATTAAACTTCTGAACTCCGTCATCCCTATTATTGCTTCCGGCGTCCACCCGAATCTGATTATACACACTGCGAGTGACAGACCAACTCATATCCTTCTCTTTGGTAGCGACGAATTGTCCATTCCCTCAACATACAAATCTGTGATGCTTTCCACAGATACACTGTCGACAGAAAACGCTATCTATTTTAGCTCTGTTATGCATAAGCAGTCATTTCAATTGAGTTAGTCGCTGACTTACACTAATTTATTTCTCAAGTGTCCTATATGAAATTTCCTACCGCTGGTCTGTATTTTTGTGAACAGGGGCGTATATGTGTGCATTGTACCTGCAGTGAACTATCCTTCTTTGCTTTGTATCTTGGTGACTTTTTTATTTTGATTCCTGTTTGCGGGGTACAAATCTGAAACATGTGTACAGCTTCTTTGTCAATTGGGTAACAGTTGCAATAAACTAAACAATACCGCCACACACGAGAAACCCTTTCTTTCCAATTGTGCGTTTCCACTCAAGAAAAATCTTAACAATATTTGAGACGAGCGATGCTTTCTGTGGTCGGAGAGATTTCTTAATGTCACTATAATGTCTGGGTGCCAACCCAGACATTTTGTCTTTCCAAGAATTTTCTTTCTTTCTATCTTTCTTTCTTTCTTTCTTTCTTTAGGACCAAATTTGTACGGAGTTTTTCTCCGACACTATTATTCTGAAAACCACCAAACTTGCTGTCGTGACTGACCTCCAGTGAAATTGTGCATATCGTTTGAAATAGTTATGGGTGTTTAAAATTATGCAAATTAGGGACAATTAAAATTTTAGCGCTCCATATCTTCCAAACTATTGTAAATAGACACAACATTTCAGTGTGCATGTTTAAGTTTGTATGATGGTCTTATATCACTTCAAACTATTTCAGACCTTCAGACCATGTAATTGTGCTACTTTTTACAAATCATACCACATAAGCACAGGACTGTTCTATATCTATGACAAATTTGGCCGACAATACATAACACAATGTACCCCGAGGACAAGAGACTATTCTTGGGACATCTGAAATTTTGAAATATATACCATTTAATTGCTAAGGATTTAAACAATCTTCCAGTTATATTTTAGAATTATTCAAAGATTGCGATATTTTATGCCTGAGTTAGACTGGGCTCCATGCACATGAGGCCGATACTATCAGTCCTGTGATTTTTGGTATCATAAGTGAAACTGAAAAAATTCTGCATGTTTGCAAAATCTGGAATGAAAAATATTGACACAGAGTATAAAGGCAGATCTACGGGGGTGTAACTATTGCATGTAAAGAGAAAAACGGTGTTTATAATTCCCAATTTGAAACAAAAAGTGACCGAGTTATAGCCTTGGCCTTACACGATACAAATGAATCTGTGGTGCAAATAATTGTAAAGGTATATATGTCTTTTTGAAGACTTGCCAGACTTGAACAAATAAATCTTTTAATTGAAACTTTTGACTCACTGCAGTCATTTTGGGATTTGTATGGAGTAAAATGCCCAATAAAAATCTTTGGTGGTTTTTATGCACAGTTACCAACAGCATATAGATTGAATAGATTGTGGTATAAGGGTAAAGACTTCACAAAGCAGGGTAATGTTCTATATTAGTTTCTGGTGGCAAATGATTTGTATCTGTTGATTGTTTACACAAGCAGTCAATAAATTATACTTATTTCTGTCACACAAACCATACTTATACTTTGATCGATCACATGCTTTCTGCAGCATATGATGCTGACCACATTTATAAATGTATCATCTTGTATCTTGATGCTCACAATGTTAGTAACCATCTTTCTTTGTATGCAGAATTTCAAATTATCGTAGGCAATAAATTGTGTGATAATTCTTTGAAACATGAATACGCTGAACGCTCAGTGGATTCTCAGCATCTCAATCTGCAGGGCTTTCTTTCGGTATTCTGGTGTGAAGAAAGTCGCATTGCCAAATATAAAGAAACCTTATCTGAGAAGTTAACTTTATTTGACCCATTAGTATTTAAGAAAAGATAGAGCGAGTTGATAATTACACGTCTCAGTTGAATGATGCTATTCATGATGCAGCACGAGAGATAGGCTGTATTTCGAGTCAGTGTTATAAACCTAAGAAGTACTGGTGATCTCGGGTTTTAAGAATCAGTTAAGAGACCGTGAGCTTTTCTGGTATTATGATATAGAATTAGTGTAGTAGGCCCAAACATGGCAATGTGCGTGATTGTTATAAGGGCTCAAGAAGTTATTTCGCCGTGTTTCCCCACAATGTATACAAAAACGAGAACAATTTAAATTTGATAAGCTGAATGAGTTTTGTAAAGAAAGTGAAATGACCGGTTTTTGAAAGAATATTAAGAAAAGATAGCAGAAAAGAGTTAACTCCAGTGTATCTGCTTAGCAGGTTGGTATTACTATTCTTCAGTTATGACAGATGACAAAGAAGATTTATCTATGGAACAGAATAACATTAATCTGACAGTTAAAACTATTACAATGATCTCTTGTCTTCTAATGATTGTAGTGACAAAATCATAATTACCCCTACGGAGGTCTCTGATTTTACAGATAAGCTTAACCGGAACTGCTCTCCAGGATATGATGGGGTAACGGCAGAACATCTTGTGCATGGGAAAACAAATATTTTATGTGAGTGGCTAACCAGTCTGTGTTCATGTATTCCTTGATAACTGTCTTGTTCCTAGTAATTTTCGTATGGGTATTGTCATTCCAATTCTTAAAAAAAGTACTTTGAATCCACATGAGAGCGCCAATCAGAGACCTATTGCATTCACCTCAGTCCATGCTAAACCAAAAGAGTTTATTATGTTACCAGAGCATGAAACTAGTCGAGTTCAGTTTGGATTCCGGAATGGACGCAGTGCAGACATTGGTTGTGCTTTATTAAATGAAATTTCGTGCTTCTTTTATAGCCAAAAATCCTTCTGTATTTGTCGGCGCATTAGGCGCTGAAAATGGTTAGATAAAATATGGCATGATGATCTGATGTATAAGTTTGGCTTTGGCTTTATTGGTGGTTCATGCAATTGTAAGATGGAAAGGTAAGCACATTCATCCCTTTCAAGTCACTAGAGGACTGAGACAAGGCAGTAGTCTGTCCCCGCACCTCTTTAAAGTATTTATTAACGACCTATTAGACAGATTATATAAACAGAATAATGGAGTTCGTATTGGTGCCGAAAAATTTAACGTTTGCTTATGTTGATGATGTCACCCTGGTTAATGGTACAGCAACTGGGCTTAAGCAATATGCAGGCAAACGGAGATTTAAGTACAACTGCCCTGAGTCAAAATGTATTGTTATTGGGAAAAATCCTTTTACTTCAGATTTTAAATTTTATCCTGGTAAAGAAAAGTTGGAAAAGATTTACAATATAAATATTCTGGGTGTTAAATTTTACAGCTCTGGTTCTTCAAAAGAACATACAAATGACAGAATATCTGAATGTGGACGTAGTTATTATTGTCTTAGTTATATAAGCTTGTCTTATCCAGGTCTATCAACAGAAGTCGAATTCTATTTATGGAAAATAATTTGTGTACCTGTCTTAACATATGGCTGTGGGACACGCGATTTCTCAAATGCAGCTGTTTGAAAATTATTATCATGCAAGGGTATAAATGTTAAGCAATTCCCCGGTATTGGTGAGCGATCTCACCCCTGTCGACCTTTAACTGCCTTCAATATTCTTATGCTACATCTTTAATCGATTGAGATGTTGTATCCATTTATAACAAGCTATCCCGTGTATCTTCACCCCTTCAGTCCTTATGTAGTCATATGCTCTCGTTTTATGCTCAAACTGGTTTACTATTCGAAGGTACACTTAGTGAAAGGGTAGTACTTATGGGGTCTTCGCCGGTCCAGGCTGCCCTTGATGCAGTGAAGTGGTGGCCCGGTGGATGTCTCACCTGAAACTCCTGTTCATGCTCACAGGCGCCAGATGGAGTAGTGGACCAACTCCGATATTTGACTCTACATGAACAATTTTTGAAGCCCTGGTCGGAAGAGCATATACTCACCGTTCTGCTGACAGGCGATTTCTAGTGATGGGCTCTCTGCCTAGCTTGTATGGGAGAGAGCTGATCGCAGGGGCTTGGTCGATAGTTTCTTAGTTGTATATTTTAAAATATAGTGTGTAAAATTGTGTAAGAATGACATCTTAATACAAACTTTCCCCGATAAATGCTAGTTTTGATAAATGAATAACCTATTGCTAAGAGAATTCCGGTACCCACAAAAAAAGTGTATGTTGCAACAAAAGACGTTTGATCTATACCAATAACGAATTTAAACGATGCAAGTAATCAGAAAACTAGTGTTTTATACAATTAATTTCATTCATGGATGCAACATGATTTTTTTACTTATCGAAATGCTGTATAATGAGGAAGTTACAACGGTGTCTTTATAAAATTTTCATATTGAGTGTGCATTGATATTATATGTTTTGGAAGCACAAAAGTATGGCAAGCCAGATATTTTATACCTATGTACAGCATTCATCCACCACCTTCCAGGTCTTTCTGCTCGGGATCTCTCCATACAATCTCAGAGCTCTTTTGTTTATTTCGAGACCAATTTATAGTGTTAATATTCTAATTGATGTTAATGGTGCTGTATTGTAACTCTTTTGTTTACATTCCCGTTGGTGTCTATGTTACTTTTCCAGATTTTTTTTTTTCACTTTCTTTATTATGCCAAAATATTTTATTTGTAGTATTGTTTTTTTTAATATCATCATCATCATCATCATCATCATCATCATCATCATCATCATCATCATCATCATCATCATCATCATCATCATCATCATCATCATCATCATTATTATTATTATTATTATTATTATTATTATTATTATTATTATTATTATTATTATAAGGTACTGAATTGTCCTCTAAAGGAATGACACTGGGTTAAGCATATTCATAAATAAAAAGAAATAAACATTGACGTGGAGATGACGTAGACTGACTTATTGTGTAACGTTCGACGCTTTCAAAAATGTGCTTCAGTCTAAGTCTTATCACACGTTGAAACGAGTAGAAACCCATTCAATTGAAATTATTTCCCTGCTCCATTTATTAGTCCTACAGCAGACGTGCGGAATAAGGTGCAATTTTTATTGTTTAGACAGAGAAAAAGACTTCATATTAACATTACATTAATTGTACAAATATTTTAAGCCGCACCCCCTAGAAGCTGCACGCATTTAGTCAGAAGTGTGCACATGTTACTGCTCTGTGTGTGGTCTAATGTAGTATAATACAGTGTATTGTAGTTTAGTGTCGTGCGGTGCGGTGTGGTGTAGTACAGTGTAGTGTAGTGTAGTGTCACACAGTGTTGTTCAGTGCAATGTAGTGTAGTATTGTGTAATGTAGGGCAGTATAGTGTAGTTTAATATACTGTAGTGTACTGCAGTTCATTTTAGTGTAGTGCAGTGTGGTGTAGTGCATTACAGTGTAGTGTGGTGTGGTGTAGGGCTATACAGGGTAGCGCAGAGTGGTACAGTATAGTGCAGTGCAATGTTGTGTTGCGTTGTGTTGTATTTTGTGTGTTTTGTTTTGTTATGTTTGTTTGTTTGTTTTTGTTTTTGTTTTTTTTTTTTTTTTTTTTTATTTTTGTTTTTGTTTTTAGAATGTGAAATAACATGTATTGAAACTACATTTGTCACCTCCTCGCGGTTTTTAAATAAATAATATTTATAACATTGAATATTAGCCTAATTTTTGTGTTTCAAGGCTGTCTGGAAAGAAAAATACTTTCGATTTTGATTCAGGGCTATTGAAGCAGCTTGTTCGATATATTCAAATATCCTAATTACAGAGTGTCATGCAAACAAGGTTAATCCCGAAATGTATACATTATGTCTGGAATATATAGAAATGCGACAAAATTTGAAGAAGTATAAAATTGTTATTATAGATAAATACAAATAATAAAATAAATAAATTTTCCGTGTGCATGCCATATTTCGAATATGAGCACATAAGTTCACATTCAGTATCTAAATTCAAAGTTCCTGTGATTGAATATTGACATGGATGGAAAGATGTGAACAGATCAGCCTGACTAGATTAAACCCACACTCAGATATTACATATCGGATGTCACTACAAGGCTCCGCTTCACGATGTTGACAGAGATGAAGATAGTTATTGGACTTGAATACAAACTATCACGAATATTTTGACTCAACTGGTTATTATATCATGTTAAGTATTAACGTGTATCTTATACTGATATAATCATTGCATAACTATTTCGAAAGGTCGAACTGTGTGCAGAAAAGAAAAACAATCACCTTATGAGCATGTCTAAACAGCAGCAACAACAAACAACAGGCAAAGGTATGCCTAATACAATAGCAAGCCATTTGTCAGTTGCTGTCATTGGTGAGCTCTGGGCGATTTTGGCACCCAAAGCTTACCAGCTGATGCTCATATCTATGATAATAAGGCGATCTTTTCGCTTGACCTGTTGCCTAATAAGTGCTCCTGAATAAAAAGATAAAATTAAAGATTAAATATATATGAGCCTTGCTGTACTTTGTACCATGGATTTGTTCATTGGTGGATACCATATTAAAACATCAGAGCACCAAAAATTACATTATCGGTGTAAAAATAATCAAATCAAATTTTGTATAAGCATGCCCAGTTTAAATATTTCTTTAACTTTTGTGTAATGCTACGTAATGTTTCCATCATCTAATTATCATCATTATTCAGCCACCGTTGAACTGTGCAGAGAAAAGTGTAGATTCAGTTCATTTTTGTTCGGATAAATGGCCAAAAAGTTAAAAATCTCAAACTATTCTAAGTGGAATTTTTGCTGTACATTCTCAGCCAGTGGTATATGAATTAAAACGTTACATTACACACAACTGCCGTTGTTTGCAATTACGCTGCCCCCTAGATGAGGAAAATTTCTACAAAATAGTCTTCAGCTTATGATGTCACATTTCTTCGTTGATACCTATGCATTTACATCGATGGCACCAAGTACAGAAAAGTCGTGATAACAAAGCAAGAGAAAATTTACAGGAACGTTGTCCATTTGGCGTTAAGGAATTCGGTAGAATTCTTCAACATGGTTTTGAAGAGACACGGGCCAATGCATGTCATTTTACTTTTTCATGTTGGCAACAAGAACCAAAAATAACTCTTTTAAGGCCAATTTAGACAAAAGTCAACGTACTATGAATTGACATAAGGATACCAGATTGATATACTTGGTAAACCGACTTTTCATTCAAATACCAGCGTGTCTATGGTTACCATGACAAAGCAGAGACCATAAGAATGACCCAGATCAACAGCTTTCCTGGGCGCGCTTTAGGCGCATGGCGCCCAGAGCTCGCCCAGGAAAGGTATTTACTCAATAAAAACTTTGCACTGAAATGGCTAACATGGGGATCTTTCTCATCTTGTCGGGACTTGATGGTCAGAGCTAGGCAAAGCTACGATATGACGTCAGCGGTATTGATCATATTTAAGATTAAAGTATAAATCTAATAAAACGATGGACGGCTATCCCCATTCACCAGACTGCAATCATATAACGTCTCGTACATAGGAAAATTCAAATCCATATTCAAAATTGTTTTGTACCAATTTCTTCCATTCAAGGTTGTGCATCTCAGCACGATCTGGCAAAGGACACTGCTCAGTGTTCCTTTGCATGTTTACTTACACCAGAGGGCAGCACATACACACCTGATCCAGACCAATCTTGAATGCTAGGAAGCTACATCATTATGTACTCAAAGCAAAATGTTTTTGTCATGGTTATTACAAGACTTGAAACAACCAACATCTGGAAACACAAATATTTAGACAGAACATTCCGGACGATTCTCTACATTTTCTTTCTTTCTTTCTTTCTTTTTACTTCACAATGGTGCAATCATAAGACAATACATCAAAAAGTTAAGACTTCACATTAACAGTAAATTTTCAAATGGACCACACTTTGGCGCATCTGTTCAGATAAAGATGCATTCACCTGCTTTCCACAAACGCCGGGTCTGCTGACACACTAGCCACGCTCAGGTAGAAAGTTACCGATCAATCCCTGTATGCTTCAGAGTCCCATCACTGCATCTCATCTAGATAAAGAATATGTATACATACGTACATACATACATACATACATATATATATACATACATACATACATATATATCTATATACATACATGCATACATATATATGTATATATATGTACATATATATACATATACATATATATATATGTATGTATGTATGTATGTATGTATGTATGTATGTATATGTATATATATATATATGCATACTATTGTTTCAGTGATTTAAGATGATGAAATTGAAGCAGTGTATTCAGGCATAATGCAATGACAGCCCCAAGTCGTGTGTGATGTGTGTATGACTTTGTGGTTTCGAATCAAATTTTTAAAACATGAAAAGTGAGAAAAAAGTCTGCAACTGAAAGTGTGCAATAGCATATGTTGAATAACAGATTTTCATTTTTGCAAACATTTGTTACAAGGTATCAGATAAAGTGTGTAGTATGATCCTACTTTGAAATGTAACTTGATCCTACTCTGAACAAGTAACCTTCGGGGAAATATATACTTTCGAATATCCCATGTTGTAGAAAAGTGTCACAAGGCTTTCACTCCATAACGACTTGAATGGACTTTTGTTTTACACAATTTGGAACATGAGTCTATAAGGGTTCTGGTAGCACCGCGTATGTACTAAAGGCACGTAACTATTCAGAAGGTGGGATAGACCTGGCTCTGACATTGAATTCTCCAAGTGGTTCCCAATCCACTTTAGACTGTGACATACTTGTCCAGTGATCCTTGCATCTCCACGTAAATAGGATGTCGATGGAATCACATTTGATTTTTTTTCTTTGAAGTTCCTGCTGTAATTGACCTTCAGAGGCTTCATGAGACAAGATGTAACGGCACCCATGTAATTATAAACATTCATGACTGACTGAGCTGACCAGTAGTGGTTCGGTACAGGGCAAGGTTAGGTCATGGATATAAAATTTATGCTAAACTGCTTTCGTGACCACTGTCAAGATTTCATGTCATTTGTACAAAGAGGAGCAAGAGTACCACATCTTCAGTGTAGCTCTGAACCCAATTTAAAAATTAGCACAAGCCATGGCGTTTTATAGCCAATCCAGTCACTAATGTCTAAAACTATAACTTGATCAATTTCATCACTTTTGATTCAAAAAAATGAAAATCCAAAGCTTCAATAGCCAAATATGTGAGGGTGGTTGAAAAAATAATTAAAAATACCGCAGACTGATTGATGACAACAGAAAAATGGTTTGAAGAATGGTTTGAAATGTTACAAATGTGGCTACCTGGGAGTGTGTGAAGCTCTCTTTTATTCAACGCATGTTGTCCAATCTATCATCCATGGCAACTAGGAATGCCTTGCTGTATGTCATTTATTTGGAATCACCACAAAACATGCAGTTGTGCCATTTATCTATTCAAGCTCAGGTGATACCCTCCATAGAACAGCATGTGCTTCCCGCAGGCTCAGGATCATAAGGTCATTGTCCAGTGTTGTGTCGCTGCTCATCCGACCATTCCACTTTGTCTCTAAATGTATGCATTTTTTTATCATTGTTTTGCCCTATTCATCACAAATGAGGTCAATATCTTATTTCCTGTCTTCTTCTTAAAGGAGAATGACATCGTTGAGGGGAAGCCATTCTTGACCCTTGCTCTCCTAAGTATCAAATGTCATCTGCTTCATTGTATTTACTATCCTTATTAACAGAAATTATGTCGGATGTCAATTGTAGATAGCGCCTACCAAACTCTCCCCAGCCAGCTTATGAAGCGCTAAGAAACTTTGCTTATAATGGCTAGCCGTTTTAACATTTAATCCGAATTTTAAATGTGTATAATTGTAATTATATACATAAATATATATATATATATATATATATATATATATATATATATATATATATATATATATATACATATAAAATTATAATTATTATTATTATCATCATCATCATCACCATCATCATCATCATCATCATTATTATTATTACTATTATTATTATTATTATTATTATTATTATTATTATTATTATTATTATTATTATTATTATTATTATTATTATTATTGCTATATATTTGTAATTGGAATTATAGATATCTAAAATTCAATTTTAGATCCATAATTCTTTGTATGATATTCAAACCAAAATCTTCCCAGGCTATGGGTGAGGCGCTAAGAAACTTAAGCAAGCCGTTTTAACATTGAATCCGAATTTTAGATATCTATTATATATATATATATATATATATATATATATATATATATATATATATATATATATATATATATATATATATATAAATATATATATATATATATATATAATTGTAGATATCTAAAACTCAATTTTAGGTATACATAATTCAATGTAAGATATCTAAAAAATGGCGATTCATGCATACCTAAAATCAATTAGATATCTAAATTTGAATGATAGCCTATATGTAAATATGGTATCAGAAATCTATAATTGATTTATAGATACATAGAATTCAATTTCAAATTTCAAAAAATTGGCCACCTTTGGAGATAATTATATCTGTAATTCGAATTACAGATATCTATAATTCATTTTTACAGTGGTCGTATCGAAAATGTCAGTTCTTTTGTGTGCATATAATAACAGAGAATGTTACTTTTAATGATAATTCCACAGATGCCAAAAATTTGATGTTGACTGTAGTGGGGCTGCATGATCAGGTGTGGCTGGCAGTCACGTGACATATAGGCACATGTTTGTTTTCATTTGTTAACACTATAAATGACACCAGGCACCAGGAGAAGTGTGCAATGTATTACTTTGTACAATTTCATCAAAATGTGAAGCTTTTATCTTACTTTACTGGCAAAATTTATTTTGATTGTGATATATTGTATATTTAGACCTGTCCCACAAGCAGAAAGCACGTGCACGGGAAATAGGGCACGGAATCAGCCTAGCTGTCCATCAGGAACCATGTGAAGCAGTTCATGCCACCTCACAATGGCGGCCATGAAATTATGGTTGTGGCGGGAATGGGAGATCATCGATGACATGAACCCTAGGTATTATTGCTTGGAATACACGAACGATTGACAACTATTTGGCCTTGGATCCAATTCTCCCTACCATATTAGATGCAATACGCGTCAAGTTTTGGCGCCGAGAGTGTATGCAAGAAGGGAGCATGCCGTGAATAATTTTCATGGTATTCAAAAAGATATCTATATATCATTTTTTTATAACTTTTAAGATGGCCTGATTACAGGTATTGAAATATATTATAGATATCTTATATTCGAAATATAGATATCTAAAAATCAATTTCAGATATTTTTAAAGATCAACTAATTAGATATATATATATATGTGTGTGTGTGTGTGTGTGTGTGTGTGTGTGTGTGTGTGTGTGTGTGTGTAAAATAAAATTACAGATATCTAAAGATCAATTATGAATATCTATAATTTGTTAAAGATCAATTATGGATATCTATAATTTGTTTTTAGATATCCCAAGATTTTATATATCTTTAATTCGGCCATATTTAAAGATATCTAAAATTTGTTTGTAGATATCTATAAGTCGAATTGAATGTTAAAACGGCTTGCCACAGCTTATTTGCAGGGATAACAAAAGTGATAAGACAGAATTTGCAAATTCTTTCAAGTGCTCTAAGCATGAGGGAAAATTGTTGCCTTGAAATATATGGCTGCTGTAGTTCTACCCTCAATATTTCATTTACAAAATTCCGAGAAAGCTTTCAACTGTACAAAAAGAGAGCAGAAGACATTTAAATTCAATTTGCCATTGTCATTGTCATTGTCATTGTCAACCACTTTTGCATGAACGTGTTTAAGAGAAGTATTGTGAAGCAGAACCGTCGGTTCTGTAAAATGACGAAAGACAATGTTATTTATGATATAACTGCGTGGACTTTTATGGTCATAAATGACATATAATATACCCATAATATCGACACATTCATTGCTGCAAAATTGAAATTTTATCATGTGTGGGCAGTTGTCCACCTGTGCGAACACCCCGACAGGTCGACGGCGCTGCATCATAGATTTCCTCCAGTGACACACGTCATTTTTTACGAGTTTGACAGGTTGTACCATAAATTATAGATGGAATGAAGTTCCCCCTGTATACACTCTTCACAGTTTGCACCGATGTGTGTCTATTCCTGTTTTATGAAACACTCTTTTCACCCGAATATTTATGTTATAGTCACCTTTGGTCACAGTCAAAAATTTTGGTTTGCGAGTCCATGACGCTTGATCTTGTGACTGTTTCAGTGTGAAAAACATAATCCTTCAGAGTAATAGCAGAATTTAACAGCAGACGCGTGCGCTATTTTAGTTTACAGCACATGTCTGAAATTGCCACAGTCTGATGTTATCATGTCGGTACTTAACTTCATGAATGTGTTACTCATGTTGATTACTTTGGTTCTGACTTGCAACTTTGCACCTTTATATCTTTATTGCTTTGCAGTGGTGGAAAGTTCAAATGTTTAAACTTTCAAAATAGTTGAATTTTTTGGGTACTGTACACCGGAAATCATAGTATTATCTCGCGGGAATGCTGATGACACGGTAACTGCCTGTTTGCATGTATGGACTGTGATAGTTGCAATGCAAACTAAGTTTTGATTACATGACAAAACCTATTCATATTAAGGTCGTTGAATTCCAACAAGTCATCATTGCATTGTCTACGTCCACAGGACTTATATCATTTGCAGAAACATGCACACAATTTCATAATTTTTTTACGATCACAAGTTAGTTGTTTGCAAACTTATTAGCTGTTATATCATGAGTGCAGCAGTTTCTGACTCGATAGTTTCTGTGGTAGAAGGTAAATATTTCTGCTGAAAATTTGTTTCTCGGATAGATCAATGAGCGTGCTGTTTGTTGTTGTCGGCGTCATGTACACGAGCATGTTCCTGTTTGTAAATTGACAGATGACGCAACATAGGGCACAGGGTGAAGCTCTCTTGTGCCTGTATGTGTGAACTGCCACAAGCCATATAACATGACAGACACGGCAAAGCTGCATGTATTTGAATTGTGACGGTGACGTCATAACCAAGACCACCGTCAAGCCATGCTGTTTGTGTCGACGAGGGTAATGAAATGTATTATGACAAAGAGACTACAATGAAGCATCCTATATGTATAAATATTACCGTTGACTGTGTGTATGCGCAGTACAGATACGTCTCATGGGGACTGTTTAGATGTGTATTTTTGATTGTTACTTGTCATCGGTACGAACTGTGATCAATTCCGAGATACAGATGATGTATTGACTCTTTAACTCTCTATGCACAATGAGACAAAATGTACAGCAGCGAGGACACGTGACCGACAGCCTGCACGTGACCGACAGCCTGCATGTGTTGATGTATAAACAATGTAATATACAGATCTCTCAATTGAGACATTAGGTTTATCTGACAAATAAATGGATCAGTAATAAATGTAATGTTTAATTAACCATTTCCCCCTCAACCGGCCAAAACCGGCTGGTGGTCAAATGTCGTCTGCTTCAGTGTTTTCAACTAATTTCAACAGTTATGAAAAACAATCTGACTGAGAAATGTACATGAGCCTTATCAAGATCACATGCCCCAGGTCAACAGCTTTCCTTTACATGGGTTGGGCACTTAGTGCCCAACCCATGCCAAGGAATGCTGTTGACTCAGTCTTAATTCAAGGGGTAAAGGGTTAATACATATTGACCACTTCCATCAACTGCCATTTCATTTTCTTCTGGCTGTGCACCATTGAATTCGATGATGATGCAAAACTTTAAAAAGACAGGTTTCTGTCATCAAAATATTGTTTGATCTGTTATATTTTCCCGGTTGTTTTGTTCTTAGTGTCTTTTAAATTATTTTTCATTATTTTTTGTTGTTTTGAAAAAAAGGTAAAGAACGAAATAAATGGAGCAACAGCAAAGAACGAAGCGAAAACGGATGTGTCCATATTTGATTTAGCGGATTGCGCTGTCTTCATGCTTACTTTCTAATTAGAATCTAATGGAATATATAATATATGTCTGAACGCGTCTTTCATCACACAAACACAGTGTATGGTTTTCGGCTTGTACAGCTTACAAGGGAATTCATTCCACCTAGAATATACATGGAATCTGAGGGCTTGTATGATAAGTAAAATTAATATGTAAATTTCATACATAGCAGTCTACATATTCTGCTAAATATATTCGAGAGGCACATTGCCTTTCATTTGACAAGTGTTGTATTTACAACCAATTGCTCGTGTAGTTTTAGTTCTACGTGTTATTTACATGCCATTTCACCTTCATTTGTGTGTGTGTGTGTTGTCTGGTTATATTTTCAACTCAGACAAGAAGTCCCTATCAGTGATACACTCCAGGTTACTCCGGGCTCCTTAACCTGGCCTCTGTGCTGAAAACCCAGCATTACCTTTCCAGCTAATGCAGTCTTTCAGTAAATTATGTGTAGAATATAGTTTGAAAAAATGTAAAAATAGTAATAGAAATAAAATGGACTGGACTGGACAAGACTGGACTAGCGTGGACTGGACCGGGCCGGGCCAGACTGGGTTGAATATAATTGAATGGAATTGAATCACAAGCACTATCTTTCAGCAACAAGGGCATTAACAATAACAATAAATTGACTGATACAGTTATGAATTAAAAACTGGCATATGTGACTTATACAGATCGAGTGTGAAAAGCCTCAGAAAGAATCGTAATTGTACAAATTAGCCAATTTGTGACTGAACATTGGTAAAACTTTTTTTGTGTTGCGTGACCTATTTCATAATATTTCTTTATCTTTTTGACGTGTAATTTTGTCGCTTGTGAGTGTACGTTGTGAATGTATATTCAACCTCACAGGAATAATAGATAACTCCATAGTCCAACTTGCTACGTCAGTCCCCAGTTCGAATGAGTCCCTAAAAATTACTTCAAGGCGAAAAATACTTTTGTGCCTACCGCGTTAAAATCATTATCTGATTGCTTTTATCGCGTCCTGATCCAAACATGTTCTTTCAATTTGAACAGCATAACTTTCTCTAAACAGCGCGACCGGAGTGCACAGATGCTACTTGTCCCCATTAAAGGTCAAGGACAATCAAGGTCATGTTCTCCATCTTGTTTTTGGCGGACAGCTTTGTTGTGGTGCTTTGGTATCTCAAATTGGATGTACAATCAACACCAGTTTGAACTTTCAAAGATATCCATCGTTCGTAGCAGTTGACTTACATTGCGGAAATTCAATTTTTATATTTAATAAATGTACTTTGGTCTTTTCCTTTATTTGCTGATGCTATCCTATTAACGGGATTTGATTATTAACACATTTGATTTTTAACACAACTTGATTGGTCGCGGTCCCAATGGGAAGTATTGTATATTAATCAATGTTAACCGCGAATCTCTGCTAGCTGAGGTTGCTATTTAACATAAGTATGTCACCACCAGGATGAGATCACATGATTACAGATTTGGGTTTGTTAAGTTGTCACTTTAGATTACATAAGCAAAGGCTGTGACGTAACCACCTGAAAATAATACTTTTTCTGCCAAACAGACGTCAATATCTAATATTTCGAGCCTCCTGAGTTTTTTAAAAATACATGACTAACTTGTCTTAAAATACACGAATAGCTTTTCTTAAAATACATGACTAACTAGTCTTATGCTTTGTGGCTTCTCAAGTTTTGACTCTTTTGAGAGAAACGCCTTTGTGTCTGTTTAATGAACAGATCTACTCTCCTTCCTGGCAAGTTCCTTACTGTGGGATATGGAGAAGCAGAGGGCCTCAGGCAGGCAGTCTCGCGTGGGAATTAATTGCACGATTGCTATATACCACTAGTGCACAGCCGTATTCTTCCTTTACAATGGTTCTCACGTCTAAACTTTGAATCTCGCCTTAAACATCCTAATTCTGAACTTTTTTACAACCCATAAGTATTAAAACAACGCTAACTGTTAAATTTTACAGACAACGACAATTATATTACTGCTACGTGTTAAAATTGCAGCTAAGTGTAAAAAATATATGACATCACACCCATAAACGTCAAATCACCGCAGAAGTTAAAAATGCAACGGGATTTGTTCACACCTATAAATGTGTTAATACCGCCAATCATTAAAAAATACAAGAGAGCCACAAGCAGTCCTGTGGTTTCTGGCGTCATTACATGAGGAGAGCGCCGGGAAGGCACGCTCCGCCCTTCAGTCCCAAACCCCCAGGGGGAAAAAAAATCAGGATAGAAAAAAAAAAAGAAAAGAAAAGAAAACAGACAGAAAAAGTAAAGGAGTCAAACAAGATTAAAGCATGGTGTGGGCGGATAGAGGATGAACAGTTCATAATTTTTATAGGACGATTTGGTGCTGTAAGGGTGTTCCCACTAGTGAAAGTAAATCTAAATTGTGCGCCGGGCCTAAGATGTTGCATGCCCAAACTGTCTTTTGCTGCATTGACTGCGACACATATCAGCTTATATCTATTCTTTTGACAGTCAGTTATCAGTTAGTGTTAGGTCTATCAGTTTGGTATAGTTATAACTTTACAAAATCATATCTAACATAGTCTAAAACCAATCGCAAGGCCTTGATGCTGATAATGATTTGTCTATCTTTGGCAAGTTGATATGCATATCAATCTAGTCAGAATAAGCCTGATATTGATAATTAAAATCTATAGAGTCATTTTGATATGATAATAGATAAATGTTTGTCTTGGGGGCAATAAAGTCATTTGCGGCCCAACAGTGGTCATTTGCGCACCCCCGCTATCACTGAAAGGCTCGCAATCAAATACGACCATAACGATGATATGACTAAAACATAACATTATTATTATTATTATTATTATTATTATTATTATTATTATTATTATTATTATTATTATTATTATTATTATTATTATTATTATTATTATTATTATTATTATTATTATTATTATGGACATATCATTTGCATAGACCTATTAGGTACAGGCTATAATATGGGTGGTTTTCATTGGCTATCCCTAAAGAGGAACAAGATCAACAAAATAATTCATTTCTGTTTTTTTATTTCTTTCTTTATTTATTTATTTATTTATTTATGTATTTATTTATTTATTTATTTATTTATTTATTTATTTATTTATTTATTTATTTATTTATTCATTTTGTCTTGAAGCAAGTGTGTGCATTTTTTCTGCGTTTCTTCTTAGCTTTGGGGTGGGTGGGTGGGAGTGTGGTTGTCATGAAACGGGAAGGGCTCTGCTTATTCCGCCACTACACACTTTCATGTGACATCAGTTATATTACGAAATTCTTGAAAAGTTAACTGAAACACGATTCACTCGGAACCTTCAACTTGATACTTGTTGATCCAAAAGCTTGAGAAATATGTCTGTCTTGACTTTATTTCCACTGCATCATTGTTTTATGAACAAGACTGTTACGCATGTCCAGCCTCCTAATTTTATCGCCACGTTGGAATAAAATACCTAAATGATATGCACAAAAGTACACTTGATCTTGATAGGTAATTCTATGTAAGGATTCACATCGAAATAAATGACTCTGTTTTGACAGTGAGATCAGGAAGGTGTGTGAGATTAACTACCTTTTATCAGAACCTTTCTATATTTCTGATAAATCAAGGTCACTCACTCGAGATTCAAGTAATTTATGGCACGCAAGCCTGTGCAGTCTTGCCATATTATGTTTATAATCAACATAGGTTTTGTCATCCTGTTTAGTTGAGGCTTGACGCCCACCATTCCACTCCATTTGAACTGCGAAAAGTTTGCCATAATCCGGCAAAATCCGTTAGAAATTGTGCTGATGTATACTGTTCAAAACAAATTTGCATAACATGATTCTAACATAGTGAATGACCCTATGACCCTATAGCATACCGTTGGCATTATTCATTGCGTGATTTTTTTACGTTACATGCCCAGACCACGTTGTATTTGATGTTTTTCTATGCATAGCCATAGGATATGAAAGTTATACCCAACATATGGATGATAAGACTTTTTACATCAAAAACTAGATGGTATAAATGATATAATAGAATGGTATAGCAAACAATGATCATTTTCTTTCTTTTAACTCCTTTTTTAAAACGCAAAATCAAAGATTGTACATTTGATCACGTGTAAAACGTTTTCGAGTTAACCCTTAGCGTCAAGTTTTAACATATGTGGGTGCAGGACCAACAACAGGTAGCGTTGTTTCAATTTTATTCATGGGGGAACCAGCCCCGACTCTATCTGTTAAAAGTTTGCCATTTTAACACTTAGAGTTGCAATTTAACATCGATAGGGTTATATAATATTCCTTCCTTCCAAGCCTCTTAAGTCCCCAATCTGCTTTTGCAATCGTACTTAAATTGTCGGACTTAAACATACATATCTAAATGCAATTTCTATACAGTCTCCAGCTACGCTGAAGGCCAATTTGTCCCTTCACCTTTTCCGAGCACGTGCAATTTAGGACACTCCCCCACAAGTGGAGCCACTGCGCACAACTACTTTCTCACCTCCATTGCCTGGAGAAACCCTCTTTGCGGGACCAGCCTGCTTCCCTGTATATCTTATTACGGGCGTCAACTTTAAAATGTTCTTATAGCAGTGAAGCAGGTGTCCTTACAACAGTAAATAAAAACAATTATGGGAAAATAAACCGTATTTCCTCAGTGACTACTAGTATTTAGCTAGAACCTTGTCCTGAGTTGGTTCTTTCACATTGTGCACATGTATAAATGACTTAGAAGTCACTAACATTGATTATGCTGTGGTATAATAGAGAGCAGATACAGTGAAAACTCATTATAACGACACTATCTGTTCCCTAAGAAATGTGTCAGATAACCGAATGTGTCTGGTAAATGAATCAAATAACAAAGAAAATAAACTTTTTCTCATGAAAATTTGTCATTATATTGTATATGTCAGATATCTGAGTGCCCTTATTATTAGGTTTCACTGTTATTCATTATGTCACAACATACTGAGTGCAGATAATTAAAAATGTATACAGGTTACTTACTCAAATGTGTTATAATCACCCTTCCCCACAAAGAAAGAAGTAAGCGGGCAACTGCTTGACATTGACAGGTTTTATAACCTTTATAATAGAGCTTTTTATCATTTTCTGTCACAGGACAAATTATGAAAGGGAGAAATGTGAATATGTTCAACATTAGGTATGTTTTTGCCCGGTCATGCTAGCAAGATATAAATTACTGCTTAACAATAACTTCCGAAAATCCAATATAAATCCATAACAGGTAAGAACGTTTATTGTTAAGACATTCTCGTGTGTCAGTTTCACGAATTCGTTAAATTCTCTATTTCGTCGAAAAAAAATAGTCGGGGAAAAAGTGACTTTGTTCCTGCATGGAAAATGCCTGTTGTTAAGGTGCACATGGTTACATCAGGAGGGCGATAGGTTTGGAAACAAAAATCTCATCTAGGGTTGTACAACTCATTATTGGGTGCCTCCCTGGCATGTTTAGCTTATTAAACACTTATTGATTTGCCTGTACAATTGATTTGAAATCGTGTAAAAACAAAAACAAAAACAAAAACAAAAACAAAACGAAACAAAACAAAAAAAAACACCTCCTAAATACAGATGGCTGCCTTCAGTCTCTGGCACACTTGCTGGTCCAGAAACCTTTTTCTCTTAATCTCCTTGGAGGTGGGTGTGCTTTCCGCACATTTTTATAAGAGTACTTGTGAAGTTCAGACTATGTTTTCGTGAAACCTTTAATTGTTGACACTCATAGATATTCCATTTGCCGCTTAAAATAGATACCAATCCCATAGTAATGACAACTAAGTCTTGTTTTAAAAAACTACAAAAATGTTACCGTTATTTTCATTTATTTAAATTTCCCCATCGCCTAAAAGTTTCTCGGACAACAATGATTTGGATAAGTTACCTTGAAAAGACTTTCATGTTTGACGTTTAAGTTACTTTAATAATCATGGTATTTAGAGAGAGCTTTGGTGCTATTAAAGTTATAGTCAGCGTTCATTTGATATATTTTCCATCTTTTGGCAACAAAGACACGTGTAGAGAGCAGGAATAATCATTTCTGACATGTCCGGTTGGTTCAATTGTGCGAGCAGTGTAATTTCGAGAGTTTTTGGTCCATTTTACTAACCAACTTTGAAGAATCTAGTTGTACACCGAAAAACTTGTGAGATTCAAACAGTGTGACGTCAGGCAAGGGTGACACTTTGTAACCATGTGTGAATGGACATAAATATAGCTTCATCGGTCAAATAACCTGAAAAGTTTTGGTGAGACCAACTGATATAACTGGGCAGAATTAGTGATTGGGCATCTCTATTCATTGAGACTTTTTAAGGCAAAATGGTATGCAGAAGGAATTTATAGCATGAAAAACACTTGGACAGGAGGTAAGAATATATAGTGTTTGGGACTTTTAACTATGAGCGATTCAGTGGAGTTTCTCTTTGAAAACAGGTTACGCTGTATTAGGCAATATCAGCTTATCGATGCACCGTCCGTATAAATGACCCCAGTCAAACATAAGTGATAGTGCAATATATGTATATATATATATATATATATATATATATATATATATATATATATATATATATATATGTCTGGGAACATTCTTCACTAACCACAAGCAAGTGGTATTTTGTAGAATAAATGCTTGTTCGTGTCTGCATGTTGTTTTATCACGCTCAGTGTCATGGATTTAGTCAGTTGTATGTCTCGAATCATTTTTAGAAACAAAGACATGTAACACAACCAAGTTTTTAATCTACAGGAAATTCCTGCCCATTATTATATCGTTGAATTCATATTAGTCATTATAAATTAGTTTGTGTCAGACAATGTGTGTGTTGTCGTTAGCTTTTGTCCTATGACCTTAAAGTTGATTATAAATAACGTATGCAAACCATAGACCACGCAAACAAGCTTGTTGTCGTGCTGTTTCCTGCCGACAGGAAATGACTGGACAATGTATACCCAAAACTCCAATGCACTTACCGTACGTCACCGATTTTACTAGCACCTCACGTGACTAACTAAAATACTCAACTAATGCATGCCTCATGTGCATTTCGCGATCGCCCTGAAGCTTTGTTAACAGCTCAGTTTAGTGTAACAAGTCTGTCAGCATTCCATGAGTGCAATTTAAGCGTATACCTTTTCTGCCAATATGAGGAAAAAAATGAATCAAACCTAACATTATTACTAATCCATTGCCGAAATCTAACAAAACAGAATGCACTAATTAGGACCAACCAAGGGACTAGCGCAACAGTGGGGTCGTCTCAATATGGAACATGAGCTGTTCAGCGGGCTATATCCAGCAAAGAGCCCGCAGACAGCAATTCGTAGGTACCCGGCCGTGAAGGCCCATTGACGTAGTTTGTGAAATTTAAGTTTCAGACTGGATTTTTGCGTACCTTATTGTTATAAGATTGTAAGGACAACAGGTTCTTTGCGACAGGTTTGTGTGCAGGGAGTGTGCTCACAACATGTACCAGGTATCTTGCCCCTTGCCCCTAGTCGCTACCCACCCCCACCCACCGCCCTCCTCCAGTATGATGGACTCTTTGACCTTGCAGACGGTGCAAAATGGTCTGGCGCAAGTCTAGCACCATTAATGAGTTCTGTATGGAGAGATTACGGACATTTTCATAGATACAAAAATATATCCGAGGTTCCTTTCATTTTGCTTTCAAAACAAGACAATTGAGGACTTTGTTGCGCAAAAGCCCATGAGTTTAAAGAAAGACTTACATTATGTCCATTAAAGATGCACTATATCACGATTTTACTAAAGGGTGCACGTGTTTAACATTTGAGTTTAAATTCAAGACTTTCTGCATTGTTTCGGAAATATTTTGTATGATACTGTGATGCACACTGGGACACTATATGACAATAAACGATCACAATGGTGCAGTATATTTTATACAATTTGAAGTTTAAACAAAAAACAAAACAAAAAAAACAAAAAAGGAAAGAAAATTACAAGAGCAGTTATCTCACAATAATTGATTAAAATTCACAGCTTTTTGCATTATAAATTTGAGTCCCCTTCCTGCACCGCGCTTTTTTTTTCTTGCTGTAAAGAGGCAACGAAATCCGACCGTGGTAACATTGTTTCGAAACGCCGGATACTTGCCTGACAGCAAGTTGCACCTTAAAGTGACAAAAATGCTATCTGGGCTCTTGCAAGCATCTTTATAGGGCATGACTTACATAAAAACCAATGGAGAGGTACAACAGCCGTGTAAGAATGCTCCTATGAACTGAAGTCACAGCAGCTCTTGACCGTCAGCTAGACACATATATGCACCGGAATGTACCCTTGTCCTGCTACATGTAAAGAAAACGTGTAAAGATGCGGATATTTCAACAACCTATAGATTCTCTTTCCATAAGAATACCCCGCGGGAAAATATGCTTCCAATTGGTAATCACAGTCATTAAACTGACTGAGTTTGTTCAAATACCACAAACTGGCAGGTTTGGCTCTACTCGGTCTCACACGCCAAATATGGTAAACTTTCCTGTAGGTATTTATACACTTTGTGTTGACTTAACATACACCTATTAGGCCCAGTTTCAACTTTTCTTCACACTCCAGATTTTTCTGCAGAATGCTTATGTCTTAAATTTCATGTAAATGTTTTGCCTAAATGTATCATTCTAAATGATAAAATGTTATCAAAATTCTGTCTTAAAAATTTTTGCAATGTACGTTGACGTTTTTTTTTTCTTGTAAAGACATAGCCTCCACTCCGTCGCTTTGATCGCGATTCTATTACCGATGTTTGGTTTGTCGGCTTTATTTCCTCAGAGGTCACATTTTTAAGTTTTCGCTACTATACATCAGCATAAGGTCATGAATACATAACATGTAGCACAATGACCAAACACTCTTTGTAATTGTCTACATAATTTTCGTAGACCTGTCAATAGAGCACACTGGCATAAAGATATGAGCGTTCCTCAAATTCTTTCTTAAAATTTAAAATGAAAGATATCGCAAAGACAGCGTGGGGTCTCACTAGATAAGGTTAGAGTTCCATTTCAAAGGCAAATCGCAGGACGTTACAGGAAATTTACAATGTCATCTCTTTTTCCTCTTCTTCTAACTATATTCCCTCCTCCTCCTCCTCCTCCTCCTCCTCCTCCTCCTCCTCCTCCTCCTCCTCATCATCATCATCATCATCATCATCATCATCATCCTCTTTCTCGCCTGCTTCTATTCCTGTGCTTTCTCCTTATGCGTTGCCCTTTCACCTACCAGTTTATGAGAGGAAGCCTATCACATGTGCTTGGAGTGAACAGCTTTCCATGCTGCGCTCAGAACAGGATGGTAAAGCTATTGAATAAGTCCCACACTATAACCGGCTAAAGGTTAATTCTGCTTTAATTTGACCGGTTATCCACTAGCTCCATTTTAGTGTACGTATATATCGCTATTTTTTGTTCAGTTGCCAAAGAATGTCACGTGGTTACTTCTTTGCATAAAGTCTTTTATGTTACCACATTCCAGAATTACATATAAAGTGAGTTTCACCATAAACTTTTTTGCACAAAAATTCAATGTCTAATAAAACCTTGTGTACCGAAGTGACGGATGAAGAAGGTCATTTCCGAAGAATGCATAAATCCTATTTTCTGGTCGTTTTATGCAGTAATATTTCTGAATGACGGCTAGAACAATATGCCAAAGTGCATAAAGTGTTGCATTAGTTTTCTGTGAATCGAGTCACGTGACCCATGCCTTGCAGACATTTACAATTTAAGTGCTATAACCCTGAAACACCTTTCAATTCATGAAATAAATGAAAAATGTAAATACATGTTCTGTGATGCCATTAAACCTGTCTGAAACACTGTCATGTGTGTGTGTATCTGTGTGCGTGTCTGTGTCTGTGTCTGTGTCTGTGCGTGTGTGTGTGTGTCTGTGTGTGTGCGTCTGTGTGTGCGTGTGTCTGTGTGTGTGTTCTACACTTTGCGTAGTGCTTCCTGAAACTCCACATGTGCATTTTTGTTTTATTGTCTAAAGAATATCACAATTTTGCATTCGTCTCCGTACCCAACACAGGGAATTCCTGTATACTGCAGGCAATGAAAAATGATTAAATGATTTTTTAAAAACTGATTTCAAGCAAGAAGAGTGTGAAAAAGCCGGCGCTCAGCTAATGCAGCGCATATACATTATGCAGGCATAAGGGAGAACAGAGCAAGTTTGACATAGTACTCCAATGGATATGAGACTGTAGCTGCATCTGTGATAACATTATCGTTCCAATTTGTCTGTATGGATTTTAAGTTTGGGGAGCCTTTATTATCCAAACAAGTAAATTGTTATTGCCCAATGATATGAGTGGCCATTTTAAAACACACTTGGGTAAATCGCATCTCAGTGCCTTAAAACATTGCTTGGGAATCACCAGGAAAGGCTACAACACGACAACACTGACAACAATTAGAAAAACTAGACAGTGCCCTTGTTATCTCATGATTATCAGTCGTGTATGCAAATACTGGCACCGTATCACGAATTTAGATCCCGAAACCCTAGTGTATGGTACCTTCAGACGCAGTTACGAACTAATGAACAACATGTAGATCTCAATGGCTAGCAATCGTTATGTTTTGCCCTGCTCAAAGTTTGCTAACTCGCTTTAAGACCTGATAAATTCGACAAGGAAAATATTCCCAAATTTTAAAGCATTAGAGGATTAGAAGATTTTAAAAAAAGTAATAAAGTGTCACGATATTGCAATAATATACATTATAGAACCGTTTTGTGTGTGCCCATAAAAGTTGAACGGCCACTTTAATATTATGACAGATGAACTTGAACCATGAATTTTCTCTCTTTCTCATGTGATTTTGTTCTATAATTATAACTTGTTTTTGCGTGTTTGTATCATGCGATGTATCTTTGTTTTCATGTTGTTTGGTTGTAGCTTTGTTGTCATGATAGACTGTTCTTGGGTTGTATCTTTGTTGTCATGATAATGCGTTGTTGGGTTATACCTTTGTTGTCATGATAGTACGTTGTTGGGTTGTATCTTTGTTGTTGGGTAAAATACTTCAAATACAGAGATAATGCGAATAAGGCCCGCTCATCCCCGTCAGCTAATAAGTGAGCCTGCTAAACAATTTTGTTTATAAAACCGCATAAGCCTGTGACATAACCTATCTGATGAAACATGAACCAAAAATATAGCGTTTTAATTTATGCAAATTCTGTGAATACACAAAATTTTAATCTTGAATAGCTTTAAAACCATTATAGACTGAGATGTCATTCAAACTTCAATTGATAGATTTGCGGGATAACTGTATCCAATGAACCATGAATCAAAGTTGTAGCATTTTGACACATGCAAAGTAGGCAAACACACAAAATATAAATCTTGAATAGCTTCAAAACTATAAAAGATTGAGGTGCCTTTCCAACTTCTATTTTTAGTTTTTTCAGATACCTGCATGGCAAAATTATTGGTGCAGAAGTTAAATAAATACTAAATAGTCAATCTTTGAAAGTTTTCAAGGCACACAGACTAATTCGCCGACAAGCAAATAAAATTTTAGGGTTTCTTTCTTTCTTTACCTGCAAATTCGTCCTACTGTTAAGTTAAATACGCAGATACTGAGAACTTGGTATGATTATGCTTTCATACATAAAGTATGGGTTTTTAATGAAGAAGAATGGCAGTTTTGAAACTTATGCAAACTAGGTCCATTTGAAAATCTAAACCTTGAATATCTTCAAACTATGATGGGTGGAGGTGCCGTGCCAACTTCAATTCATAGGTTTGTTCTTTAATTGCTTCCAATAAACTACAAACGAAAGTTGTACAATTTTGATTTATGTAAATTCGGGGCATTTGAAGGATTGAACGTTGAACAACTTCAAAATTAATATAGGTAGAGGTGACGTTCCATCTTCAATTCATAGGTTTGTGCAGCAGACGAATCTAGTGAACCACAAACGAAAATTGTAGATTGTATCCATACATTTTAGGGGGATTTGAAAAATTTAAATGTTGAATATCTATCTACTTAACTGTTAGGGGTATAACTGCCATTCTGACTTCACATCCTATGTTTGTCCATCGTCAATATTGTCCAGAGCTAAGTTCCCAGACGCCACATAAGCTACAATTTCTGAACAGTGTGTGGCCTTATCAATGAAGCTGAAATTATGCAAATTTTGAGCAACAGTAGCAGACTTGTACATATTTGTGATCAGTCAGAACTATAACAGGCCATAGTCTGTCAACAGCAGTCAATTAAATATATATGTACATCACAAGGATTTGTTGTTTGTACTCATGTCAGACCTAACACTTTTGTGCTGCCACATTGTGACCATTTTGTCATCAGTCCACGTTGTGGTATCCACAGTAACTCATAAATGAATGAAAATTGCAATAAAAGTGCTCTAAAACTAGCTATATAGGGTTTCCCACAACATGACCAAATCTTGTTCGTTTGCTGACACTTGACATTCTCTTTTATCAAGTATTCTTTCTTCCTGTCTGACATTTTCTTTATTATATATATATATATATATATATATATATATATATATATATATATATATATATATATATATATATATATATATATATATATATATTCTTTCATTATAACGCAGTATATGTTAAATGTTAAAGAATATGAACACAATTATAATTAGATAAGGAGACACATGATAAACGCACTCAGAGAGACAGCTCATTGACCAGCCTGTGGGACGACAGTAAGTCCGTGCATAGGTGCACGATGAAATCGTGAACTTCTACTGAAGTTAACAGTGAAAAGTCTTTATGATCCATGAGACTAATCATTTCTGAGACAATGCCAGCATAGATAATATCGACCGTATTTTCTCCGCAATGAAAAGTTCATTGGCAATATGCAATCGATTTTTACCTGTAGATTTTTTTCATGCCAAGAGCCTTTTTATTGGAACAGTTTTTTTTTCTCTTAAATTTCTTGTCTTGTCCCATGTGGCTTTCCAATTTCAATTTAAATGTACGAAGCAACAAGTGAACAACTTTCCTATCTTGGTGCTTCAAAGCAAATTGTCAATTTTAAACGGATTTTGTTATACGGCGCTTTTGCCCAGTGTCTTCAATGAAGGTATGAAAGAAAGCTCAGCAGTCAAATGCACCAGAGCTCTGGACAAAGCTGCCAGTTTAAGATGGCCAAGCAAGAAGCTGATCCAGCATTTCGACAACGTCTGGATACAGCTCGATTCACGTCACACTCAGAATAATCCGCCTCTAGCAGCCGGGAAGGCCGAATACTTGGTGAATATAAGAGGACTCTGTGGGTATCTATACCACGCCAATAGCTTTGTCTGTCGCGGAATCCTACCTGAGTATCACAGGGGGCTGTCGTCAAATATTTTTTATTTCTACATAGGCCTGGGGTTTTCCATTTTTCCGCAAAATTTGATAGTTTGGTCTAGCAGCTAATATGAAAACAATTATGATTCTCAAAACTTAGCTCAGTGTGAGATTGCAACCATGCATTCGATGGCTCTTTTCTCATTCAGTGCAACCTTTTACCCATTGTTCTCCGGTTCCTACGTCATCTGTTGCCCAAGGTGAAGGTTTCAAGGCCAATAGTGTGTCCCCAAAGTTTGGTTGTTTTGTATAGCTCATGTTTTGATCACGTTCAAAACAACACAACGATCGGATAGGAATGTGCACCTCACAGCATAACTGTTGCACAGTTAGGAAGCCACACGGATCAATCAGCCCAGTGAACAAAAACAATTCCTTTAAAAATGTCGGGATACCAGATGGCTTCTGGCCAATTTTTACAAATATGCAACACAATTCTACCTTCAGAAGGATGCAGAAAGCATCAGAAATAACTTAATTTAGCGAATGCAAAAGTTATTAATGAAACGTTTTCTATGTGGCCTTACACACGTACAATCATTACATGGAATTTACTTGTTCTGCAAAATAAATTACCTTTGTTACATTTTGCTACATGTTGAGATGTTTCCTTTCGTTGAGTAACAGGAACAAAAGTCGCTTATTTTGAGCTGTAGATATCCAAATTGGAAGAAAATAATGACGGAATCTTATTTATACACACTTTATCCAGTTATTCTGTAAATTATGCACTTTTGCAAAAGGATATCTATGTTTATACTGTTATAAGCTTGAGTTCAAAGCCCTAACTTCGGTACAAACAGATTATCCAAATATTCACAGTATTTGATGCTGCATTGCAAAGAGAAAACAGAAGGTAGTTCACCTTACATTTATCATATCAGAAGATATTGTATGGTCATCTTGCAGAATGTGATTCTATTATACATGGGACATAATCTTCATGATAATGCCTTTCATTCCTGAACAGTCTTTGATATTTCCGACACAGAATTCCTCATGAAGTGGTCTGTTAACGATATGGTGCTCATTAAATAAAAAGAACAAAAACCGTGCGAAAACATTTCCGCAACTCCAATGGAAATAGCTTGGAAGACATAATCATCATACAGCTGCACTTAAGTAACATAATCAAGTTAACTCTTTAAGTGCCAAATTTTGGACTGAGCGGCTTTTCTCGGAGTGCATTGGGCGCAATGCGCCCAATGCGCAACGATAAAAGCTGTTGACCTGAGATATTTTCTCTGGAATTAGAGGCATTCTGGTACTTGCATGAAATGTACTTTTTTACGAGGAATACGAATCTGAGATTTTTATGATATTCCAGACTAGTTTCCCTTTAGTAGATCCACTTTAGACGTGATTGGCACTGAAAGAGTTAAGCTATCATGCCATCGAATCACCTTGATGAGTGTGCTCGTGACGTCCAACACAGCTTCGGCCCTCGCTGCCTCAAACCAAGGCCTTTACCCCCTTAGGACTCAGTCAAAAGCTTCCCTCGAGCGCATTCTGGGCGCAGTGCGCTCACCCACCCCACCCCCTCCTCTCAACGCCAGTGTAGCGTGGTAAAGAAACACGTGACCAACTCCATATTGCGTTAATGACAAAAACAAAAAGCAAATGGCATTTGCGATACTCGACACTTTCTGCTTGCCTGCTGAGGCACACATTCTGATGTATTTCTGATGTAAAAATTGACTTGATCAGCATACATTTGTCCAACTGTGCGTTGCAGGCGTATGTATGTGTACTCTGCTGTGAGCTACAATCATCGCTTTCTTCAGGGGTTCTGTTACACGTGGCTAACACGCGCGGTCATAATTTGCGGTAACGTTACTGAAAGTTCGTCGTCCTGCCGCCCTGAGCAGATTGTCACATCACTTCGTTCGTGCGGGTAGTGTGTTACACATAACATTGAAATACCAGCTGTACAAATGAGATGTTTAATCATACAGACGATACTATGCAGGACATCCATGCCAAAACTACACATCTAAACAGATTCTGAAACAGAATCTGCCACTCCTATATGTCTACCTTGACTACAGACTTTACACATAACCTGATGAAACGGGTAGCCGGTCTCACAGTGGTCAGGGAACATATCATAAATAAGCAAACAAAATATAAAGTATACAAATACACAAGCTTTTTAATAATGAGTGTTTCTAGTTCACCTGATACGTTTGTTGTAAAGATATTCAAATCTTGTCCCGAAAACGTCAACAGATTGACACAACGGAGACATGCCTTGACCGGAGGCCATGTATTCTGGATTTAACCCTTCACCTTTTGAGCCTGCGTTCGAAGCACGAAAATGGTTGCCGTACACTTTCATTTTAGAACTGACTCCGCTTGATGCAAGGCCTGTGAATAACTGCGGTGAATGGAACAATTGACAAACTTTTACGTTTCCTTACTCAACGATTTTTGGACGCGTTTCTAATTTAAAACTACAGAAACCGCCGCAAAGGAACAGTTATCTGATCTATTCGATTTTGTGGTGCAAAGCGTTAAATTGTGTAATTTCTTGTTCAGGTCTGCAACAATACAAAATGCACAACAAACAAAAACAGCAGCAACACATATGTTTTATCTGAGCTGTTTATAATATTGTTGTTTTTAAATGGATGCATCAAGGAATCCTATACCGTAACATGAGGCATAGATGATATATTTCAAAGAAATTCCACATTTGTACATTAGAGTCCGTTTACTCATTCCATTTATGTAAGCTCACCTTGATCCAACAACGTTATAAAAGTTTGTATGTTTAGGAAGTGTTCAGTCCTAATAATCTGGAAGTCATATAACCATTGCCTGTAAGAGTCTTATCAGCATAATTAAAGACATCAAGAGAACTGTTTAAAGCAATATGCAAATGACTCGATAACGTATTCGGCCCTTCAAATGTGGTCATTGGACATTTTGATATTCAGAACCAATGTCAAATTACTCAACTTGTATTAAGCTTTCTGCATAAGTCCTGTTGAGTCATACAAACTATGAAAAAGAACAACATTCAGCGTCTGTATATAGCTCATATTTGGATTTATATGTACTGCATGCACCTGTATATGGTATACAGCATAGTAGTATCCATAAAAACCCCATAAAACACGTGGGTATCTGCATGAATGGTATGTCCCCAGGTCATTGGAATATTTCACGAAAGGAGAAGAGGTGTTAACTTTGTGGGCAGCCTGTGATCATTGGTACAAACAGAACAGAAGATGACAACATTTCAGTTGGGCAGTCTAATGGTGCAAGAACTCCGTGCCAGATGCATCATAAACATAGACATAAGGATATCAAGGCCCACATGAGACACACAGACTGCAAAGATGAATACTCCAGTTGTGCAACGCAAATTTACATCATTTGTGGAAGTCACTTCAAACGGAAAAGATTCAGACACTCCGCGCATCTACTATGTCGGGGGTTTACTCACGGAAAATGGCAACATGTGTAGCGTAAAAGACCAAACGTACATCAAAACAGCGGACATTACTAATGGCAAGATCTGTTCTACAGTGTCTGACCACACGTGTATCAAGAATACAGCCAAGACCAACGGCCATGTACATGCAGCAGGGAAGAATCACGAGTACGAGCCATTTACAAATGGAGTCACTGTGAAGCCCATAACTTTAAATGGAACTCTTCCAAAGAATGGTGTCTGCCAAAACGGGGTATCACTTCCCGTGGACAAACCTGCAGAAACTGTGTCTGAAAAGACCTTAGAAAGTGGCAATGTCCGTCGAGAATCAACCAGAACACATTGGAAAAATATTTTGGTTTTAGGTTTCTATTTGTTATTAATGTCTACAGCACAAAGTTCTCTAAGGAATCTGCAAACCAGTCTAAATCACGAGGAAAACTTAGGAATAATGACTTTAGCCAGTCAACATGGCTTCTTTATTCTAGGCGCATTCTTCACAACACCTATTTTAAAAAGACTAGATCCAAGACGATCCCTTATAGTTTGCGCAGTAGTACAGGTGCTTTACGTTACAGCAAATATGTACCCGAGAACATATACTCTAATTCCAACAGCTTCTTCAGTGGGACTCGTAAGAGCAGCTTATTACAGCTCACAGGCTATGTACTCCACGACAGTGGCTGGACAGTACAGTGCCGTCACGGGAGAAGAAACACACAATATTGTCAGTCGATTTTCTGGCCTTATGTTCTTCTTCCATACATCAGCACAGTGTATCGGTGGCACGGTAGCGTCGGTGGTTCTCTATCCACACGTAGGAGAATCCGAGTCTTATCATCAGAGCCACCATATGTTTTCTTCATCAAACAGCAGTCTGAGGACAACAGCCCCTACGTACTCAAACCTTACTGTGCCATGTGCAACCAACTATTGCCATAGCTACGGTCTAGAACAGTCAAAGGCCTCATTAACGCAAACCACACTCTTTATTCTAATTGGCTTCTATTTAGCTTGTACAGTTATAGCACTTCTTTTGATAATATTTTTCTTAGATACAATAAAAAATGAGCGAAAAACAGAACGAGAATCCTATTGCCAACAGATGAGTGCCTTTTTTCGCTTGCTAGCAGACAAAAAGACGCTGATGGTGATCCCACTGATGGCTTTGTATGGGCTACAGTTAACTGTCTTCTATAGCGAAATCTCAAAGGTAGGTATTTATGCCATAATTTCCACAAACTATAAGGTCGGAAGTATATGATAAAAGAATGTTGATACTATTGTCCCATCCCCTGTAATATGCGCTAACATAAAATACTATCTATTGATTGTTGACCAGAATAACACAGTTAAATTTGGGATGTATCCAAATATTTTAAACAGTCTTCGTGTTACACCCTTGCCAATAATGTTTATAAAAATGCATGGGACCTGCTGATCAGTGCTCATGTTGCAGTAGGCCTATAAATATCTACTCAATAATATTTATCAAACTCAATGTATATGCATTGTAACGCATGAAGAATTGAATGTTGCCATGAGGATTTATTTTGGTATCATGTCGCAGTATAGACATCTACTCAAAATATTTATCAAACCCAACTGTCTGTGTAGTCATGCAGAGCAAAATTGTATTTTGATCTTATATCATAAATCCGCAAATCAGATACAATGTAACGCATGAAGAATCCAATGTTGCCATGATGATTTATTTTGGTATGATTGAGTACAGGACGTTACCTGTGATTTGTTTAAGCCAGGTAGAACAAACAGGGCTATAGCGTACGTAAGATGAAAGGTCATTTGGCTCCATACACACCAGTCAGCATGATGTATGCCCATGCAAATCATTTCTTTGACTTGCAGCCGTGTCACAAAAGTAAAACATCGCCACAGTTTTTATTTGTTTCAGACAACGTAAAAAGCATTTCATTTCTTTACATTGATGAGACAAGTAAATTGGCCACAATATTGTGTTTGGCGTTCAAATATTTATTGAGTGTACATGTTTTTACACCAGGCGTACGTAACTTGCGTCATCGGCATACACTTTCTTGGTTACGTCGTGACGTGTTTTGCCGCCTGCAGTGCCATAGCCTCGTCTCTAGGAGGGTGCCTCCATAAGTACGTCGGTCCAAGCACGCTATTTTTCACCGGTAGGTATTCCAAGATTCATTTCAATGAAAACTGCCTCGGCATTGGTATCAACCTTGTAGTCACAAACTGCATATTACAAAGCAATTTAACCTACAACTGATGGTTGCTTAAGGAAACTTATTATCAGAAAATGGAGAATAAGTTTTGAGAGGTTTTTTTTTATTATTATTATTTTATTTTGGCAGAGAGTGGTTGTAATATTACGCTTCCAGCAGCAGGTTACTGTTGTTTTGATAAACGGGAATGTAACACGGTAGCAAAGGTTATGTATAAATCTTAAAACAAACAAAGTCCAGGTTTTATGAAGCAGAATGTAAGTATATGGCTGTTAATTACAGGTCTTAAGTACAAGTTAAAGTATTACCTGTAATGTCATTTCTGATATTAAAATAAGCCCCAACATTTGGAGGTGGATGTGCTATCTAAACTGTTTTCTTAATCATAAAAAAATTACTATTACAACATTATAAGTTTTGACATTTGAAAATAGAATAGCAAAGTACGTATTAGCCATTTCGCTATAAATCCTTATCAAAACGCAATTTTCGAATGAAGTTCGCGGAAGTTCCGAAAAGTAAAATATAGATATTTTAAAATTCGTTTTTTACTATACCGATTATTTCTTATCTCCCCATCATACCACCAACCCCAACCTCACCCCTGAAATAGAAAAAAATAAATAAAAATTAAAAAAAACAACAACTTCGATGAAACTTCAATACGAGACATGCATATCAATTTCCGGCCACAAAGCACGGGGCTCACCCCTGTCAATCACGGAGGACATACGGGCATGTCACTGCCACAGGCAGGACAAGATATCCCATACTCACAAAATTAGTTTCTTTTAGAGAAATTGAAGTTTACAAACACCAAAGTCGTATTGATTTAGAGCTGCCTGAATTGGTTACAAGAATAAATTTCCCTCTGCCTGCACTAATTATTCTTTATTTTCAAAATATTAGTAATATTCCGCTTCCCCGCACAGGCAGCGACCCGTATCTCGTCAGGCGAGACTATGGTTACTAAGACAACCAGATATGCTGGTGTGGCGGGAAATAATGATGCATGCCTCGTATTGCAAGGCGCGCTAAATTATAGAATAGTTTTACCTATTAACTCCGAAATAGCATTTAAAGGAACAGAAAGTGACTGTAACAAGAGAGTTCTATAATGTCCGTCTATGAACAAAAGTCTTACAAAATGGGTGGCATGTCCGGATACTAGAGCCTGTGCCATGGAGTATCGACATTAAGGGTAAACACTTGATCGCATCACAAATCTAAAAACATACATTTCAACCACAGGTTGCATTCTCACATTTAACCTGCGGGGTCTGAAGCAGTGGCCCTTATTATAACTGTAACTCGCCTGTCTCATGGGCATTTCATTATCCCTATTTGTATTAACCAAAACGACATTAAATCATAATTATGGAGCACACGTTTTCCGGCTGCGATGGACAAGTCCCAGTGTGTGGTTATGTATTTTAAAATATAGTGTAAAGTGCGCAGCGCCCGCGGACGTTTGGAGTCATATATGACTGCGGGGCATCCTTGTTAGGGCTTTGCGTGGATAAAAAGACAAGTGTGTTGAGGACAAACAGTTTTATCAAATTTTTGTGAATTTTGAAAATGACATTGCCGGTGCGTGCATATGTAAGACAAACCTCCAACAAAAACTGGCGTCCGCACGGTGCGAATCGAATTACTTTTGGCGAAATGACGGATGGTATATCACGTTCATTCAAATAGGAAAGTCGAATGTAACTTCCATTGTGGAACCCCTTTGTAGCATTCTCACAACTGGGTTACTGTGACACCATAAAAAAGGAATGCTGCATTCTTGTTTGTAAGACAGAAAGGGCTCCTTATGTCAATCTATTTGTCCACCTGCAGGTTCATTCATTTGGTCGCCCAGAATACCGAAGTTCAATAATTTGCTGGCGAAATATTGGTTTTTAAGATGAGGATGTGATACACGTGACATGGAGGACCTTTGTGTACACGATTTAAAACTAATGTGCATAAATGATTTCTCTAGACATTGCTTGCATTTATAGACAATTGCTCTGAAATACTGAGATATGGATGAAACGATAGGACCTAAACAAGCATGGAATTTTGACAGTTACCGTATTACCCGACACGTAAATTAAAAAGTTTCAAAAGCTTTTGGTTACATATTTGTAGTCAAACTACAAAACTTTGTTACTAAGGGCAGTAATAAGTTTATCACAATTAAGCTTGTTTGTAAATTGGTACTTGCACTTTTATATATATATATATATTTATATATATATATATATATATATATATATGTATATATATATATATATATATATTATAAGCCTTGCCCCTAACACACGATCAGTGAGCCTTGAAATCCCCATCCTCTTTTGTTCTAATTGGCATTATAGTTCAATTTATTGAAAAGTCTAAATTACAAATAATTGAATCAGTTATCGCATTGATATTGCATAGATTAATGACTAAGATCTAGAACAAGCTGCCCGCATATCATATAAGTAGTGGAAATATTTCTTCAAAAAAATATGTTAATTGATTGGCTTGGGTTGATGAGTGCTAGAATAAAATATAGCATCTGGCATATACAATGTAAATATCTAGACCTACCGATAAAAATTATTGAATGAAACATAACTAAAATGTGGTGGGAAATTGCTGTGAATAGATACCTCAGATAACGCAGTCCAAGTTTATGAGTTGGCCGTCGTAAAGATGGATACCATTGCCCGGACCTATTGTCAGTTTTTCTCCAATTTCATAGTGTCATTTCCAGGACAATTGCTTCTAGTAAATTAATTAGGTTGGTGGCATAAGTGTGCAAATTTGAATGCAAGGCCCGAATATCTCTTTAAATTCAAGAAGTTAATTGGTGCCTTTTAAAGTGCCCCAGGTTACATTAGCAACCATACTGACCAAATCGGAGAACTCTCTCTAAATCAAGCCCGTCCTCATATATTTTTTTGCGATTAATTCAACTTATGATTTGGCTATACTCAATTAATTAGAAGTCTGATTAATTGCGGATAACATTGTGAGTATCTGTGTTCACTTCTTAAATGTTTGTTAGTAATCTGCTGTAAGACTTTAGAATGTCATTAGTAACCCAGACAGGTCGTGAACCCATTTTACAGCCATGCAACAAGGATAATAACCCATCAATCAGCGCTCCCTTGTGGGCGAGTCTAGTGCTAAACATTATGAGTTTTTGCATATTATACAGAATTGTTGATATTTCAGAGATATAGCTTGATTATAAGCATATGCAGCAGTCGATACATTGTACTATGAGTATAGCTTTATACAATATTTTGTGCGACAACATAGAATTCATAAACATAATATACACGTCTAAATGAGCAATATAATCCTGTTTGTGGAAACAGAAATAAACAAATAGGAATATTTCTAGTGTTTTCAGAACTATTGTAAACGCAAAATAATCCAACTTTTTATGTATAACTCTCGTTCCTCTCCAAATATATAAAAAATACTTCGTTGTCAGTTTAAAATTGAGTCACCACTTGTGCGATCGACGCTGATGTTATGACATTTTACACTTATACGTTTGCATACACGAAGAGGAATAAATTGCAAACGTCCATTTCAAATCTTAATGACCCCAACGGGTTTATCAGAATTACGTCAAGGACACTGCAGACTACGGACTGTCAAAATCTATTTTACGCCAATGTGCGCAGGAAAACGTATCATCAAACTTCAATAAACATAGATATTATTAAACCTGCATGTATCCTTTCAGTAGCTCATACTCCGAAACCTGGACACTTGTTACATTCTTTCATGTAACGTCTGCTCCGCTTCCCCAATATTTCTGGAATATAAATTAGTTTCCTCAAATATTTCTGGAATATTAACTGTTAAACAATTTACACAAGATAATGAACACATACTAATATGACAGCCGTGTGTGGTAATAATAATTCACAAAGCGTATCTTATTCACAAAGGAACCAAAGCTATTACTGAACATTTCATGTGTTAAACTGGAGACTGAATGAACAACTTCCATCGCCGAGAAAAGATGTTGACCTGAACCATTGTACTGTCTCGTACTTGGTTGAAATGTCTTCTTTTTTTTTACTTGGAATTTGAATTTTAAATCAAAGTAATAATTAAGCTGAGCGCACTTTTTTATGATCAGCACTGAGTCAAGTTATTCTGAGTAAAGTGTTGTGTGCACGCTTTTTGTTATTTTGTTGACATCAGCAGAGACTCAGAGAGGCAAATCAAGAAAGCCATAACCGAGTAACACCAGGAAAAACTTGACTTCATTCATTCTTGTGTAGAATAACAAGAGCTCCTCCGTCTCTTCATAAGCCATTTCTCTTCCACGCTTTTTGCTTGAAGTCACACCGGAGTACATTATTGCTCATGCCCTTTAACACTGCTAGATCTATACTCTCTGGCGACATTTACTATGAATCAGCAAGAAAAGTCCATTAAAGCTGCTAAAACATCATCTAGAGTGCAGCGTGCCACGCTGATTTTGAAAACTGTCCAAAAGTTCCTCCCAAAGTGACCTTGATGAGCCATTACTTCTTGACCTGTTGATCAGAGACATACGTTAAAAATGTCAGCGTTATGTGTCAGACATATCCCAAGCACTGTTAGTGAACCTTTTGACAAATATTACACTGTGTTGATTCCTGGAAGAAATGCCACGTGCTATGTTTGCCAACAAGTTATGCTTTGGATGTCCAGTTATGACCAAAGGAATTCCTGAAAACTAGCACTATTGTCCAACTGCAAGAGTGCACATGGCCATCTTTTTTTCTAAACTGGAAGACAATAGAACATGATTGTAGCTTCCCAACCGTAAAAATAATAAAATTTGTTCATCATAAAAGGGAGCATAGTTTGCTCCCTGCGTTGTGAAGCGACACATAAGCCCCTTCTGATGCTGAAAAAACAATCCTTTATGGAAATATCAATACGGTTTTGTCACGTTTGTCTCTGATTTCAACAAAAAACAACAAAATGGGATAGTGCGGACCGCTTCCAAGATTTTAACAAAAATAACAAAATGGAATAGTGCTGATTGCTTTCAAGATTTTAACAGCGGGATAATGTTGATTGCTTTTAAAATCTTGCAGTCAATGACATTATTCTCAAGCGCTTCTCAACATAACTTTGGTTGCGTGATGCCGATGGCTCAGCTGACTGGACTAATAAAATTTATGTGCCTAAATAGGTGCAAATTTAGGTAATCAGAACAGTTACGAAATAGGACAGACATTCTGTCTAGAATCCATTTAGTAGAAGTAAATATTTTACGCAAGGAGCTTGCCATAAAGAATCCTTTCGTTTATGTAATTCCATGGGAAGGTTTACATATCGCTGAAATAGATGTAAGTGGAACAATTCTTTAGTGCTTTCGATTAAAGCGGGGAAGCGGGGGGTGGGGGTGGGCTCCAATAAGACTCGATCTAACTGGGTAATTGCCACACTTTTAGCTGGATCCCGGATGGATGTATGTGTGTGTGTATGTACACATGTATGTATGTATGTATGTATGTATGTATGTATGTATGTATGTGTGTATGTATGTATATGTACATGTGTGTGTGTGTTTGTGTGTGTGTGTTTGTGTGTGTGTGTGTGTGTGTGTGTGTGTGTGTGTGTGACCATCGAACATAGCATAGGCGGCAGTAACTTCAGATTCCTTGCGCTACATGACCTAAGACCAAATCCTTAGTTAAGCAAAACGACACTTTAACTCCCAAGTGTTATGGCTGCATACCAGGCTACATCCTATTAAGTATAACACGGAACACAGACGGTCCTGGTAAGAGTGGCCGCACAGTACTTTAACGTATGACACAGAGTCTGTTTTATCGGTCAGCTTGTGCTGAACAACCTTTGAGTGCATGCAATCAAATTGTTAAAATAGCCTGAAGTAACAATAAACTCTTTGTAGTCATTACTTCTAATGTTTCGAGAGAAATCAAAATTGTAAATGAATGAGTAATGGTATGCGAACAATTCTACTTTTGCTGACGATGTGGACTTAAAACGATGTTAAATCTTCTCGCCTTTATGACAAAAAAATTTGTTTGCCACTGCAATTCTCCTTTTTTCTGTTGTGGACCTGAGGTGAGCCAGCTGGACGTCTGTCATTTGTCAAACTTCACATGTGCCATCTTCCGTTGTACTGCAAACGTGCCCCAAATTATGCATGTGTATATACATATAAATATATTGTAATCTTAAGAGCATTAATAACATGCACACGAACACGTGATCAGAAATGTGTTAGTGACCCATGGAAGCCAGCTGCCTAATTTGTTCGACATGGTTCAGCAGAAATATTTGATTCTATTTATATTCAACATGCGTAACTAGGTTATCAACGAATGATCCCGCATTAAAAGGTAAATTTCTTACAATGTATGCCCAGATCATTCAGCAAAGAACTTCGCACGAACAGACACATTTTAACGATGTTCTTAGTAACTTCAAATAATGTGAGATAATTGCACGGCACTCATTGTAGAAAGGTGTTCTTGATTTGATATATTTTGTGGCATGTACATTGCTGAGATTGCATAGATGGGATACGGTCCTGTAAAGTAAAAACCACTTGAAGAGAGTTACCGTATTGATATTATTATCTTATTTATATTAAAAAGAGTCTTTGTTGTAACGCCAAATAAATCAAACTTAAAAAATGTGTCATAAACTGGTCTTTAATCATTTGTGGTGTCTATCGACAGATAGGTAAATCACATTTTCTGTTGCTATGGACGGATAAAGTGAGCTTGTTTGTAACAAATAATCTTTATTTTCATGCTGAAATGTCCTTGAATAAACATTTTTGGTCGCCCCAAATTAGGCCAATTACTATGTGCGACAACACTACGGGGGCTTACTTAAAAATTTCATATTTGACCTTAAAATATTGACCTGGCATACAGTAAACTTTTGATACATTGCATTGCAGGTAATCTATCAATTGTCGACCTGACAAAATTTTGAGATAGAACGTACTGCATGTTTTGAAAGATTGACCTGCATTTTACAAAAACAAGTTCGAAAACATTTAACTTGTAATCTATCAATTATTGGGATTGACCTCCCATCTGACGAACCTCTCACTTTCGTCTTGCAACTTTTCAAAATTTGACAAATGACTAATGGTCTCAATCTGATTAAAATCACTTCATGACACCCAACGGCATCACATTATTTCCGTGTATATTAACCCAATTAAGCTTAGGGATAAAGTCGAAAAAAATCTCAGTTTGACAAAGTGATCCTGACAGCTAGAGCCAGAGACATATGCCGTTGAAGTCGATAATTTGTTGTTGGTCCCCTTTGTCTGTGATGAGCATTCAAATGTCAACATGGCGCATGGACCACCATGTTACTGTTGAAAAGGTTTCAACTGTAACATTGAGGTGTGTTTTGACTGACAGTTTAAAGAATGAGACATTATAGGCAGTATATCGTTCTCGCAAATACGAGAAATCTCGCGAAAGGACATAGTTTTTTGTGTTTTGTTTTATATTACTAATATATATCCTGGTTGTACAACATGAAGAATCTGCTATATCCAAAGCATCAGCTATGTCAACAGTGAGTGGAAAATTTATACAGGTAGAGAATGAATTGTTCCCTTGGAGTAAATGTTTTGCTTATCGTGAACATCACATTTCACAAAATTACTATGCGTTTTCATCCAGTTATCTGAAAAAGCATAAATATACAGTTTAAAACCCGTTATAACATGGCCACTTTTATCCTTGTGTATTTCAGCTGGTGCTGTATTAATGTCTTTACTGGTCTGGCTGTATCTCTGGACACCAACCTCCAAAAGTATGATATCTATTTTCATCATGGCTGCGGCTTGGGGCATTGCAGATGGAATTCTTGTGTCTGAAACACAAAGTAAGTACCACGGAATCAGTTGCTTTTATTCAATAGTTCTTTGCTTCAAACAACAAATGTCTATCTTAATTTGCTTTACCTACTTCAAATGCATTAAAATTAAGCAGATACAAATAAATGTAATAAGCAAAGTAACTTCAGCCAAGACAATGCCAAGTAACTGAAGCAAACATACAACACGCCAAAACAATCTGAATTAAAAATAATAATGTCGTAAAACCAAAAAATCTCTGTATACACACGTGTACCACAATATTTCTATAATATAAGCTCACGATAAATTTGTATTTTGTTTAAAAACAGAAAATCTGCATCATTACTTATTCACCATGCATACGAGACATTGTAAAAAGCTTTAGACTTCTGTCTCTATTAGAATCAGTCACTTCGTGCAAAAGTTACTTCTACTTAAAGTACATGAGCCCAAAGAGGTATAGAAAAACTTGGCCTGAGGCAACACTGTTTAAAATGATAAACACATCTTAACTGGCAAACCAACAGACATGCCTACGACTGGTCCATCTGTACATATCACCTGCTCTCGTATGCTTCCAGCTGAAAGATGCCATGCATCTTAAATGTCAAAATACGTTTTTGGGTAATCACTTAATAGTATTTGCAACCTGTGTGAGATGCTGCGATAAAGCTGTGCCGCAGGCACGTGTAGCCAATAAATTGTGCGAAACGTAACCTGTTGAAAGGATTCCCAAAATGCAGTAATGAACTGGTCGCAGGTGCCCCAGGGATATTGTCTATTGTTCCGTCCCAGCTGAATGTCTTTTGTATATTGTGTCACTGACTCCAGGCTAATATAAAACTGACAACCTTGACTATTGTTTTAAATACCTGCTTCAACTATAACGGCTTGAACAAATCGCTAAACAAAGCTTTGTTGCGACATAATTTTGCGTTCATTGACTCTTTTTCTCAAGAAATCGAACTACCTCCGTTGCCTATTTCATTTCCTTTGCATTCAAAATTTCTATAAATCGTCATCAATTAAAAATGGAATGGTTTATTTCATTTGACATAAATGTGGCCTCTAAAGTCATTGTTAATCAATAAACACAATTTTATGTAACATTTTGATCAATTCGTAAAATTGACATTTGAATGTGATATGCATTCTGATGAATATATATTCATATCATGCGATATTATTGTGCCTCCATAATTCCTGAGGTTTACATTTTTACCATGTAAAGTACTAATTTGTTCATTTCTGTCTGGGAATAAAATAAGAGTGCAAAATCAAAATTTTGAACATGATCATATTTGAACTACGATTTTAATTAAACTGCTCAATAAGGACAACCTTTAAAACTTTACATCTATCAATGAAACAAAAGTCAAACCCTGTTAAAAATTCAAATAATTTAACAAATGCAGCACTCATTTCAAGTGGCCTACATTAGATTACTAGGACACGTGCATACGAAGAACCCTGTCAAGGTTTTTTTGTACTATGGTCTCACGTGAAATAATATCAATGGCACTTTGGAAAATAGTTTTATTGCAGATAGCTATGCATATTAAATCAATATAGACCGGCTGTCAAATTTATTACATTGCCATAAAAACTGCAGTTTTATTAAATTATGCAATTCTGTGTTTGATATTTTCTATATATATTCACCAATGAAAGGATTCTTTCGCAATTTAACAGAATTCAACCAACAAGACCTATTTCAGAATTGTTTGTCGGACAAAGATATGACCGCTGCAATCGACAATTTAAAATCAAAAGTCGCATAAGCTGTAATTGAAGTATTGCCCTGGGTGCTTGTTCATAATCAAATTGATGTTACTGACAGTTTATTTTATGACATAAAGGCTTATTGATTGGTCTGTTTATTTCAGGTCTAATTGGATCACTATTTTTTGACAATAGAGAACCAGCGTTTGTGGCTCTTTACTTGTGCAGAGGACTTGGTGAGTTTGGCACCGTCATGTATTCACCATATGTGTGTATGAGAGCCAAAATATATGTGACTGCTGCATTTGTGCTGTTAGCATTAAATGGATACCTCGCATTACAAGTTTATTTAAGAAGACGATGGAAAACATTGGTACTACACGAAGCAAAAGTACAAGCCAAAGGTGACTTAATGGATCGTTTGTAGATTGCATTAGTCGCCATCTACATGTGTGTGTGTTTGTGTGGTTTACGGTCTTCTCTTGTGTATAGGAGACTCTGGGAGAAAATGCGAGATACTGCGAGAAGACATCACCAGAGTCGCATGGGCGTGTGGTGTTGTGTGTCTCAAAGAGTCATGCCATTTGTCCTCGTAAATGTGAAAAAAGAGATAAATCAAAAGGACACATCATCAAAACTTTCATGTTTTATCTTTGAAAAATTATGAAATACGCTTCAAATCGGAAAAGGAAGAAAATGGAACTCACGACCAACTTGCTCGAGAATATCCTTCGTTGTACATGAATACCAGCAGCCAAAAGTCTTGAATATCTGATAATTTGTAATTTGTATTTGTGCAAAAAAGAGACTCTAAACAAGTGATTCCAAAGAATTGTACTCATGTAAATTATGTTAGCTCCAAGTCAATTCGATATTTTAGGGGTACATTTTCTTCTTGTTGAAAGACATGGCACCCTGTATGTATATTTATTTATTAATACAGGTTGATTTATTTACCAAAATCGTAATGGCTCCATTTTCCATCCAGACGTTTGCACTCAGACAAACATAAAGTCTCGAGGTTTCTTAATGGCATGGCCTTCTTGTAAAGGTACCTCATGGCTGCCAGTCTCACCAACAAGTAAATCAAAGTCTATATTAGCAATGTCTCATGATAAATTCAGACAGAGCACAAATTAATGTACAACAGGGTCATTTCACACGGGTGACGTGGCTTGGTCTATAAAGATCATGTCCGGGGAGAATGAAATCCCAAGGTGAATCCCTGAGCAAACTTGATCCTGTTGAAATCCTCTGTGTGAAAGGATTATAAATACATTACACAGGTCAATTAGCTATTACCTGGATTTGAAGGTTGTTTACCAGACATAAAAGCTGTGATGATCCAAAATGTGACGAGGTAGCACTTCCTTTCTCTATTCATGTTTAACATGATTGTATAGATAAGACACCAAATGTAGCATAAGTGGTGCCACCTGCTGGTGTTGTGCTGTTTGATCAAATAGGCCAGCGAAATAAATGTACTTACAATTGCTTGGAGGTTAGGCGCTAGTGCGTGTTGTTAAAATTTTTGTAGACAAATTACATTCGACGTATCTGAGGGGGCTTACAATAATATTGCTTTCTGTTGTGTTGCACAGTGATTATATCTAAATGATTCATTGTTAGCAAGGAAACCAGAAAATCCCCACATCTTCCATTTGACTTATGATATTCCAGAATGTCCGTAATCATTACTGTTCCAGCCGAATACATTAGCTCGGCTGTTTAGCTCTATTATTAAACAAGTTGTCCAGTTAGACTTGCCCTTTATAGTACGGCTCGATGTAATCTTGTTATGTGAGCATAAGGTATTCATTATTCTAAAATTTGGATCCTATTACAAATCAAAATGACTATTAGCATTCATACCTGTTGGTTTGTTTGTTTTTAGAATAACATAAGCCGACCGACAGAGTGTAACTCTCATATATTTACAACAATGTTTCATTTCCATATAACTGCAATTGACGTTTTTTCATGTTTCAATGCAGCATAACTTGCAAACCCCTCCACGTGACGTCATGATGAAACACCTACATGTCATGGCAACAATGGTGGTTTTATAATTGCTAATTGTGCTTCTAGAATGTTTTGTGTGATCGCAAGTTGTCTTAATGCTAACTCTCTGTCGTATAACGAGGACAACGCTGAGCCAAAATATGTATAAATGCAGAAGGTTATACAATGCTACAATCTTCCTCATTCAGAAAGTCTGACTATTTTACGTACTATTTTCTTTGGCAAAATGATTCATTGTATTTCTTTGGCGCATTATAAAAAGAACGCCAAACGCGCAAAATGTTCCAGAAGAGCAATATCAATTATACTAGAAACTACATTTTGTGTATATAACACTTATGATTTACCGGTAAATCCCGATAGTTATCTTTTACATGTTCAGGTAGGATAATTTATACCTGATTTTTAAATGTGTTTGGTCAAATCCTCTGAATGGCTTATTGCTTTGGGACAAGGCAATGTGTGAATGTTCCCAAGTTGTACAGGTAAGTGATACCAGTGCCAAAAGACGTATGGACTGAACATTGGGCTCCTGCAGCTCTTCTTCTTTGTACTTTTTTTATGTGTACCGTGTAGATTTGTAAGATAGTCTGTTCTACTCTATCTCTTGTGAAATTCTTTATCATACAGTGATACATAATTCGTAACACTACGTTTGATGCAAATACCCATAATGCATACAGCACACATGTATATATTGTTGCAAATTCTGGAGAACAGTTCTCTTAGATCAAGATATGCACTGATTGTGTTTTATTTCCTTCCAAAGCCTGAACATATGATTATGTCAAACGAAATACAGACGCCAATTTTTCTGACACATATGCGAGAAAAAATATTCATGATTGACAGACTAGACACCCATAACAACTTTCACATTTTTCGAAATGTTCATTATCCCATTTTATCTAATACATTCCCGTTTACACAGATCATCTATTCTATAATTGTTCAACATGATAACAAAGTAGCAGCAAAAGTTGAAGTTGACTTGTGTTAAGTGATTAAAAACCGACCAGCATATGAAAGATTACATTCATTTGATGTGTCATGATTTTGCGAAGATGAAACTATAAACTGAGTTTGTTTAATAATCATTATAATTCTGGACCAATTTTTAATAACAAAAATTGGTTGACATCCAAGAAAGGTAAATATTAACACCTTGGTATGTATATTATGAGACTAAAATGTAAACAGATAATATTAGTGTTAGTCTCCATCGTAAATACGTGTAGATATACGCAAAGATTTACAAAGCATAATGAAAGACCCAGTTTGCCAGATATCTAACATGGAGGAAACAACGCCTTCATTTGCGGCAGCTGTCTATTTGGTGTTATATTTTACAGCTATTTGGACCTGAAGGTCTCTACATACCTTACAATTCAATCATTTAAAGGAATCTGTATATTTTGGCATTGAAAAAAAACATATCTGTGAAAAAACAGACAATTACCGGTGATATATGTATCGTGTAGATTATAAAATAGAGGAGCACTTATTCTCTTCCGACCCTTGACTTATGGATCGACCAAAGTGGTTTTTTGTTGAATAATTTGATCTCGTTCGCTTATGAAGGATACTATTTTCAGTTCCATCCCCGTCCAAATTACAATTGCTTTGCTAATTACTGGTGGGGGAGTGCTGCATTTCGACTTCTTCTGCATTTCATTCTGACCCAACAATCGCCGAAAAAATGTATAATTCAAAATAAATTACCGGCGACCTGGTCGTCACTTTTGTCAGAAAGTTGCCAAACATTTTCCGTGGTTTATCGTAAAATGCTTTGAAATATCCGTATCTGTATCTTTACGGTACACGTAGCTGTACCTTTACGGTGATATATTAAAAACTACATACTTTGGTGACAGTGAATTATTCACAACAGAACTGTGAACAAATGTTGTATTTTATAATAAAATACTGTAGTGCATGAATGCAGCAATCTAAGTTTCCCATGATCATTCTGTGTAGAACGCCAAATTTGTATGAAGTGTATTTGGGGATCAACTGGTTAAATAGTAAAAACATGTAACAGCTTCCTTTACGTTGCAGATATGTCACGTGACATCTTTTTCCGTTGCAATGTTTTGTAATTGTTTTACAGGATGAAAGGATCCAAAATTTGTGGAAAAAATGATGCCCATTGTTTGAGCACAGCTCAAGTTGGCCTATGACTAAATTTTGTATTTCCCATCTTGATTTCAAAGCGGTACAAATCTTATGTATCATTAAAATTTAACATGAGAAAGTTGTCGTTTGATCATGAATTTGTTTTCAAAGCTTAATTTGTACCATTTGTATATATATCCTATACATTGGCAAACCCATGTGTAATTGAAAAAAAAAACTAAAGAAAAAATGTAGGTTAAATTTTGAAAATTTGCGGTCACTCTTTTGTTTTAATCTGTCACCTAAAATTCGAGTTATCAAGGCATCTTCGGTCGTTTACTATGTCTTTGTAAAGACAAAATTATTTATTTGATGTAAGAAATATAATAATGTTTATATACAAATGTAATATATTTACAACAACCAGTAACGTGCTATACAAAGTATTTGCACCAGTGTATACCACCACCAATACACAGCTTTTGCTTACATTCAACTTTCTTATTAAATGTAATTTGCTTTGGTTGCTGAATAAACTTATTTCTATCACATGATCATAAATTTGTTATTTCTGATTTCATCATTTGTGATGTGCGGGTGAATGCGATATTTGTTGTCTATCTCGCGCATGGGCGATTGTGATATTTTCTCTATACTAACACCAGGTATGGTTATGAAGCACTATCATGAACCCTCCACTTTAAAAAGAACAGCTTATGACACAATGTTTCGACCAATGTAAAAAAGAATGAGCATAATTGCCCATTAGAATCTAAAGCTGCCGGTCAAGGCCCTTTATTTTAATGAGTGGTGGAGCCCATCGCACACCAAACTGAAAATCTTTGATGACGTAAGAGGAAAGAAAAGGATGCCGATGACGTCATTTCTAAGCATACCGGCATGCTTAACAGCATAAGTTGTTACACATTTAATCAGTAATTACCAATTAGAACAATGCAAACCTGAAAACTGTGCATAACGTCTCGCACATCCGCGTCACCGACAGACAATGGAACCGTGAAGCCGCGTCGAAGCCTCATAATGACGTAGCTTTGCCTCTGTTGTGACCGTCCTCTGTCGCCTTACTTGGTTTCGTGTCGTTTGCTTCTGGCCATTGAGGACTGGTTCATCATTCCTACACGTCTTGTTAAACAAGTACAAAGTCAAATAAGGTCTTTGGAATCTGTTGAACAAGGTATCGGGCGACAACAAAGCATACCAATGTGGGATATGGACATGATACATGCACACATACATACATACATACATACATACATACATACATACACACACACACATACATACATACATACACACACACATACATACATACATACATACATACACATAAACACACATACATACATACATACATACAGTCTCGGTCTACAGATTCTCAAAAGACTTCTTTTATTATTTTATATATGACAAGGTAAAGTATATTTTGAGTGTCGTCACAGGTATAAAGATCAGGGCAATTTAAATTGAAACGTAATTATCTGTAGGTGTAAGAGCCTGCAAGTGGAATGTACGGTTGTCAAGCATTTCTGTATTAATCAATATTTGACCAGCAAAAAGCAAATCAGGTGGAACATTCTAAGCAGAAATGCTGAAACGAAAAGTGTTTTTACCCCCACCCCACCCCCACGCACTACCAGTTTGCTTAGTGTTCACAACATTAAGTTTATAATCTATCCTGAGACAACAATTATGCCAAACAAATTTAGAATCAGATAAACTGATTTCGGACATTACTTCCGCATGTGTCAGTATTGGCCAGTCTATGGCATTCAAAACATTATAACCAATGTCTAATGACAAGCCTCAGTGTGAACAGGAATGAAACTACTGCAGTGAATGTTATATTGACTTGGATGCGCTGTCGTTTAGCTTATATGATGTCATATGCCAGAATACGAGATTTCCCCTGTTCGTGTGCAAATTACAGAGATGTCCCAACTATTGCTTGTAAATACACAGCCTTTAGTACTGATACATATTTCAAATGCAACAAAACTAATGCTTTTGGAACTTGATATTTTGGACCAGAATGTGAAAAGCATACCGATCAACCCGTTGATTTGATACAAAGAAATGTATGTTCCTTGTTATGGTGACCTACCTAATTTCTAAACGAATACCAGCCTATTTCAGCTAGCTGAGCCGTCTTACAAAGCATATTAATTTAATAAACTCCACACCAATTATTCATGCCCCTTTCTTTCCCGGAAAAAATCAGGTATAATAATTGACTTCTTGCTCAATCTTTAGGCAGATTGCAGCCAAATGAGTGCTCTTAAATGAACAACCCAGAAAAACTAAATATTATATCAAATATATAAAATATGAAACACGCGTTGAACTTACCAATGACATTCAGCTTATGACTGTGGATGAAACTCTTTCCAGAATTATTATTTGACTATTTCAAAGGTCCATAATCGTTTAACCAGCTTGAGTAAAACAATCCCAGGCTTAGTACACTCAGAAAGGTAATCACACATATCTTGCGATGTACTGGGTGAAACAACCCCAGGCTAAAATATACTCAGAAAGGTAACCACAGATATCTTGCGATGTACTGGGTAAAACAATTCCAGGCTTAAATATTCTCAGAAAGGTAAACACGGATATCTTGCGATGTACTTCCAAGCTTTCCTTCATCAATAAATATGTACATTTCCAAGTGTCCATCCTGCTGATTTTTTTTTTACTCCCGTTCCTTCCGTAAACAATATCTAGTTTATCTAAATTGTAAATCTAGTTCGCAATTATGGCAAGACGTAGCTGTAGATATGGAAATCTCCGTGCTTACGTTCAGAGTGTATATCTCGAGATTTAGGCAAGACTGAAAGATCAAGCTTGTGTGGTTTTTATTTGAGGGGTAGAACCTGTGGTTTCACACATGGTATTGTAGAAATATGGAGCCATGACAGCATGGGATCACACATGGAAGACAGTCGACGGTAGATTATTACTGAATGTACACATGCAATCGGCTACTGTAGGCAATTGAATGGCATGGTTGCACGTATGTAGTGTGTTACATTAGCACACAGACGACAGGGCCTGGGGTTTGTCCCTCTGTCTTGTGTCGAGCGTGTAGACGGTATCCCGGGGCTAGAACTGTTAGCATCAGAGTATTTTGCAGGCTATCAAGCTTTACAACTAATCAGCAGTATCAAAATCACCAGATCTCGCTCCAGTCTCCTAAGGCGACAAACATTTCATCCCAGCTACCCCGTCTGCATGTGTAAGATATGGCAGGAATCCACTGTGGCATGCGAGTGATGTGCCAGTGATTATCAGCAATATCAACGATAATCAAGGATTGTCGTCACCTGCTTCATTCAATTCGATTTTTAGAATTCGATAATTCGATAGGTTAGCTATTTTACTACAATCTAATGGGGAATGAATTGTGTTGTGATTTTGTAACTATATCACCCGTTTTTAGGTTACAAAGGCATTATATTTAACACAAAAATTGTCAACGTTTTCGCAGGGCACTTGTATTCTGAGATTTAAATGTTATTAGCAAGAAACCATAAACAACCTTATGCTATATGTCAAATAGACTTTCACGGGACTAGAACTGTTAGCATCAGAGTCTTATTTTTGCAACTGATATTTTCAGTGAAAGTTGCATTGGCCTGATTAATAAAGTTTATTTCATTAAAAAATATTATCCAAAAGACCGCATGTAGTCTTTGCCAAAAATCAACATACCTCGAAGTTTTAAAAGGAACAATTTGATTTTTTGGACATTTTTTCAGATCATAGACATGTCACGCATCAAATCATTACTCAACAACATAATCTATGGTACGACCAAGTTACTTGTGGTAAATGTTACATTTTTTTTTCGCGAAGTATCTTATAAAGTTCAATAGCACAACACAGCACTAATTCTATGTTTATTCGATGGCTTAAAGATCCATTTGAAACAAGTGCATGCACTTCACACAAGGGTCCCTATGAATATGTATGTATGTATGTATGTATGTATGTATGTATGTATGTATGTATGTATGTATGTATGTGTGTATGAAACTTCCTGAAAACTGGCATTCGATTTTGAAGCATACTAAAAATGTCAACACACGAGCCCAAATATTTTACTATTGAAATGTTTCTTGGATGAGCCAAACACAACAATGTACGTTTGAAGGCGGCGTTGTACCGGAGCATAGCATGGTGTGAGCACTTGCCCATACGCTTTTGGAATTTTGACAGCCGAGAGGTTCATGGCGCTGTCTTGTAAACAACATTTTTCAGTTGTTATGATGTTCGAGCATACACACTCCTTTGGCCGATGATTTCAATTTCGTGCATGAATGTTCACACTTCAGGCCACAAAACGCCAACATTTATATTTCCGGAAACAACTACAAACCTCACGGCTTTCAAATACGTCTCCAACGTGCTACATGATGATATTATGCGCTAGTCATTCCCCGCGTTCATAACATTCATAAAATATGATTCTAACAGGCAGAGCTATGGGACCTTTTTTACAGCTTCGAGCCAACACAGTCTTAAAAAAGGCAAGGAAACAAAATCCCAAATCAAAAATGTTAAAAAGACAGGTAACCTGGACATTTCAAGTTTTTTTAAAACTTGAGATCTCACGTGCAGTTGTCATTGTAAAGTGGTCAGATTCAGTATCGACAGGAAAATGTCCATAGAAAGAAGCCATAAACATGCAAAATATTTACTGTCAGTTTGGACAACTGCAAATATTATTATGTTGATGGGTATCACTGAAATAATTTAACATTTTGTAGGACAGTTGCTTATTTGTTTTTGACCACAGAACTGCCGGGTCTCGAACCAGCAACCTTCGGTACCAGCCACCAGGCCAAAAATTGTGATAAACATTAAAGTTTATCCAGTCAATTGTAATCTTTTACTTGATACTGAATAATGTCGATCACTATTTTGATTGATTGATTGATTGATTGATTGACTGACTGACTGACTGATTGATTGATTGATCGATCCATCGATCGATTGATTGATTGATTGATTGATTGACTGGTTTAAATTAAATTAAATTTAATTTAATTTAATCTAATTTAAAATCCATGCTTACGCTGAATTACATATATGGATGTGCAAGGCTTGAATATGGCAATTGTGCTGAAGACGTTCATACATTGAGAGGCTAGTATCTTTTCATGGAACGCATAAATGCGTATAAAGCTAGTTTATTCAAGTCTAACTGCAGGTAGTAAACATAATGACAAGGGTCATATAGCCCCTCGGCCATGCACTCCATCTCCTAAGACATAACAAAAACAAAGAAAATGGCCTAAAATTGATCAAAGTCATTTTTCTTCTGACTTAATCTTGGCTCTTAAAAGGATGATAAAGAGTTAAATTTTTGTCGATCCTGCGTGTCTGATTTTTCAGATACCGCCTGCAAAAAGTAAAGGTAATAGGAGGTATTCATTTGGAACTGCGGTCATGTGCGTGCCCCTATCCTGCAACAAGGAACTTGACAAGAAGGAGGGTACATTCAGCCATGAAGGCAAAATGAGTTTTTGTAATAAATAAGAGTAATTTGAGAAAGCAATCACCAAAGAAAAGTCCTCCACATGGTTCAAAACATAAAAAGGTGCTTAGAATATTCAGAATTTTTTATTTGTTTAGCGAAAAAGTGTAATTTCCAGATTCTTCAGTTACAAAATTGCCGCAAGTGCCCTCATCACGGCGGAGGCATAGTTCTGTTGCCTAGTGGCATAATTAGTACGAACAGATCCGCACTGACATATCAATTCCTCCTATTGATTCTCTAAAATTGGTCAAGGTCATTGTCCTCCAGCTCTAACAAAACATTTCACAAGGGTGATCACTTGTGAAAATATTATGATCCTAGCTTATCTGGTTCCTGTAATACATTGACTCTCACGACGCTGATCAACTGCAAAAGTTTGTAAACGTAGCTGGATCTGGTTCTTCGCGTATCGCTTGAAAGAAATTCATTAAGCATTGGCCCGGTGACTTGGTCAAGGTCATGGCCCCTCGCACTCCATGCAGACTTTCAGACGAGCGGTCAACTGTAAATGTTTCGTGAGCTTATTCGGTTTTTACGATATCGTGCACAAAAAAAAATCGAAGTGAATTGACCACAGGTAATTGTGAAATTGGTTCAGTGTTGTTGTCCCTCATACTCGACGGCAGACGTTTAGAAGGATCATCAATTGTACCTAAAGTTTCGTGATCCTAGCTTATTCAGCTCTTGATATATCGCGTACAAAAGATTCAAGGCACTCGGTCGGACGGATGGATACACACAGACCCAGGCAATCACAGTATTGCGGGTTTATAAGTGCCGAGGGGAAATTGACTTATCACGACTTTTAGCCTTTTCTCAAAAGCGAGGCAGCCTGTTCTGGAGAAGTACTACGTGTGGCACCGAGAACACGCTACGGGAATCGTCTGTGTGAGGTACTCGGGAACAACCCGTCTAAGATTTAAGTTGCTTTGTATGTTATCTTTTAGGCAGCCATAGTCAACTCATTTCCTTTCTTCATACATTTCAGTGTCAGAATTACGGTACATGTTAATTCAGTTATTCTATTGGCTTCATTAAATAAACGCCATCTAATTTTCATCTGAGTATTGTGTTGATTATTTCAAATATAGTGCAAGACTTATAGTCTAATATCAAGCGATACACTTGAACATTAACACGATCAGAGATTTGGTGCTTGTGTCTTAGATCAATTTGTAAACTTTTACGATAAATGCCTGTTTTGGTAGACCCAGAATCAATCCCCGCGATCCTGAAGGACGAGTTGTGGAACCTGACTTTCCACTTCTCTTTGGACGAGATTTTTTTTATCGCGCTAGCCACCAGGGGTCTATACATTTATGTCAGAAAGATTACTGAAAGGTTCCAGGAGCTGGATTACCTATAGTTGATTGTTTTATACCGAAAGATATCATTAGTTGATAAGAAAGAAAATCATATGGTTTAGTTATTCATCCTGTAGATGTCCTGTTCGTTTCCAAAACAATAGTTGTGTTTTCTCTGTCCGGAGTTATTTGCCGCATGAAAACTTAAACAATGAGCACTGTATGTGGACGCAACAGTTGTCTCGTGGTGCTTTTAGGTTCATATATACAGCAGCAGCGCTGGCATTGGCTTTGTGGGTTTTGGTTAAGTTAGGTTCAGTGAGGCCTGTCCAATCAAGCAAGTTGTCATATATTATCATATGAAGGGTCATTGTTTCTGATATATGGGTTATTTACCAAGTGTTTGTAAAAAACAAACAAACTTTACCGATACTTACCAAGTTAGGCTAATACATATGCAGTGTGGTTTTTGCCAATAGGAAATAAGGTCTGCCAATACCATGACAACATATATGCACCTGGATTCTACAAAATACCACTAACTTGCGGTTAGTGAAGAATGTCCCCAGACGTGTATACGGTGCCAGTAACTAATCACATATGTTTTACTGGGATCAGTTAGATGGATGGTCCCATCAGTAAGCTGATGTTACCTGAAACAGTGGAACCTGTTTTGAAAGATACCCTCACTACATCCCTCATATTTAGGGTCTCGAACGCAATTTTTTATCTCCTTTTTAAGTGTTTCCTATTCTGTTCTATCTTTCAAAAAACTTCGAAAGAGATGCCCTGTAAGTCACCAAATACCTATTCTAGTCAGTTTTATCGCCGGTTGGTCTCCCCAGCACTTCCTTTGATATGATTAGACTGATGAAGCTATATTTATGTCCCTACTCACATGTTTACAAGGTGTCAATCTTGCTTGACGTCACACTGTTTGAAACTCGTAAATCTTTCCACGTGCATCGAAAGTCTTCGCCAAAAAAACAACCAAGACCCTTTGAATTACACTAACCTACTCATTTAATGAACTGTACATGTTAACTGATTATCGCCAGTGTCGTAACACAGATTTGTGGCCAAAAGATGGAAAATCGGTCAAATGAACGCTGAATCTTACTTTCATGTTCAGAGCCTCAAATACAACAGTAGCCACTTCGTTAGCATTTTATTAACACACACCCAAAACACGCAAAGATATTTGTATCTGGGGGGTTGTATTCAGTTGAGTGAGCACGCTTAATCGTTGTTCATCATTATCTGTCTTATTTTACAAACAACTGATTTCGAGACCGACAGTTCCGTGTTCAAACCACACACAGAGACATACAGCCACTCAACCATCCACCCCGAGCACATAAATGTATGTATGTATGTATGTATGTATGTATGTATGTATGTATGTATGTATGTATGTATGTATGTATGTATGTATGTATGTACTACAGCCACCAATCCATTCTTCACTACCCATAAACAAATAAAAAACAATGTGTGTGTGTGTGAGAGAGAGAGAGAGAGAGAGAGAGAGAGAGAGAGAGAGAATGAAGGACTTTGGGATTGCTCTAGTTTCTTATCCCCAACAAACATGCATAAGTCAAACAACATTACCTGTAAAATTCTGAATACTTGACCGCTGAAAAAGAGCAGAACGTGATGAGGGTAAAGCGCTATTACATGCCGCTATCACATGTAATAGCTACCTACCTCATCAGTGATATCATATACAACAGCTACCTATCTCACTAGTGATATCACATGTAACAGCTACCTATCTCATTAGTGATATCACATGTTACAGCTACCTATCTCATTAGTGATATCACATGTTACAGCTACCTATCTCATTGGTGATATGTAAAATCAATGAGAAGTAAACGTGACACATTCTCGTTACTTCCTAAAGTCACACTGCCCTGATTACAAGTCGAAGGATCAGAAGGTAAAACACAGGATGTGCTTGGATTTAATAAAAATCAAACCGTCAGCAAACTAAAAATGCACGTTTCGCCACTGATGTGACATTTTAAAGAAAAGATTTGCACTGTTCAGCACAATCCATGCTGTAATCACTAGCGTTAGCCGTGGCATCCTTTGTGAACATATGAAGGCGTGGGTCCGACTCGGCCACTTGCTGATTGAACAATCAGGCCAACAATGGAATGCATAATTAATCAGGGTCCAGAAAAGTTCGATGCAAATCAGTATTCATGAACAGGTCTATTAATATCAATGCATAGACCATCAAAAGCTTAAAACGTTGTTTCAAAGGAATTAGATAGTAAATCTAAATGAACATACCTTTCAATGCAGATGAACCAACAAATGCTCGACAGTTTCTGTGAAAGTTTGTGAATATTAATATTGTCTTAATAGCCTACCTATGCCATCGGGATTTCGATTTAAATAAAGTCCACCAGAAGTCAGCTCATGTTCGTTAGGTCTAGAAGTACAAATATTGTTACAAACTAAGACTTCCAAAACCTTCAAATTTTTGGCTTCAGAGACAGATAATAGTAAATCTAGCATATGTTTTTGATGCAGATAAACCGAAACATGCGCGGCAGTTTCTCGGACATATTTTGTGAATATTGCCGGAGCGTGTTTGAAAGGCAGATCCTGCCGTCTGTTGAGTTTGTTCAGAAGCAGTACTCATGCTGTTACCTATATTTCTCTTTAAAGTTTGTTCAGAAGCAGTACTCGTGCTGTTACATGTATCATTTCTCTTATGGGCTGTTAGCATGATTGTTTGATACTATGGTGGGGGGGGGGGATGTCCTGGTTTTACCTTTTTACATCTCAAAACGAAATTATTTCGAAATCAATCTATATTTCCACAGGCATGAGATCAGGGTATTATTCCTTAAGGCCTAAAATATTGAGACGAAAACATTTTAAAATATTGCAGCTGGCAACCAAACGTGTCTGACAAGAAATTTATGCACATCTCTAGCTAGTTGCACTTTAATGAATTATTTTCGTTTCGAATATTTATCTTTGCTATTGTTACCTGTAATTATTCCCTTTTTAATTTGTTGTTACTTATAACACTATATTTCCCAAACAGAGCTCATTAAAGTGAAAACATTAACGTTTTATGTATTGCCATGACATGAAACCATCAAATAATATACATTCCTGCTGTACTTTTTGTACATAGTTGACTTTTTAAATAAGCTAGACTCTATGAACTTTTATTGAACCATATGGTCCCAGACCAAAGATATCGAGCAGTGAATTCTGAACGATACGACGAAATGTTAAATAATTAGAGCAGACTACTCGGAAAATACTTAGGGGCGTTTAGACGATACTAGTTCTATCCATCTATCTATCTATCTATCTATCTATCTATCTATCTATCTATCTATCTATCTATCTATCTATCTATCTATCTATCTATCTATCTATCTATCTATCTACCTGTCTGTCTGTCTGTCTGTCTGCCTGCCTGCCTGTCTGCCTGCCGGTCTGTTTGTCAGTGTGTTTGTCTGTATGTGTCTGTCCGTCTGGGCATACATATATTGTGGCAGCACAACCCGCTTTTATAACAAAGCACCGCCGATGTCTTTGAATGTTGGGTGAGTTATGGCAAAGTAGGAAAAACAAATTGGCTTTGTTTTTTCTGACATGTTCCAAAATTTTATTTGTTCGTGAAGATATAGGAAAATTAAGGATAGTCTATCACTATGTTAAATATAAAATTTCATGAAAATTAAAAAAAAAAATAGTCGGGTGCCCCACTTCATCTTGCATTTAACATAAATTGGGATACAAGCTCAGCTGATGTTGGGCATGTCTTATATTGAGTTGTTTATTAAAGTATGAAGTTCCAATTATGCATAGGCCTAGTGACCAAGACTGAAATGCACTTCGGTTTGCAAAAAACCCGTAAAGGCATCTGGTAGCTTAGCCTGAGTCAAAAACCTCTTGATGTGGGCCTGTCATCTTGAGTTGCTTTTCAGACCTGCATAATTTTGCACCTTCGACTAAATGTCATACTTGATGGTAACTTTAATGCTACATTTAAAACGGAAGGGCACGAAAGGAGAACAGCTTTAAAATAAAAGTAACGTTTACAACAGCCATATGTAAAACAGAAATAATCCAGAATGTCTTCTTCCTCTATGCATGAGGCATGATATTATGCTTGACATTCCCAAAGTCGAGCCAGTGATCATGCCGTCTTTATCCGTGTCCTTCCATTTGATGCTACAGTCGCCACACACTTGTTCCGTTCAATAAGATTGCTTTGCATTTGTTAATACCACATTGCTAGATGTTACTGCCCCCACCCACCCACCCACTGCCCCTCCACCGCATTTTTTTCATTGCAGGAAAAACCTAATGGGCATAAATTGTGAGTATATTTGATGATAATTATTCACTTCAACGATTGTTCAAAAATTTTCATTAATTACAACATCCTTTTATTAGGGATTAAAGTAATAATAGTGTAATTGTGATTGCAATACTTTAAAGACGTAAATCTTACAGAAGTTTACTTTGAAAATCAAAATTATAAAGATAAATAAATCTACTTTCATGTTCAGGCGTGATCTTTTGATATCATTATTTGCCCTAGGTGTTTAATCTTGACTTAAATTCACCAGGTTGATCCTTTCTGGTTTGAGTTTTGTTATCTAGGCATTGTGTAATAAATCCCTGCTTCACATCATTTTTCACAAAAAAATGGTTGGGTGGGGAGATTTTATTTTATTGTGTCTATCTATCTATCTATCTATCTATCTATCTATCTATCTATCTATCTATCTATCTATCTATCTATCTATCTATCTATCTATCTATCTATCTATCTATCTATCTATCTATCTATCTATCTATCTATCGATCGGTCGGTCGATCGGTCGGTCTGTCTGTCTGTCTGTATATCATTTATTACCTTGAGCATGGAGAAGTTACTATTTTTGAAAAAACAAACTGTCATCCGGTTTGGCGTGACTAAATGAAACTGAAATTAGAAAAAAAAATTGTTTCCAAGCAAATATGTCTGTGTGCCTTCAAAAATTGTAAATATGGCTAGATGAATATATCAAAGGTCTAAATGACCTTGACCTTTGACCTCTAGAGGTTACAAGTAAGTTACCACAATGTGCAGTGTTGCAATACCTACAACTTTAGCCCGACATGACTGAAATTGGATAGAAATTGACCATCTTATGGCTATTTATATGAAAATTTCAAAGGCCCAAATGACCTTAACCTTTGACCTCCAGAGGTCACATGTAAATAAAAAATATACAATGTTACAATATCTACAATTTAAGCCCAACATGAACGAAATCAGATGAAAATTGACCAAGTCATGGCTAGATGAAAATTTCAAAGGGCTGAATAACCTTGACCTTTGACTTTTAGAGCTCGCATGTAGATTACGAAAATGTGCAGTGTTGTAATACCTACAAGCTGAGTCCAACGTGATTACAATTGGATGGAAATCAATAAATAAAATATACAATTTAAGCCCAATATGTAGCAAATCAGATAAAAATTGACCAAGTTATGGCTAGATGAAATTTCCAGAGGTCCAAATGGTAATGACCTTTGACCTTTCGAGGTCATATGTTATTTACAAAAATATGCAGCGTTGCAAGACCTACAAGTTGAGTACAACAAGGATGAAGATTGACCAAGTTATGAATTTTGAAATTACTAATCAGGGAAACTTGAACACTGTTGGAAGTTCTTCAAAAACACGTGGAGGTGCCATTCTAATTCTATTTCATTGGTTTGTGATAGAGTAGCATCAAATGAACCATGAATAAAACTTATACCTGCTATAGATTTTTCGTTTATACTAATTGGCAGTTGAAAAGGTAAAATGGTGTTAAAACATCTTCAAAACTATCATAACTAGACGTTTGCGCTGTAGGCACATCCAATGAAACACAAAAGATGTTGAATTAATATTTACGCTGGAAACACTTGACAAATGTCAATGTTGAAAATACATCTACTAACGTTTACAGTCTACACTAAGGCTGCAACAGAAAAGCATGGTTTGAATCGTTCTATTAGGTACACATGATTCCGTATCTCTCAGATGGCTTTTGCCTTTCATTTAAAGGTGTGTATTCAGCGAACAAGTCTGCCAAAATTGTTCTGATTGGGACGATACATTACTCCACCTTCAGCATCATAATGTATCGCTCAAATGGAACTTGCTTGTCACATCTGGGAACCTGTATCCAGTTACAGGATGGAGATTCTCTATTTCTATCTGCTGGAACATTGTCTCCAGATAAAGTAAATATCATATTTGTTTTGTCGCTGTAAGCCTATTCAACATTAAGGCTGTGGTGCATGACAATCGTGTGCATCCTGTAAATTTATCAATGACGCAATGCTACTTCTCCACCACCATTGCCTAAACCTCTGAGTCAGTGCCACAAGCCTGTAACAATTAAGATGGGACTCAGTTGTTCTGAAAAAGACCTGGTGATCCCAGTGGTGCCACTGCTAGGTTCCTGTGGAATGGGGATGCCTTCTGGTGCACATGCACCTTTATTCTCCCTTCCTCCCCTGGCACCATTTCTGGCTTGCTCTAGAAGTTTGGAGCTATGTTGACTTTCACCTGGAGAAACTGTTTTGGTGCTGCGTTCTGCAAAGAGGCACACAAAGTGCTTCCTGTATCTTTGGGCCCAGAGCTCCTGGTCCAAGTGCTCAGAACCCAAGGCAGCCCCAGTGAAGCCAAGATGGGTGCCTATGGCCCCCGTCCAGGCATCCCAGAACCCTGGGCAATTCTCAGAGCTCCTGGATCAGAGACTTCGGCTCAAACATCCAGATATCCCAGAGCACTGGAACCCCAGCCAATTCCCTGAGCTCACGGATCTGGGACCTCAGTTCAAACGTCCAGGTGTCTCAGAGCACTGGAAACAGTACACAAGTCTGTGGTGGTGTCTAGCTGTAATGACCCTTTAGCTCTTGTGGTTGTGGCCCCAACCACAACCCAAATACCACCTCTGATGTGTCCAACCCCTGTGCTGGCAGTGTCAGCTACTCCCTGACTGTTTCTAACCTGGACCAAGCAGCTGGCACTCCCAACATGCCATTCTATCTAGCCTGGTAGCCTACCTACCTCCCTCCTTGAAGAGCAATCAGAATATGAGCTCCATGAAAAGCAGCAGTTGCAGACAGAGACTTTGTCTTTGTCTGACCTTGCCAATACCTCTGCCATGTTGGAGTTGACCGTTTCCAATAAGCAGCTCTCTGCCTCCATTCTGAGCCAACTCTCTCAGTACACAGGCTCTGGAGTTCTTGCAACTCCAGGAGGTGCTCTCTGACCAGTGTACCCCTGGATTGGTGGCTGCTGTGGCTCCCACTCTGAGCCCTCCAGAAGTCCTGGTCTCTCTCCCTTTGTGGGAGGACCAGATGCAGGCTGGAGAAGTGGAGAGGTGGCAGCCACAACTTTAAGAGTTTTAGAACCAGCTGATGGCCAGGATTCATGGCACCTGTTTTCCCATGGACCCACCAACATCTGGCTCTCTGAGGCAATGGTGAGTTCTCCCTTGGCAAAACATCCAGGGGAAATGATATTTCACCCTGGAGCAGATCTACTCGTCCTAGTTACTTCTGGTGGAATTAGATTGTGAAGAGTATGCTGTGAAGGCACTGAAAACCATTTCCTCATCCTTGAATGCTTTCAAGAGACTAGAGGAGGATGCTGGAGGCTCTTTCCCATGTTGTCCTACTCCGACGTCTTGCAGCTGGCTCTGAGGGCCCTCTTGGATGACCTCCAACACTTGGCAAGTGTCCATCACAGAGACTTCATGGAAGTATCTGCAGTTCACATTCTCGGCCATGTTATCCAGTTCAGGGTACTTCTGCTTGGCCTTGCCACAGCACCTCTGGTTTTCACACTGTTCACCCAGGCCATAGCCATGTACCTTCACCAGAGCATTGTGCACATTCATATGTACCTGGATGTCAGGCTGATCAGGGCACTATGGCATCTAGATTCACTGCACCCTCCACAGAGTGTTCTGGAACTTTGCAAGCACTTAGGCCTGATTGTGAATCTCCCCAAGTCTAGCCTAACACCAGAGCAGATCTTTGTCTTTCTCAGCATCCAGTTCAATCTGTTCACCTTCATCTGTCATCCTTCAGAGGACAGGTGGGAGAGACTCAAGCTGATCCTCAAGACATATTTGACTCATGAGGTTTGCATAGCCCGGCAGTGGCAGACCCTGATATGCTACCTGACCTCAATGGACTCCCAGGTCCCACCAGGGCTGCCTACACCAGCTTCCCTTGCAGCATGCTCTGCAAGATGGTCAAAGGACCAGGGCTACCAAGCACAAGTGCCAGTGCTCCCAGAGCACCAATGGAACCTCATTTCGTGGACCAACTGGAAGAACATCATGTTGGGGCAGACGTTGATGCCCTTTCAGGTGCAGTGCACCATGAACACAGACTCATTTTGGTTCGGTTGGGGAGCCCAGATGGAGGGCTGGACAGCATTTGGATTTTGGCTGATGCAGGCCATGTTCAAGCACATAAACTGGTCGGAACTGGAGGTGATATGCTTAGTGCTCCTCCACTTGTAGGACCTAGTGGAGCACAAAGACATTCTCGTTATGTGTCACAACAGGAACGTGATTGCCTACCTCAATCAGCGGGGTGGGATGCGCTCCCAATTGCTGATGGAGTTACCTGAATGTATCATCCAATGGTGCTCCAAACATGACATCCTTATGCACACAAGGCATGTCCTGTGACTAGAAAATGTCTGGGCAGACCAACCTTCAAAGAGGTCAGACTGTAGGGATGGAGTGGTTGCTCCACCCACAGGTGGTCCAGGCCATGTGGGCCAGGTGGGGTACCCCACACATGGATCTGTTGGCAACAGGCAAAACTGCAGAGCTTCTGGTTTATGTGCTGCTCACCCAGGATACCCAGGCCCTAGCATTGGATACTCTAGCCAAGGACTGGAGCAACCTTTGGGCTTATGCCTTTCCACCTCTATAGATCCTTCCAGGGATCCACCAGTAGGTTCGGTACTATGACTGCAATCTGAGCTTAGTCACCCACTTACAACTGAGAATGGTTTGGTCCCTGGACCTTCTGGTATTAAGCATCAAGCCACTGCTACATCTACTGGTGTGGTAGAAACTTCTGGTGTAACTGCAGATGAATGTGTTCCACAGGAACCCTCAAGTGCTCATGCTCCTGCCTTGGCAGTTGTCACACAGCACATCCATGACAGACGTTTCTCAAAATCAGTGGCAGATAGAATTGCCAGAGGGGGGCTTTGGGACTCTTCTAGTGGTATACTTTGTTCAATGGAAGGGGTTTCTGACTGTTGCATCAACTGAAGAATTCATCCCTGATCTCTGCATATCACAGACATAATGGACTTTCTACTGTACCAGTGGGAGGTACTTGGTAAGAGCTCGAGAAGTATGGAGAGGTTTTGGTTCACCGTTTCCTCAACCCTGGCGAATGTCTTAGACATTTTCAAAGGAGCAATCCTTATTTGTTGGCACTTGTAGTTCCTTCTACACAACCAAACTGGCTCATAGACAGGTCTGACCATGGTGGGACCTTCTTCTGGTCTTACTCATGCTGAAGAGGCGGCCTTTTTAGTGCCTAGAGGACACCCCCCGCCCCAGGGTGGACCTCGGGTACTGGATGTGGAAACCTTGTTTTCTGTTAACACTTGCTTCTGGGGATAGAAGAAGTGAGATCCATGCTCTGGCACATGACCACAGTCAATGATTGCCTGACCACTCCAACATGACCTGACACCTCACTTTGGCTTCCTTACAAAGAATGAAGTGGCTCAAGATCCATCTATGGTCTTTAGGGGTTTTACCATTGGTGCCACAGATGCAGCTCTACTTGCTGAGGAAAGAGCCTTGTGTCCAGTGAAAGCTCTGAGTTGGTATCTCTCCTGCATGGATTGCGCCAGGTGTCAGAGGTCTGCCATCTGTTTGCCTGCGGTAAGTTCCAATAGGAACAGGTCTGCCGAAATACGATAGCATGGATTAAGCAGGCAATCCTGAAGGTCTACGGTAATGCTTTGGACAAGCCTTCAGGCCTGAAGCAGGTCTCAGCTTGTAAGGTGCAAGCCTTCAATGCCTCCTGGTAAGGTCTAAGGAACATTGCTGTTGTCAATATCCACTGGCCTTGCCACTGGCAATTGTCTACAACTTTTGCCAAGCACTTACCTGCTGACTTGATTGTGCTGGAGGAGGGCATTTACACCTTTGCTGGCATAGTAGGCTTTTCTGTATAGGTTCCCAATACTTGTCCATTGGACTTCCCTTGTCCCCTCAGGGCAGCCACCGTGTTTCAGTTTCTGCCTACCTAGAGTAGGCCTAGATCTTGTCTCAAACTTGCATCAGGTGAATGTCCCCAGGGTCTGCTAGGCCCAGAGCCAGCAGACCCATTTAATTGGACACTGCCTTACAGAACTGTATGACACCCACCCCCTCCCCCCAACGTCATGTTTTGACAGCTCACTGCTCTTACTACATATCCAAGACCCAAAGAGTGGAAAAAGCCAGCAGCTTCCTTACGGCAGACTGCTCTCAGGTTGATCGGTAAGGAGGGTTTCCAGGCTTAGGCCAGGATTCTACTGTTGGCAGCCTTATGTTCATGAGCCTCTGAGAGTTTTCCCAACAGACATCTCCTCCTCACTCGTACTGATAGTCCCCCCAGGCTGGTGGTCCCAGTGGTTTTTGTGTCAGTACGCATGTTTTGTTAATCGATCCTACCAATCCATTTGTATATCAGGAATGGTGGTCGAGAGGTAACATTATGTAACTAATACAGTGAAACCTGTCTTAAGGGACTACCCACAGGACCTGTGGAAAATAGTCCTTTCTGACTGGTGGTCCCTTATGGCAGGTAAAATTAAACTAAAATTTGCTAATGGGGATGTTGAGACTGATCCTTTAGCACAGGTGGTCCATTAACAAAGGTGTGTTCATAGTCAGGTTCTTCTGTATGTGAAATTTTTAGTAATTTCGGTATTACTGAGTCAGGGATGCCAACATTCAAAATGTCATTTCAGGAACAAATAGTCAAGACCAGCAGGGACACACTATAATTAACAAAGAATATAGCAGCAAATACTCAATTATTATGAGGGACACACATCATAGAGCAAATTTTCAGGTAGTTCCATGGATTGTCCATGATGATGAGGGACAGTTGGCATCTCTGGTGAGTATAGTTATCTCTCGACAACCAGAGAGGCCCTCCCAACCTCCCCACTTCCACTCCACATGTGATGTCAACTGACCAATCACGAGGAGGAAGGCAGAACAGGGGCACATGCACACAGGAACCGAGTGGTGGCACCACCGGGACCGCCACATCTTTTTCAGAACCATTGAGTCCCACCTTAATTGTGTCAGGCCTTGTGGTCCAGACACGGAGGTCTAGGCGATGGTGATCCAGAGGTAAGTATACTCACTAATACCGAAATTACTAAAACTTTCACGTTTCAACATGACCTTACTTAAACGTCTTGTCGCTATGGTTTACTGTTTATCTTCGTGCTGAACGTGGGCTGAAACAAACAAAGCGCATAACACATTTCAGGACAAAAAAAGTCCAGTACGTGGACTTGGTTTTGTTTGACATAAAGAACTTTTGTTTCTTTGGAATAGGAACGGAATAAAATATATCTGTTTGCAAGCTAGACACAGATTGCACCCCTGGTTTAAAATATTCTGTGGCCAAAATATTAAATTTTATTCTGTATATAATTCTGAATTGCTTTTAATCTTATCAATCATACTTCGGAAAGGCGTTATTCCCTAATATAAGCTAGAAAGGACAAATCAGGTACATTTGAACATTAATATCTCAGGAATATATTGTTCGTGTTACACTTGTCAATTTCTTTGATAGCATGGGTTTTCAAATCTGCTTGTGATAGGCATGCTACCTAAAGCATTGCAGACTGTTTAGTCTATAAGCTTTAAAGTTGTGGATATCCTATATGTTGCGAAAAGTGCCAAAATATAACTTCTTCCCGTTTGAATTAGACTTAAATTTGTGTTCTTGTTGTTGTTGTTGTTGCTGCTGCTGCTGCTGTTGTTGTTGTTTTCGGTTAAAAGAATTTCGTACTTTTTTCTCGTTTTCCACCAAACATGGGCCATGATTTCCACAAAATTCTCATTCTGTGTGAAATGAAGTGGCTGGTCAATGTTAACCTGTCTGGCGACAAAAATCGTCATGTCTCTGAAAGACATCCCTGAAACACCAATATGCTAATATTATAGAAATGCGCGTTCATGTAAATGTGAAAAACACTGTTGCGTGAGATCTTATACAAACTATCTGCACATATCATGTAATGATCTAATGTAAAGTCTGCGGGCCTCACACCTGTGTATCGGTGTTCCCCATTAAAATTACCAAAAAGGGTTGACTCTGACTCCAGAAGGTTGCTGGAAGTGTCAACTGAAATCATTTCCACATGAAAATGTTGGGTATTTTTACTGTGACCGAACGGGGCGCAATAAAATTATGTCTTCATGGATTGCGTTTTTATGGATTGCTGGGGGGGGGGGGGGGAGGGTTACCAGAAAGTGTTGACTCTGACGCCAGAAGGTTGCTGGAAGTGTCAACTGAAATTCTTTCCACATGAAAATGTTGGGCATCTTGCTACAATGAATTCTCCACCAATCTTCGGAGGGATGGTGATTAATTCACCTCTCAGGCAAGTCGCTGTGATTATGTAGAGCAATTTCGAAATTCAGCTTTTATGAATAGATGGCTGCCACAAACAGGTGTGGCTCTTTGTAAATATGTTCTAGTATATTTAGTTAAGTTATTTTTCTTTGTCCACCGTGAAACCATGTGTTTATATTATTTGTATGTTGTGCCGTACTGACCATGTATCAGTTTATGTACAATAAAGCTTATTTCACTATGTATTATTTGCTATGTACTATACCGATGTAATATTTGTCGTTGTACCATTACACTTTTATTATCTGTTGAAGCGTTTTGCTTTATGTGAAAAAATGTGTTGCTGCAGGTCAAAACCATTAGCAAGACGTGCTGTGTGAACAGCCCATGCTCAGCTGGACAAGATATGTCTTCTCGTCTCCTCGCAAAAAAAAAAAAAAAAAAAAGCCCGGACGTAGCTGAGTAGAGCTTCAGGTACGGGTCCGGCTACTGCTGCAGCTGCAGCTTAACTCAGCTTAGATAAGTAGGAGCAAAAACTCAACAGACTTTGGAGCTGACAGAATTTTGATGTGAGTGACTTAGACGTTAAACTTGGTGGTCAAGTCCTATTAGCAAAGTATGCATTTTTGACTGAACACCTGATTGTGTAAGGTTTCATGAACAGCACCAAAGCAAAAGGATAAAAATGTTACATGCCAGATGCAAATAGTTGATGGATATCACTACAACACAAGCCGTGTTCTCACCAGGAAGTTTTTTAAAGATAAATCGCTTTATTTGTAATTTGAAAGCGCTTACAGTTTGAAATCGGTTGCCTGTTCTGACTTGCAAGAAATCTGAAAGCGATTTCAAAGCCCCAAAACGCCCTCCAGTGAAACCACCTCCAGAGGTAGTTTCAAAGTTCAAAGCGGTTACAAAATTGACTCTAATCGCTTTGTTATCACCGTTAGAACACTCAAGTTTTACTAATCGCTTTCACACGATGGTCAAGTTTCCCTGGCCTGACCAGGTCATGATAACCTCCAGACCTTCAAATATGCCCATTACACGTGTGGCCTGCAAGATGCGGGGACCACACTAGCTCCAGGGAACCCAACCTATTGTTATTGTTTGTGGCTGTTATTGGGGTTAACCAATGACAACCGCCAACAATAACAATGGGTTGGGTTCCCCGGAGCTAGGACCACACTTGCATATATATATATATATTTACCGGGATGAAAATGCAGCAAATCATGATAAAAGTGCTTAGTCCAATAAATGCAGGATTTATTTTTTTAATTTTTTCCTATGCATATGTTTTGACATATCCTTTCTGCAAAGGAGAGAGCTTTCATACTTACAGGGCAAAAATGATACAGTTTTGTAAATGGGGTTAATTGTGATGTAAGCAAGTAAACTTACACCAGTACTTTTATATATAAAGCCCCACATGTTACCTTACAAGGTCATGACCTATTATCTAGCATGATGGCGACTGCTGAAACCACTGCTACAACCTCTGGCCCACAAGAAAATGTTAACAATTCCAAGTGCAGGGGCAGTATCGGAGAAGTTGATGAAAAGAACAATAACAAGTGGTCAGTAAGTGAAACCCGTGCTTTCCTAGAAATATGCAGGGAGGAAAATATTCAAGCCGAGTTGGAGGGTTCAAAGCGGAACCAGCATGTGTTCACAAAGATGACCAAGCTGCTGGCACAGCATGGTTATACAAGAACATGGAAGCTGTGCCGCGCAAAGCTAAAAAAACGTGAAAACTGGATACAAAAAGATAAGGATAACAATGCTACAACAGGGAGAACCCGCAAAAGACGTAAATATTTTGATTTACTGGACAGCATATTAGGATGTCGGCCAGCAACAAAGCCGAAGAGTACCTTATCACTTGAGCTAAATGTATCCTCAGGTAGCGTCGAAACATTGGCCAGTGATGATGCTGGGGCAAATTCTACAGCCACTACAAATGCAACAGAAAATGATGGTGCCCGTGATGAACCATCAACTATTCTTACACCAGAGAATACACAGATCACACCCCCAATCAATGTGCTCACCTGAGAGCACACCTCTACGCTCGAACACCAGCACATCAAAGCCTGGGTGTTCAAGCGAAAAGTCTTCTACACCTGTGGCGAATGAAGATGAGGATGTAGACCTCCCACTCCCATATATAGTTTCTAGCGATGACAACGAGGAGGAGGAGGAGGAGGAGGAGCAGCAGCAGCAGCCGCAGCAGCAGCAGCAGCAGCAGCAGCAGAAAGATGATACTGCAAATGATGCTGTGGAGAAGGCAAGGAAAGAACAAAAAAGGAAAGAAAAACGGCTGAAAAAAAGACAGAGACTGAGAAGATGGAAGATTTTGTCAGATCAATGTTTGACAAATTCTTTCATTACCAGGCGAAACAAGAGGCACTTTTCACGGCGAGAGAGGAAAGGCGAAGGAAACATGAAGAAAAGCTTGAAGAAAAAAGAAGAAAGGAAGAGAGAGAACACGAGCTAAGATTATTTTCCATGCCTACGCATATCAGGGAACACGAGCGGGCAGCTGCAATAACTTCTCGACATTTTGAACAATTAAGTTGTCAGGATTCACCCAAGACCGAACAAAATCCACCGTTAGGAATCCCAGTGATGGATTTGATAAATTATGATGATGAACAGTGGACATACCATAATATGTAAAAAGCCACATGTGCATGTATACCTAGTGGGCCTGACCTTTTCTTTGAAATGAGGAAAGTCCAATGCCATGAAAGACCATAAATACTAAATTTAGCTTACAATTGTTTGGGGCATTTTGACATGAATTCGTGCGTGACGGATTTATTCAAATTATTTTGTTGTTGTTGTGTTGTTGTTGTTGTTGTTTTTGTTTTTGTTGTTGTTGTTGTTGTTGTTTTTCTAGCTTTTTTACAGCCAAGTATTATTATATTAGTACAAATATCACGTATCCTATCTAAGTGCAACGGCTACTATATAAAATTCTTATCTTGCTTTAATTTTGTCCTGTGCTAATCGTTTCAAATATGATTAAGAACTTTATACTGTGACAGAATCACATGAAAAGGAGATATGAAAGACACATCAATTATCAAGTATTAACATTTGACATCTGAAGCTTATTTCAAGCCTAAGCTTCATGTTGAAGGTTAAATCTTCAGTATATATCAAGAATAAAGATATTTGATATAACCCATGGAGACGATATTATAATCGGTATACAGATCGAAGTTTTTGATGACATATTTGAAGAATGTAAAATGAAAGAGGAGGATCCACAGTCCTACATGATATGAGCGAACTTTTTTAGCACAAGTAATGTTAAACTATTGGCAATGTGTACACTAGTATTTGTTGATTATTTTGGTATCACTAGCAAATATGCTGTATACTGCCATGAACTACAGAAGTATTGCAATGTTCAGTAATATCCCAGTAGTTCATATAAATCAACCATTTGAAATACTTTATGTAGCATTTGTTTTCTTCAATCAGAATACAGTGTTTGATACTTTCAGATCCATAACAGATTCGTTACCTCTTTGTGAGCTAAATTTATAGGGGAAGCTCTTCATCTGGATTTCAAGTCCCACTAGTATTTTGACATCAATTAGTTTTTGAATATTTTACTAGCGCATTTCGAATTTCAAGGGTTGGTCTGTAACTTGGGCGGTTAGCGTCATGTTCTACTGGCTCAGGCCAGGGTCCTTGTCCTCCCTCATCTCTGTTGTCTGTGGTATTGAGCCACTCCTCTAAAAAATTGTTCTCCCCACTTTCCACACAAAGTGTGCAAAATACAACATGTCCCTCACAATATTTGAAATATTGGCTTCCTTGACATCCATTCTCTTTAATAATATCCTCCACCTCCCCTTTAACTTCCCAAAGGCATTTTCAACAACCATTCTTGCTCGACTTAATCTACAGTAAAAACGCCTTTGATAATCAGTCAATCTATCGTTGTCAGAAAACGGTTTCATCAGCCATGGTAACAAAGGATATACCGGATCTCCAAGAATAAGCAGTGGTACATTAACACCATTTATGTTCTTGGGTCTATGTGGCAAAAGTGTGTCATTTGTTGCTTCAGTAAACAGTGGGGAGACACGTGCATCATGCCTGCTTCCTGGACATCCGAGGTATATCTTTGTAAAATGATGATAAGAATCCACAACTGCTTGCATGTATGTATGTAAACGTATTTATTTCCAAGAATGGAACTGGATTACCCAGTAGCTATTACAAATAACTAATCGAGGGGTTCTCCAGACATACAGAACACACAATAAATATACAAGACACACAGGACGGTACAAATCAGTTTGCAAGTTGGAATACAATCAGGTATAACAGAAGGTACCAATTATCAGTTAATGAACCGTCTGGTCTGGGTAATGTACAATTGAACAGCTGAAAAAATTTCAATATTTAACACATCCGAAAGGCTGGTACTACCAGACAGCATAATTTCTAGAAGTCTATCGCCGACATGATTTACTAATAAGTTAGGATGTACACCAGGAGCAAGCACATTTGCAACAGACCTCAGGAGTGTAAGTCTAGGTTGTTCAAAAAGTGGGCAAAACAGGAAAAAATGACGCGTGTCTTCATTTAGGTAGTTGCATGAACAGGCAGAAGAGGGCAGGATATTAACTTCATATAAGTGGGAATTAAGTATAGACCTCCCTAGGCGAAGCTGGGTGTGAGTTATATTTGCAAAGCGATCACCAAACACGAAGTAATTTGGAATTTCATGGCGAAAGAACAGAACTTTGGCAAGTTTTACTTTGAAGATTGAAAGTGTTTGGGAAAGCTTGACATCATCAGGTAAGTCGTTCCAAAGGCGAATGGCGGATGGTAGAAACGAACTAAAGTAACGATCAGTCCTGCACTTAATTTGCCTTTGTTGGGGGGGGGGGGCCTGCGGAGGAGGCGGCCGGTCGGGGGTAAGTCGTAATTCGGGATTAATTCATATAGGTAAGGGGGGGTAAGCTTATTGAACATTTTGTAGAAGAACACTAATTTGAAAAATTGTCTGCGGGTGTGAAGCGGTTCCCAGCCAATTTCAGCCAATAGTCTATCACGTGACGAAAATTTCATAGCACCCGTACATATTCTAGCAGCTTCATGCTGTATTCCTTCTAGGAGATCAGATAACTCTTGTGTGCAGTTGTCAAAAAGGACACAACCGTATTCTAGGATGGGTCGAACCATGGTCAGATACAATTTTGATAAGGTTTTTCTGGAAAGTTTGAACTTAAGCCGTTTTAGAACAGATAGACGTTTACTCGCTGCAGTGACAATGCGATTAATATGTGAGTGCCATTTTAAATCATGCGAGAGAGTGATACCTAAGTGAGTGTGGTGTGTAGCCTCCGGGATGGGTGTCTCACCAAGATACAAGGTGGGGTGAGTTACTTTGTCTCGTTTGCATGAGAACAGGACTGAAAGTGATTTAATGGCACTAAATGTCATGCGCCAGATCCGACCCCACATAGAGAGATGGCCGAGATCAGTATTAATGCGAGTCCCAGAGACTTCACGATCATAAATTATTTCGAGAATGCTAGTGTCATCGGCGAAGAGCCTGATGTCACACGTAATATTATCAACAATATCGTGAATATAAATTAAGAATAGGAGGGGCCCGAGTATAGAGCCCTGGGGCACGCCTGCCTCGATAGGTAACCACGAAGAACTTTGACCATGAATGACAACCCTTTGGTGTCGATTACTGAGATAACTATCAAACCATTCAATAATTGGTGGGGAAATGCCCAGTTGACGCATTTTAAAAAGGAGGCCTTCATGCCACACGCGGTCAAAGGCTTTAGAAATATCAAGGAAAACCATTCTGGCCTCTTTACCTAGTTCTAGGCCATTGTAGATTTTGTGAACTATACTAATTAACTGGTTTATTGTGGAATCATTAGAAACGAAGCCAGAATTTCGCCTAGTTAGGAGATTATTACTCATTAAATACTCATACAATTTATTGTAAACTAATCTTTCGAAGACCTTAGATACGTTGCATAATAGGGAAATTGGTCGGTAGTTTGATTTTAATTGTGTATTAGCTTTTTTGTGAACCGGGCATATATTTGATTTCTTCCACTGCGTAGGAAATTTACTATTGGTTAAAGAAATGTTGAATAATCTAGTAAGGGGCTCGGAAATACTTGGACTAGTTTGTTTGAGAAGAAAGTTGCTCAAGCCATCAGGGCCTGTCGCGGAGCTAATTTTGAGCGAGGTAATGACTTTAAGGACATCATTTTCATTCAAAACAAAGGGGTCTAGCCTGGCATCTGTGCGATACATAAAAGCAGGTAATGGGGGTGAGTTGTCGTCTGTGGGTGTTCTGCACTGGCTAGCAAAATATTGGTTAAAAACTTCAGCTTTCTCAGAATTATTAGAGATGATGTTGTCATTTTCGATGAGGGGTGGGATGCTAGGATGCAACTTACACCCTAATATAGATTTTGACAAATTCCACCACTTCTTTACATTAATTTCTCTACAGTCTAGTTCAGACCGAAGTTTGGAGAAATAGGTCCGGATTGCCTTTATGTTTGCCGAAACAGAAGTATTCCGGCAGCGCTTGTAAAATTGGTAGAGCCTTTCGGTAACAGGGGAAGGATTGCCATTGTCTTTTTTAAGAGATTTCTTATAACTTTTCCATGCTCGGTTCCGTCTACGTATTAAGAGTTTAGTATGGCCAGTTACCCAAGGTTTGTCCTTAGGCCTGATGAGCACTTCTTTACAAGGAATGAATTCTTTTGCAGTATCAATAAACAATTGAGTCCAATAATCTACGTACTCCTCTACCGTATTGAAAAGATCAAAGCCAATGCCCCAAGGGGCATGGGAAAGAGCATCATTTAGTTCATCAAAGTTGCCACGTTTATAATCCCAAACTGTTCTTCTAAAAGCTTGGTCATTGGGAAAGGTGATAGAAATTGTACAAAAGATAACGGAGTGGTCCGAATTAGCTACTGGAGGAAGAACACCACTATCTAGGATGTACCCAGGTGAGTCTGTTATGAGTAGATCAAGGAGGTTATTCGAAAATTCGGTTGAGCGAGTTGGTTCATTTATGATTTGGAATAAATTATTGCGAGCAATGAGATCAACAAGCTTTGTACCAAGCTCGCTGCCAGCATGATCTGAGTCCCACGTTGAACAGCGATCGTTAAAATCACCGGTTATAATAATAGTTTTGGGATTTAATTCCATAGCTTTAGATATAGATTCCGAAAAATCAGAGAGAAATGCATCACGTTCGTAAGCAAGTTGACCCGGTGGGCGGTAGTAGACTCCAACTAAGGCTAGGCCACGATCTGTAGCAATTTGAGCCCAGAGACATTCACAGTTTTCCGATTCGAGTTCGGAGCGGCGGGTACATGGTAAGGATTCTTTGACGTATATGGCAACACCACCACCGTGGCTGGCCCGGTCGCGTCGGAGAGGAGGCTGGTAACCTGGAATGGATATGAACTTGCATGATCATTGAGTGGAACCCTTCCCTCTTATAGAAATCTGTGTGGTACCTTGTGGGACGTAAAATTGGAATTTGAGTCCCATCAATTGCCCCTACAGTTTGAGGGAATCCTCATCTTCTATGAAAATGATCTACTGTGTCATCCAAAATTTTGCCTGTTGATCATTTGAGTAATCTTTGATGCATGACACAAACAATTGACCTGCAAACATCGTTAACGATGTAATGAACAGTGTTTCTGGCCACTCCAAATAGATGGCCAATGGTTCTGTAGCCTGCATTTGTAGCTAGTCTTCATAAAGTTATTGCTACTCGCTTTTTCTACAGATATTGGGTTCTTAATTTAGTCTTTTTTCACTCAATAGAAGGTCGTAGCTGAGAACATAAATATGTAAAAGTTTCCTTTCTCATTCTACAGGTTTATCATCCAGTCCTGCTCCTCAAAAGTCCCATTCACAATTGTATCCCACCACGTGGTTGATCTTGGTTTCACCCACACGGATCTGTCAGCTATATCTGAGTCCATAGCAACAATTATTAAGATGAGATTCAGTATGAAAAAGCCCATTTGCCTTGCCTGTCTAGCTTTAAAGGGGGTGGGGTGGGGGCTGGAATACCCCTCTGTATCACGCGTCACAGTTAATTCTAAGGCCCTTTTCACAGATCACAGTAAATTCATAAGCCTATGTCACAATAACAATAATGTCAATCATCAAAATCTTAATCACATTTATCAACAAAATACTTATCACAATCACAGATATTGGCAAATTGTAAAAGTATTATCACATTTCACGTGTATTTATTTTGATAAATAACGCATAACAAGGAACTACCCTGATCACAAATCACGGTTAAGTTTTTTTACTCAATCACAAATCACGGTTAAGTAAACAGGGCAAATAACGAATAATCAAACAAGTCTTCCAGCCCCATTTAAAGTTACTCATCCCCAGTGTTCTTTCAGCTTGCAGCATTTGATCACGATATTTCATACGTTTTTGTCTTTGTTGACAGTGACGCACAAGGAGGGTGGTATTTAAATGCGCCATTTTTGTGACCGCAAATTGTAACGACACATGCACACATAGACTCATAACTGCACACAAAGCTGATTTTAATCTTTCAAGTCGGTATCATTTTTCTAGTGAGAACATCTGGCATTGGAATCACTTACTTAAGTAATGGGTTTAATTTCTAAAGCGCTTGCTGAGAGTTAAATGAGAACACGTTTGGAGGACACTGTAATCGCTTTCACCTGAAACTGCTTTGAACTGCAAAGCGATTTGTATGGAAGCGATTTGAAAAATCTGTAGTGAGAACTTGCCCACAGAGAAAAGTTTTAACAACTTAGACGTCCACTGAGCTGCAAACTAGATCCAAGATATACCTACTCACATTCTGCCTATAGAACTGAATTTGGTTCAAATGGCGCAAGTCAAGCTATGAGCAAACAATGCTTTTTCAGGTAATTTTAAGTATTTCAAGACCCAAGAAAATGAATGACCTTGATCGATATATTTAGGGATACAATATTGACGAGTTAAAAAGTCTGAATCCACAAACTATCATTTCAACTTGATTTCCTTTAAGGACCTTCTACAAAAGCCCATGCTCCAGCGGGAAAATGACCTTGGCTTTGGACAGGAGCACCCAGGTGCATTGAACCAGCACTTCATTAAAGCAGGGAGGTGTATGAGAGGGAGAGGGCACTTGCGGCCGTCCTTTCAAGCTATGTGTGTCTCATACACCTCCCTGATTAAAGTGTTAAATAAACTAGGTGATCAACTGACCCAATTATTGTTATTCCCAGCTCCTTGGTCTTGTCTTAGTATGGTATATGGATGGCTATGACACAGTAAATGGTGTGAACATCTTCAGCCTCACCAGTTGATCACCTAGTTTATTTAACACTTTAATGAAGTGCTGGTTCAGTGCACCTGGGTGTCCTTGTCCAAAGCCAAGGTCATTCTTCCACGGGAGAATGGGCTTTTGTAGAAGGGCCCTTCAAATAAAATTAAAACTCTAATATAAATTTACATGGCACCAGCATGGGATTTGTTAAAAATGACAGTACCATAACGGAATGAGCAATATCAAGTGCTTAATGGCCACATGGTTTGGGGTATTTTTGGCATTTTTTATCATGATGCAAAGACACATCTGCATGCAGGGGCACTTTGACCAAACACTCATGAAGCTTGTCTCATGCTCATCACCAAATGATTGCTTATTCTATGTGAATGAATGCAGCATATCTATGACATATATGGCAGGAGCCTGCAAGTACTTTTGACAAAAAACTAGACCCATGGGCCTAATGCTCTGCTGATGACAATCACCAAAAGAATCACTTCCTGAAATGCATTCCCTCCATGACCTGGAGAGATTAGTTGAGGTCATCAATATTGTGCAATATCAAACTTCCACATTGTACACATTTGTGGTATATTTGGTTTCATTCGTCTTATTCTTTATACACATATCGATGGCGAAAACGCAAAACCACCTATCTGCATTTTCACAATTTCGAGTAAAAGAGAAATGAAGTTTTGCAGATCTTAAAATAGTATAAAAAACAGCATATACTCAAATGTTTTGGACATATTTTTTTGATTTTCATCACAGTATTAACAAAAACGATCCTTTCCAAAAATTTGTGAAAAAAGTTTTTTTTGCTCTGTCAGCAATATTTATGTGGCAGATAGGAGGTTTTGAGCTTTAGAGTTTTTTTTAAAAACGGGTTTAAACGGATCACCCTTGAAGAAGCCTTGCTATGACCAAAAAGAAAGGAAAAAACTACATGTTTCTCAGAGTAGTCCCTAGGCTCAATGCGAACCAGTCGAGTTTCTTCGAAGGGCTTTCTCCATGTGGACGTTTGTTCCTGCCTGTGCTGTATACTTGTATTTTCATCAAAAGAAAGGTTCAAGCACAATCATACAAAATCTCAAACATATATATTTATTGAACAGATGTTTTTGGATAATCAATACTTACCGAGTGTGCACCAGAATCATTCCGAACAAAAGCCACCACCAGCGCCCCCATCCCCCAAAAAGTTAGGATTATTGGCAGTATTTTCAAGGATGGCATATTGATTCATCACCTACTTTTATCATTGACATTAATGGCATAAACAGGAAAGTTTAGGCCTACCAATGTCACCAATGGACCAACTTTATAAAATGCAACAACACCTATTGTTTATTAAGTAATGGTTAAAACTGTGTTGTGCCTTGATTACTCCAAAACTAAATGTCGTTACCATGGTAACCAATAAAAACATATATCAGCCATTAAATTGATAGTACACTTTACCTCACCTTTAACTTCAGGTTCTTATCTTCCAATTAATACCCAATTTAGCTAGGTATTTTTTTTTTTTTTTTTTGTTTAAGGAAAGATTTACCATCAGTATTATCACATGTATCATTTCTCAGCAACGCACAGCGCTAGCCATAAAATTGCCATATCCACAAAAATCTACTCATTTTCAGTTATCTATACATTTGACAGAACGTTTCTAGGCGACCCAAAACACTCTTTCATCCCTCAATTGACCTCATTGTTAGTGCAGAAAGACTCTTTTTACATTTAAACATCAAATGTGAAGAAAATTATTCCTGATAATTAAAACTATAAATAAGTTTCTAATGTTTAATTGCAAATTTAAGTGATTTTTACAAATGTTCTGTTGCCATGACAACCAACTTTTGACACTTATTACCTGGAACTGGTCTCTTATGAAACGCTTGTATGGTAGGTATGCTAATGTAAAGTTGTGTACGTGTGTTAAGTTATGCTTTATAAGGTGTTTTTCCCTTCATCTCATGAAAAACTTAATTCCGTTGCCTTGGTAACCAAAATAAATACAAATTGACCATGAAATTGATAATACACCCTACCTAACTTTAAACTTCAGGTTCTTATCTTTTGATTGATACCAAATCCAGCCAGGTATTTTTCCGGTTGAACAAAAACTGAAAATAAATTTTTAATAAGCCTTTTTGAAAATTTAGCTGCTCTACTATATCTAACCAGGGATGAAGTGCATTTAATCTTAGGGACCCATGCATTTTTGTAACTTTGGTTATTTCTTGTGAAAAAAGCGAGGTCATTTTCAATGTTTGTATAAAAACCAAGTGCAAATACAATTGTTGTGAGCGTTTGGGCACTTCCAGACACTTTTAGGCCTAGTATGAGCAATAATACAATATTTTACCAACAGCTTGTAAATTTTATCATCAATTTGACTTTCCGCTGTTATTAAATGTTTATTTCTGTTACCAAACACCACCTTGTGTTTGTATCTTGTTTAATGGTTAGATCAAATAACAAGATTCGACAGGTTAACTACATACGATTTACTTTGAGAGTGTTTGAAGTGACACACTTTGACACTGATTTATCCGATGCACCTTGGAGGTTTTGCGCTTTAGAGATTCAGAGCACTGCAGATAGGAGTTTTCGACTTGTGGCTGCTGTTATGACTAAAACGGGAATTCGGATTTCGGAATAGTCACGAAACATCGATCTTAAGGAAAGGAAGAATCGTGCATTGGAAACTGGAAATCGTATTTTTTTCACTTAGGAGGTTTTGCGTTTTCGCCATCGATATTGAATTTAGTGGCCATTTCTAAGTGCTTAATGACCTTGAAAAATAGATCAAGGTCACACAACATATTACAAACTTTGATCATTGGCCTAATGTATATTCGGTGTAAATTTTGCAGTTCCATCTCAATTAATTAGCACACTAATGAATTTATGTGTTTTGATACCTATGATCTTAGTTCCAATAATTGCCATCAGTGGTGCCACCATCACTCCTTATGTCATTAACTTTTGACTGTATATAATTAACCTCTAATGGTATATGGATGTATGAACACAAGTTGAATGTAATGACCATCACAAAAACTCACTTCATGAGATATATGCCTTCAGTGTCCTTGAGAAAGTAGGTCTAAGTCATCAATATTGTTTTATTCTGCAATATCAGAGTTCCATATATGATAAATATTTGGTAATGTTAGTCTTATTCTTTCTCAACATGTTGAATTTAGTGCTTAATGACATTGAAAAATAAGTCAAGTTTGCTCATAATTTTGCAAAATTTGACTATTGACCTAATTCATCATTGTTATAAATTTTGTAGTTTCATCTCAATTTATTATCACAAAAGTGAATTTGATGTGCTTTTGATACCTATGATAGTAGTTCCAATGCTTCCAGTGGCACCTTCATGACTTCACATTAACTAAGAATCCTGCCTGTAAAATATTCCTGTAATGGCACATAAATATATGTCTACAAGTTCAGATGTAATGACCATCACAATTGGCCTTTAGAAAGTAGATCGAGGTCATCCAAATAATGTTATATCAACCTTCTACATATGATACACATTTGTGATATATTTGGTGTCATTAGCCTCATTCCTTCTCAAAATACTGAATTAGTGTCCCTTAAAAGTCTTAAATGACCTTGAAAAATGGGTCAAGGTGATCAGAAATTTGACCATTAGTCACATGCATATTTAGTGTAAACTCTGTTGTTCTGTCTCAATTTATTATCACAATAGTGAATTTAATATATTTATGATACCTGTGATGTAAGTTCTAATAATTACCAGCAGCGGTGTCACCGTGACTCCACATCTCAGACTTTTGTTTGTACATGTATACTATTCCTGTAATGGCATATGGATGTGGGTCCACAAATTCACATCTAAAGACCATCACAAAAAAATCATTTCCTGATATGTATTTCCTCTGTGTACTTGAGAAAGTAGGTCAAGTTCAACCATATTATGTGAAATTGAAATTTTGCATACGATACACATTATTTTTTGGTATTATTTTTGGTAACAGATGTTAAAATTTGCTTTTGAAAGGGTTTCTAAAAATGACATCAACATGTTCACGGGAAAGATGTTTCGGGAGAATTGTGGCGACATTAATGAAGCAGTCAATGACTTCAACATTATGTTTGAAAAAGCAGGAAAATTAGCTGTAAAATATGTCTAACAAAAAGTGCAAAAACAAGCATGTACCTACCTATCCATCCAAAAACTGTTACTCATTTTCCCATAAATTAAAAGCAGTGGCCCGACAATTATCATCAGACCCTGGAAACTACCCTTTGCGACAAACATGCTAGACTCTGAGAGTTCTGTAAAATGAGGAAGACGTGTGAGCAAATTTACAAAAACAACATCATTAACTCTCTTGGCAAACATTAGGGCAAAAGCCCAAAAGAGTATTGGAAATTGATAAAAAAGATTTCGAAGGTGTCGTGTTCCCAAAATCAAGTCAATCTAAATTTAAAAATCGATGCAAAGCTGTGGTTTAGACATTTCTTGAGAATCATATCAGATGAATCTAAAGTAAAGATCAATCCCTTGTTTGAAGAGGTTAAAAAAAAAAGAAGAGGTGTTTGAGTAATCACATGAAAAAACACAACTTAAACAACAAATTTCAGATTGGGTTTATAGAAAATTCTTGAACAAGTGATCATATATTTGTCCTTCGGACCATTATATTATAATTTATAGATAAATCGGTCAAAATTGCTGGTAAGAGAAAATTTCTATGTTTGTTTCATCGATCTGCAAAAAGAATTCGATACAGTGTGGCACGAGGGAGTATTTTACAAATGCCTAAAATATGAAACAGGAGGTTTATGTATGAAGTTTTGAAGGGCATGTATGATAAGTCATAAATTCAGGGTTATCCGAGAAAATATGTTAATTGAGTGCTGTGTGAACAGCCCATGCTCAGCTGACCTAGATATTCATCACACTTGTGGCTCTAAGATCTTGGGGTAGGAGCAAGGTCACCCATGACTGTGTAAGTCTGACCTTTATGGAAGAACACTAACATATGCAACATCAAGGACCCAGTTCAAGTAGTTCTCAAGTTGTAGCTCTGAAGAGTTGCACTGTGACCTCAGAAATTAGGTCAGGGTCACTCATGTGCTGTCTTAACATGACCTTCATAGAGAAACATGAACATGTGCGACATCAAGGTCCAAACTCAAAATAGATCTTCAGTCATAAAGTGAACGGTAAATTTTATGTCAGTTGTCCTGTGACCTTGGGCATGAAGTCAAGGTCACTCATGTACTGTCTGCGTGTGGCCTTCAAAGAGGATCATAATCATGTAACACATGAAAGTTTAAGCTGAAACAGTTCTCAAGTTGCCATCTGTTTGTTTATTTATTTTATTAATTCATTATTTCTTTTTTTCTTTCCTGGGTCAACAGGCCCAGGCCCAATGACAGACCCAGTCAAACCTGTATATACTGATAAATACATAGAATATTATATATGAAAACACACTAAACAATTTAAAATGCAAAGAGTGTCAACATAATCAATTGAACTATAAAAGAACCTGAACACCTGTGTTTTAAAACGGGCAGGTGAGGAGATGTCCAAATTGGGTACATCATTAAGACTCCTGGGAGCTATTGGGAGGAAGCTAAATTTCCTGACATTGATTTTAGATCTAGGAACTAAAAACAGAGGAGTGTTTCTGAAATATCTTTGATGGGCATAAAAAGGAACTTGAGCAAGTAGGTACGAGCAAGGTTACTTAGTAGAGATTAGACCTTGTAAAAATGTCAGATCCAAAACCTTTCTCCGCTCACTTTAGTGGGGTAACTTAAACATCCTGCACTCTCGTTCTTATCCGACTTCCGAGTAATAAACTGCAGTTTTAAAACATAAATTTATATCTTACAAATAAAACTCTTCTGGATGTTTTCTATTCGCTCAGAGAGATGTTTACATTCAGGAGACCACACAACAGAACAATATTCAAGTGTGCTCCTTACTGGTTATATGTAGAGAGATTTCAGGGCTCTCACTGCAGAAAATGAACTGCAGGTTTGTTTTTTTTTGGGGGGGGGGGGCAAGCATCCGAAAAGACTTTACGGCATACACATGATTTTTAAAATTCCGGTTTGCTATGAGAGTGACACCAAGGCCCCTACCGTCACGAATTTGTTCCAAGTTTTGATCATCAAGCATGTATTCAAATATATACACATGTATATCACATTTTTCTCATTAGTCGAGGATATAGCACGACATTTACTGATGTTCAACAACAATACACCTAAATGACCCTGTGACCTTGAGAATGAGATCAAGGTCACCCATGTACTTTAACTCACCCTGTCATGCCCTCAAGTGTTCCTAGCCAATTTGGAAACAATTGGCCAAGTGGTTTTGAAAAGTTTTTAAGATTTGGCCAAAAAGTGAACCAAAAAAAAAAAAAAAAATCATAAAAAATTCAAAAATCAGTGGTGGAGAATCACCATATGAACAAGCTCGGTAGAGACCCACCCAAGGTACATTGCCACCAAGTTTGAAGTCAATCTGGGTGACAGTTTCAGAGAAGTTGAAAATGTGAACTTGCATTGGCATCCCCATGACTTAAATAGTAACCAATAGGGAAGGTGCAAGTCAAAAGTACATTGTTAGCTCTGTGACCTATGGTCAGCAGAGCTAATAATATACTTTCTTAAAAGATAAGAGCACAAAAAATTTTCATATACAAAAATGTTTTATTGTTGCAATTATAGTTGACAGCTGTTGTTGTTCAAAACATCAACTTAGAAGTCAAATATACTGGATTTACAAGTCAACGATACTGGTTGCGTGAACATAAATTCTGTAGGTTGTAATCTGGCATGCAAAATTTAATAGCAAGGAGATGCTAATTATGGTACTTTATCAGATATTCCAGACAGTGTATGTAAAAAGTCCCTGCAATAAAAATGGTTTCAATGAATACATCAAACATACAACCACCACCATGGTAACCACATTGCATTCCGCACACATTTGGTCACATATATGGGTGTACATGCAAAATTTGACGTCATGAAATAGCAAGTAGTACGTTTCTGTCTGTCAACTCTGTCCTGGAACCACATCAATTCATCTTATACCTTTTATGATGATTCCAGCTTGCTTTAGAGTGCACATCATTTTTTTTTCACAAAATATTACAGATTGCATGATTCTGTGGACACAGAATTAAGCAGTATGTTTCTTTTGAGTTTCTGTACTTATCTCATTCCACAAAAAAAATATTTCATTTTCATCCACTACTATTTTCCTTCCCAACACGAATTTAATATAGATTGTGCAAGCCTTTAAATATACATACATGTATATCAGTAACATTATAGAGTATATAAATGTTGGCCAATACATGCATATTTAAAAATGGATCTGAACAAAAAAAACAAAAAACGAATATACGAATATACTTGGAAAGTGCCGTTCCCTTACCTTTCATTTTTCATTTTACACACTGAACAATTCCATCAAATAATGCACGGTACAGTTACAGGCTTCTCTCTGTTTCTTGAAACTTACTTAAATATTAAACTGTCAATCTTCATGAAGTCATCTGATAATGTGATTAAGTTCAGCTTTTTCATGTTTGCATGAAATATGCAGGATTGGAGAAAGCTCCAATCCTGCATATTTCTTGGTGTTTAGATGTATATAATATATATATATATATATGTGTGTGTGTACATGTATATGTATGTGTGTATATATAATACATATGTGTTTACATGTATTTGTGTATATATATCATATACATACATACATACTTTAAATAATATATCAAGAGCATCCTGAATTTTACAAAAATTCACTTGAATAAAGATTTCTTCTGGTCCACACAGCCTCTCTTTGGTCACATTGAGACAATTTAAGGCAGCACTTGACTCTACTTCAAACTCCTGCACATTTCCTGCTCAAAATAGGAGTTTGCAAGCTGGTAACAGCAACTTATGTAACATGTATGTGTACAGACAGAAAATGGAGACCAAAAAAAAAAAGACTTCATGAAAGGCAAGTCAAAAAAGTGATAGTGTGAGAGTGAGAAATAGATTGATAAAAATTTACACACAGATATACTCTGTACTGCAGGCATTGTACAGGTTAACCCTTTCCCCCTCAAACTGGCCAAAACCGGCTGGTGGTCAAATGTCGTCTGCTTCAGTGTTTTCAACTAATTTCAACAGTTATGAATCACAATTTGACTGAGAAATGTACATGAGACTTATCAAGATCACATGCCCCAGGTCAGCAGCTTTCCTTGGCATGGGTTAGTGCCCAACCCATGCCAAGGAAAGCTGTTGACTCAGTCTTAATTCAAGGGGGAAAGGGTCAAATAATGATAACAAATAAGTGAAGAGTGCCTGTGGTGTCTCACTTGAATGTACCACAACAGCATACTGAACAATTTTATGATTGCAGCATGTCTGACTGACTGCACAAACACCGACTCGTACATAATCGTAAGCTTCCAGGAGACATATAGCTTTTATCAAGAATACTATTGCAGGTACCAGCACAGAGTTTGTAGCAGCATAAGATACTGCAGCATTATGTAATACTGTCCCAGGCCAAATGACATCCCAACCGGATTTAATTAAAGTGTCACATAGAGCAACTTATGATATTTTATGAGTACATCAATGATCTGACTTGCAGACCATTTGGGCCAAAATATACAGTTCTTTACCATAAAAATCTGTATACATTCACTGTGGGTATCCCGTGTCATATATCACAAAAGGTTTCCCCAGAGACGTGCTGATGTCAGACTGACTACCTAGTTAAAGTTGCAGGTTCTCCACGGATACTTAGGCGTATCAATGTCCAGCTTGTGGAGACTGTTCATCTGCTTTATATCCAATACAAAAATATATGGCTTTACATGTTACTGTGAGCAGTCGGTCTCTGCTATGCGTAAGTAGAGTGCCACAGAGGAATTGTCACTAAAAGTTGCAGATAAAAGTTTTCACATCTTCTGTTGATGTGTTTCCCAAACTAGTCTACGTATCATAAACAGCAGCACACTTGTGCTCCTGCCATTTCTACATCAACACTACACAAAGCTGATTTATACATTTGACACATGCTTGTAAATATCAGCTATAATCATGTTTACATTTACAGTAAAATTACACATGCTTTGTGCAGTATCACAATTTGTCCATACTTCTCTCACGTGAAGCAAAATCTGACTACGTTTACACAAAAAATCTTTACAAGTCACTGTACAATGTGATGAAGGTTTACAATCACTGAACAACGTAAACAGTGTTTACTCAGTGACAATATAACCTGTGTCCGTGGTCACTCAACCATAATCAATATAAATGGATTCTACGACCAGCACTTACCATGGGCTATTCACTATACACAGGGGCCATGTTATCTTCCTATTAATTGGGTTGACATATGAATCCATCTCTATCAGGCCTGATTGATCCATTAAAGGTTTTTATGCAATTTTTTTTCCATGAAATTGAGAGATCATCATCACTGTAATGACTACTGGTGAATGTCTCAAACTGTGACCTTGAGTCTGTATTCATCATAAGAAAAGCCACCTGTAAATGTCAATATAGTAACTGCAAATCAATGTTTACAAGAATGATTTGGTCACCTTTCTACAATAATAACAGAGTCAAAGTTTACAATAAAGACTCAATGTTGACAATAAAAAAACCTATATCAACATTTACAATACTGACCCTGTGTCAATGTCTACAACAACAGTAAGACCAATGTCATCAGTAACTATGACAACCAATCATCATCAGTCATTCTTTACAGTAATCATAGCTATGGGTCTGTGTTTACATTCACCACACAGTTTTGGTTTACATGTAACAAGACTAGGACTGCCTGTCTACAGTATCGTAGGCATGGGTCTCTTGACTGCCTGTCTACAGTATCGTAGGCATGGGTCTCTCGACTGCCTGTCTACAGTATCAAGGGCATGGGTCTCTCGACTGCCTGTCTACAGTATCGTAGGCATGGGTCTCTGGTTGCCTGTCCACAGTATTGTAGGCATGGGTCTCTGACTGCCTGTCTACAGTATCATAGGCATGGGTCTCTGATTGCCTGTCTACAGTATCGCAGGCATGGGTCCTGGACTGCCTGTCTACAGTATCGTAGGTATGGGTCTCTGTTTTAACCAATCAGGACAAAATGGGTCCTTTCTAAGAATACCATTATCCATGGTCACTGTTTGCAGTCATCTTGATGAAGATTTGCTGCAATCATGACTATGTTTCACTGCTTACTCATGAGGACCAAACATCAATGTTTACTGTAATAGTGAATAATGTAAACGTGGTTGTAATTACTTAAATATCATAATAAAAGTTGTTTATAAACCATGTGATCACCATTTGCATGTGCTAAAAGTGGCATTGTCTGCTAGTTAACTTCGTAGCCACTGTTGACATACTGCAGCAGCTGCTGCTGCGAGTTTTTATAATATAGTAGGAGCAGCAGTAGAAGGACTGGGCATAACCTGAAGGTACAAGAAGCGACCACAACAATGACAGACAGCATCTGCATGCTGCCTGGGCCTAGAAAACTCCTACCATATTTTCAGGAAGCTAGAATTCAAAACCTTGGTGCTCTAAATCAACATGTTCACGGGAAACTATTATTTCTCCTTTTTTTGACAGGTAGTGTTTACAGCAAATGATTAAAGTTAAATCCAAGAAAAAATTTCTTGTGTCTATTTTATGCATTCAGTTCTCAAAATAGTGGCTATCTCATTTTTGCTTGAATTTACCATTTTAAAAAAAATGCCACACAATATTTGTGTCATTTTGTAATAAAAACTCAGCACCTTTCGAAACCCTACCAGTGGCTACTGTCCTGTTCATTGTAACTATCACAATAATTTTGCACGATAAAAATGAAACAACTATGCAGATTAATGTGACTAATCCAAGACAGTTGATATATGACAATGGTCAGATACATGTTGCACACATTAGTTGTATTCATATCATTAAGAACTGCAGGTTTCTTGTCACTAAGCAAAGCCTCAGAAAGAAACGATAAGATTCAACATATTAATGATATCAAAATGTAATGCTCCCCTCTTTAATGGGGCATATGACTCTTCTACACACTGAAATTCATGCCCATTAATGGCTCTAAAAAACCCTACTTCTATCCCCTACCTCTTGGCAACTACAGATATTTCAAACAAAAAACAGCCTATTTCTTAAGTTTTCACAGGCACATATTCAAATGTAATTTTTTTGTGTCAAGATGAAAGCAATGTATTTTACAGCCCACTTGCCCGATGACTTCTAGATTTTACTGTTTTCTATCACACCATTCATTAACACACATTTATAAGCCCTTTCTTGTGACCCTGGCATTTTACACTTTTAAAAGTTGGATTAAAACAACACTTACTTGAGGCTATGATGGATCATTTTTCTGCGAAATTCTAGACACTCGAGCTTCTGTGAAATGCGAGAGTGTAGGGTGCTTTTGCCCCAACTATTTAACCAAATTCCGTGGGACTTTTTTTGTAAAACAGGTACATAATATATAATTGCAAGCAGACATTTGGAGCCCAGTTCCAGCCGGACACACACTAAAGCACCATATACTTTTATTTTTATGCAGAAAAAGATGCTGTGATCATTTTGAAAGCTACATGAATAGCAGATGTTAATCTTGACCCCACCTTCTGTCAGATAAAACTGAGAACATACAACAGGTGAAATACCCAGGAAACAAGACCATGCATCCATTAACAAAAAAAAAAAAAAAAAAAAAGACTGAATGGTGCTCCTAGCAGTAGTCTGAAAAGATTCGTCCTACTGGCACATAATGATGTCCAGTTTACAGGTTTTACATCAAGAGAGAGCAAATGAGTCAATAACTACGGCTGCCAATCTTTTTACGGAATGTACTTCATGTAGCTGTCAACAAATGTATTGTAATTCAATCTGGGTCACTGCTGCCGTAGATGGTCAGCTTCACCAGCATGGTGGTCACAGAGAGCTGACACCATCAGCATCGCTCCCCAAGGCACTGTTACATAGAGGAATTACCATTTCTAGACCAACAGTTCTACATCAAAAGATCATGTGACATGTTTGTGAGGCAAAAGAACACCCAGTAGAATATGAGTGCTGCTAGTACACGTGCCGTCTTTCACCCACATTGCTCATTGTATGGGTCCAAACATTCTCAGGCATCACTACGCCAACTCCCTGAGGGGAAGACGGAAATGCTAATCCAATTTTCATCAGATAAAAAAAAATTTAAGAGTTTAAGAGGGATACTGTATTCAGTAACCTTAACAAACTTCACAACAGCCATGGTACAAAATAATACAATAAACTCATTTAGAGCTAATCAACTTTTCAAATGTCTTTTGGGTAAGTTCACAACTGTGTAACAAAGAAATTAAATGCTTCTCATCTTAAAATGGAGATTTTCATAATACTGATGATTCAATTTAGAAAATGCAAGCTTGGCGCATACATTGGCAAAGTGGAGTCTTCATGCAAACATTGGAAAATGGAAGCTACAATACTTACAATTTGCCCCTCATCAAGATTCTCTAGCAGCAAGTTTCTTCAACAGAAACATAATTTCTACCGGCACTGCCTATCCTCCTGCTGAATTAAGACTGAGTCAACAGCCAGCCCTGGTGTTAGTTGGGTGCACCCCATCCATGCAAAGGGGAGCTGTTGACCCAGAGGATGTTATCACTATAAGGATCACCTACAATTTTCATTCCAATTGTTTTTCCTTACTCTTTAAATTAATCAAAACTACTGAAGCAGACATTTTACCAGCAGTCAGTTGTGGCTGGTTTGTGGGATAAAGGGCCAAGGCCTATCGGACCTGTGTTACATCCTGAAGACAGAAGTTTCAATGATTATATGTAAATATATATCACTTTGAGTTAATGTACATGTTAGGATATTGATATATAATTAATCCGCTTAACTTCAACTTCTTAGAAAATCGCACTTTTCTCTGGTGTTTTAGCACAATGCCGAGATGGAAACTTCAGTTACATCTTGCAACAAGTTTAAAGTGATTACTATAAGTGACCATGAGTGGTGTGACACGATAGGAGAGTCTGGAAGGGGACATTCTGTCTGTGCCCAAAGTCTACGGTACTTTGGAGAATGTGTGCTTCCCAATGTTATCAAACTACACAACTCTAATCAGAATAATGGGGGGAGGGGGAAGTTTTAATTGCACCAAAATATTATTTTATTTTTCAAATTAAAAATTCTTTTAACAGACTAATCAAGACTGAAAATCTGTTGCTAATGTGGGAAATGAACTGTGCCAAGACTCCTGGGAAATGAACTGTGCCACGACTCCTGGGAAATGACCTGCGCCATGATTCCTTGATATTTACAAATTTCATCAAAATTGGAAGCATTTAACATTTGGCCAACTGCTGGTCAATGGTATTTATACCATTCCCATGTTTGACCTATAGGTCAATAATGAAAATATCCATTGTACCAAGCCAAGGTCATTGCTTACTCAAATCCTTGACATTTTGTTGTACTTTGATTAAGATCTCAGCAAGATAACACTGTGAGTGTCCAGTCTTATCAAGATGACTGCAGAGTACATATGTGAAATATTTGTCATCATTGCTGTTTGAAGGAACACAAAGTTACTTCCAAGTACCAGGACAGCCATACAAACTTGCTATACTTAATGTCAGATTTACATATACTTGTACCTTGAACCTTTGACAGCTAAATTACAGTCAACAGTTCTTCAGTCACAAGATTTGGTTAGATTTATATGTTGTGATTCTTTAATCACATATTACTAAAAGTACACTGTTGTGAAGTTGCCACAGAATACCTTATACACAATTGTAATGGAACAGCCTGGCACTGATATGGCAGTTCACGTATTGAAGGCCTTATTATAGTCAACAAACATGGCACTGCAAACCCAAGTCAACCACTAATTATCATGGATATTACTATCAAGATATTCCATCTGATGTCTAAAATAACTCTGGTATAGTTTCTGTCTCAACTGATTGACTAAAGCAAAATTCCACTCACACGCATTATTTGCTTTTCTTCTGATCTGTACAAAAATTGTTAGTTCCTTGCCTATAAATACATAGGAATTTGGCAGAGGATTCGGAAATTGACCTGTTCTTGCCTAACCCGGCAGGTAGTACAATGTAGTTCTCTACTTAAATATGCTTGCTCAATGCCATTTAATGTTTTCACATTTTCCTGTTGGTTAAAATATCGGTGTATTTCAGGAGGGTTTAACAGATGGAATTACCATATGGCCTAAAATTATAATCGCCACACATCAACCTATGTGCAGACATTTCATGAATAATCTTGCTGCTCACATTTTTTAATTTTTTTTTTTTTTCTGTTTGATAAAACTCATTTATCTTGCAACAAAACTGTGTCAAACCCCACACCAGTCATACTTATATTTTTTGAACTCACAGGACCACCCCAGAGAAATATTATTTGTAAACTATGCAGAACCATGTGTACTCCCAGGCCAAGCTCATCACATTTTATCACTTGAAACAATTTATGAATATTAGGATACGCAACCTCATGATCAACAGAATTAAAACTTCAAAAACATGGATCTAATCTTGTGAAATTGGCAGTCAATCAAGTGGCACACGATTTATAGCAGAATCCAAGTATGCACACAAAAACTTTTCTTTTTAAACATTGTGCTTTACCTGTGATAAAGGGTATCTCGAGCAGATTATACTTCAAGACTTGGAGCCACTGGATGAAAATTTAAAAAAGGGGTGCCTGTCATTGTAAATGGGCCAACAAATCAAAATACTTGTAAAAGTATCATGAACATGCAAATTAATTCAGCCTGGGCTAACCATGATCCTTGCTCTAGAGGAACTTAAAACATGGAAAGTTATATCTCGCATGAAAATATCAGCACTTAATATACTCAGAAAAGGTATGTAATTATGACATGAGTGTACATTTCTTCAATAACAATTCTCAGCATTGATACATACACACAAGAGTATGTTGGGAAACCACGACAAAGTTAACCAACCACTACAAAAGTTTTTCCATTGCACACAGTTCCTGATGATGGCCTGCATTTTTACAAAAATAGTTCCACTTTCAGACAGTGCTGAAGGGACACAGTGAATCTGTTTTCATAGTCCAGTATGACAGTTGGGCTTGCACCCATTTGTGCAGTTCAATTTTGGTGAGGATTCATCCCTTCCTTATTGACTGTTTACATTTTCATTGTTCAAATCAAAGTATTTTAGAATTGCAGTGGGTATCATCAAGGTAGTATAGAATTGCACTGGGTATCTGATTCACTGTTCTCTTCATAGTAATCCATTCTACCCTGGAACACTGCCACTACGGGGGGGGGGGGGGGGGGGGGAGCACACCAGATCATTCTGGTCTGGTTTATATCATGGCTGACTGACCCATGGGGGGGGGGAAACTATCAGGAATTAGTGACCAAGTGGCCTTCACCCTGGCCAATGGCAACACAGAACTGATGCTCATTATAATAGGAGGTTAATAATAGTGTTTATAGCAGTTTATTGTATTGGAGGGGGAGGGGGGTTGCAGGTTTTTTCCTGGTGGAGAGGGGTCTCACTAATAGGACACGTTCTTAATGTTATCTTTGTGCACCATATAAACCCCATTGGTAGCCCAGTCTCAAGACTAGTCTGTCCACCCTCCCGGCCACACATCTGTCCTTTGACCCCAGCGAACAGTGTTCATACAAAAAAATTAACTTCCTAAAACTGTGATTTTGTGTTTTATAAATGCTATGTCTTGTTCTTATGTACTAACATGGTTGGTTTTTACGGAACAGAAACCACAACAAAAAAAGAAGAGCTCCATTTGTATCATGCTGTCATACTCCTATTTGTAAAAGGAGACCTATTTTTCTACACTTCAGTGACCACAACAGTGGTAACGGCCAAGGTCAGTGGTTTTTGCATTGCCTGGTAAGTTAAGGTGTTAACATGACTTGAGAGGCAATACAAGAACCACTGACCTGATCTGGCAGATTGGTACTTGAGCAAGAGTTCTTTTCCTGGCAAATTTGAACAGTGCAAGTTGCTTTATTTTCAGGCATATAAATTTGCAGTTTTTCTAAAACTTACCAATTTGTGGGTTCTTATTTTTTTCAATATTTTTAAACAAAAAATATGTAGTTCTTATATGTGATCCACGACACAGAACCCCATTTCTTTAAATCTGTGCACCTTCAAGCAAAAATCACCTTGTTTCAACAGGGAAATTAAACAAAAAAATCAATGGTCCCAAAATTTTGAAATATCTTTCAATTTGCACATTTAATTTAAGGATGAGAAATGAGAAAATCAAACACTGCGAACAAAAAAACCACTTTACCGCATACACTTCTGGTTTAATTCTAACCTAAAGATATTAAAATGGTGTCTGTCATGGACGGGGTAATGTGGACCAATCTACACTGGACTTTGTATGTCAGCATACTGTCTGCCCCCATATAAGACAACTCATGATAAGCACCAAAATGCTGTCCTGCCCACCATTACTTCTTACCCTTGGCCAATACATCAGCAGCTACGGGCCTTACATACAGCAAGAAGAAATAAGTTCAGAAAAAAAGGAAAAAAGGAAAAAAGACACAAGTATTGCATCATTCTCTTCTCTGTTATAAATAACACCAATAAAAATGAAATAATCTGGATGATGCATACAAAACTAAGAATTTTCAATTTTTCTTTTTTTTTTTTTTTGTATAGAAACTCATAAATCAACATGGCTGAAGTTCAAAAAAATTTTGTTTTGTATGTTGTGAACATCCCCTTGATTCATATGCAATTAAACTTTAACTGTTTAATCTTAGCTGGAACATGTACTGTTTACCATCAATTTTGTCTTCATGGAAAATATTGGTATCTCACTCCATAAGTGAAAAACGAAAACTATACGACAAGATAATTCTGTGAAATATAAAGCAGACAACTGTTGCCCATTAATATTGATATGTTGATGAGTACCATCAGTGCCCTAGCCCCAGACATATCCTCTGTCTGTATACAACGCCATAATTCTCCCAGTATGGCCCAACCTTTTATTGTGATAACCTGTCAATATATTGTGCTTGCTCATTCATGACTAAATACAGACCTAATCCAGTCAGATCCACAAAGTTTCTCTGGCACATCTTTTCATCATTCATACATACCCTACCCTTCTACATGTGTTCATAACGCTTGATTGGAATCCATGATTTAAACACCCTGATACAAGGTCAAGGTCATGAGACAGCAGACGACAGTCTTACTCCAAACATACAGCTAGATGAGCATTTTGTCCAAAGGCGACGTTGGTGATTCCCATGAAGTGACATTACTTGCAGTCATGTGACCGCCCTGTGCATTATACGCGCCTGTTGCCTGCTGGTGGCTTGAACAGCATTATCATGCGCTGCTCCTTGGTCATCTCCTGCCAAACAGAAGAAACGCATTCTAATTATTATGCTCAGCTCTCATCATTACCCCCTTTGTGTGCCAATAATGTATATTAAAAATTGTATATACTATGTTCCTCCCAATAAACACCATGGGTGCTGTCAAAATACAGTGGTCCCTCTCTTATAAGGGTCACTTTTCCAGCACATTTGGGGTGGCCTTATAAGAGGGGGACCACTGTAACAATGTACCAAGTCTTCAATTATAAAAAACCTACTTTGAATTATAGGTAAAGTACTGTGAAAAAGACTGGTCATGAAGGAATTTTTTGGTCTGATTTTTGATCATTCAGATTTCAACAATGTAGGGAGCCCTTTACAAAGCAGGGGCCCTTATTAGGAGGCATACGGTACTGTTTACATCCTTGGTGAGTTAATTTAATGGCATACACTGTAGTCTCACTGTACGTGATGTCACATGTGTTAATGGCCTCCTGAGTGACTCATTGGACAGTCTTAGTGCCTTTAACACACACAGCACAAACAGCAAGGCCCCCTGAATGGTAGTTCTCAAAACTGCTGATCTTTCATTGGGGGAATATAAATATATGCACAATGAAAAGTACTGTTTGAAGCATACTGAAAAGAAAATATTTTATTTCATACCCAAACTTCCCAGTAAATCACATGCTTTGTTTCATTTATAATTTTACAGAATACACTTACAGTTTCAGAAATTTATTAAAACAATTTATGTACTTTAGCAGATTTACATTTTTTTTTTTCACCATTTTCAGTTTTAAATTTTCTACAATTGGAACACCACCACCCCCCCACCCCCCCACCATTGTGATTTTTGATACAAGTTCCACAATAACCCAAATGAGTATCTCAGATGAGCATGCCCAGTCAGGTTTGTCCTGTATTCGAGTCACTACATACACCTTTCCCTCACATGACAGAAATGTACACCTGTCACACTTAAACCCATGGAAAGAATTCTGCTGTGTGGAAGTCTGGCCTGCATACAGTTTTGTCTGTGTTTGTTAATTATTATCAATCAGCACCTTTCTTTTTTCCCCAAGTTTTATTTACCTACTCATTTTCAAATTATATACTCTTTTTTTTGTGGGTGGGGTGGGGGATAAAACTGGTCCAGATGTTGATAAAAAGAGAAGTTCAATTCTGCATACGTAAAGACTTGACAAGTTGATCGGCGAAAGGTCACTTCCTGTGTTGAGTGACCTCTGACCTTGACCTGCCCGTGACTGGCGTGTTGGGTATTGGTGAAAGCAAAAGAACAGGGTTGCATTGAAACAGAATTCTCATTGAAATTTTCAAGGACTCTGGAGACAGCATGATTGTGAGTTCCAAGGCTTAAAATAATAGACTTGAAATTCCAGAATTCTTTTGGATTTTTTAAACAGCATATGAACCTGCATGTGTAATAGACATTCCAAGCCTTCACAACCCCCACATATATCAACAACTATACTGACCTCTGAAAAAACATCTACATAACATCAAAGGCATGCGATAAAGTACGACTATACTGTGTACACTCACACTCTAATTTCTCTATCCAATTTGCAATGTTACATATTGCCCATAGCCAATATGTGTACAACCAACTACAACTTGAGACACAGGTCATAAATTTTCATATGGAAATTCCACTTCCATACTGCTACATTATTTGAATTTATTGCCATCAATCCTACAAGATATGATTTACTGATGGACAGCAACATGAAATGGAATGTCACATTTGGCACTACTAAATAATCCCTTTACAAACAGCTTCTAACGGTACAGAGTGTCTAGATATGCCAGGTCACAGTCAAGGGTCACATAAATTGAGGCCTTGGATAAGTTCATAAATGCACCAAAACTGGTGATCATGTTAATTGTGAGGATAAGCCTAATGACATTCCAAGGTCAAAGGTCATTTAAATCAAAGTATACCAGACCAAATATATCACCCTGACTGCATTCTCAAAATCAATATACAGCATAACCTATTATGCCAACAATGTGTAAGATCAAGTCTTGCTCTCCACATTATATTAAGGTGACCTGTGACTTGTTAATAAGAACCAGGCATCTATCACCTGACAGCTTTATTTTAAGAGTCAACATTACTGAAATTTTAATTGATGTAACATTTCCTGGCCAAACAAGGGCTGAGTCAACAGCGTGCTACCCACACAATAAAGCTGTTACCCTGCTACACACAAGAAAGCTGTTGACCTGCTTTACACACAAGAAAAACTTTTGACCTGCTTCACACAAGAAAACTGTTGACCTGCTACACACAAGAAAGGTGTTGACCTGCAACACACACAAGAAAGTTGCTGACTTGCTACACACAAGTTGTTGACCTGGTACACAAAAGCTGTTGACCTGCTACACACACAAGAAAGCTGTTGACCTACCTGACTGTCCAACACTTCTTTGCAAACTTCATGCAAAATTTGGATAGAACAAATCAAATTTATCCCTCTCCTCACCAAAATAAAGATTGAGTCAACAGCTTTCCGTGGTGTGGGTTAGGTGCATTGCATCCAACAGCTGTTGACCTGGGACATGCAGTAATGATAGGTCTTATCTAGAATTCTCAGAAAAATGTTTCCTGTTAACATGAAATTTAAGTCAAACCACTAAAGCAGATGACAATTTATATCTAGGCCCAGACAGGGAAATCAACCCAGAACTAAAAGGGTTATCAAAAATGGGTGAGCAGATGACATTTGCATATCTGATCTATCTGCAGCTTTTTCAACAAAAGGGTTCAAGCCAAAGGCTGACTTCATAACTTGCTTTAGTTCACGACGAGCATCTCATATTTCTAAGATCTAAATAAAAAGAAAATAAAGTAAAATTAAGTAATTTGCATGCATGCTGAGCCAAAATATGATGGATTACTTTTGCCTGGACTCTGATGATCTGACATGCAACTAGTAATAGCATGCATGTTATGATGTGTCAGGATTAGCTGTTCAATTGTCAACACTCTTTGATGAATACATGATTAATTGGCTGGGCCTGAAAGATCCTAATCAAGAATGATGAAACATTCCTGGAAAATGGAATGTCTTCCACAAATGTAAGCACCATTTATAGGCCACTAATTAAGAAGTTACTACACAAGTTAAATGATTATGTCCAATACCTTTACATGTCCAATCCATTAGTTTTTGTATCCAGAATATTTAAATACGTTTAGGGTATGTCATTGACTCTACAATGCCACTAGTTTACCAATGAATACCATTTACGTATACTGCCGTCTGGTTCCAAATGACAGTCTCAGTGCACAAATACAATGGACAAATCTCAATGATTACATTGATTAAATCAAGAACATGACTGGGTTTTTGTAAAATTTAGTGTCAAAGGTGATTCCAAACTGCATTTGTTTTACCATTTCCACTGCAAATGTATTGAAAAATGAAAATGTGGTCCCGTTGTCTGAAACAGATTATGACAATTATTATTGTCCCCTTAGAATGCATTTAGCTAAGACAAACATTGGTCCATAAGAATTAGGGTTCAAAATGTTGGTCCACATTTCTATCAATAATTTGTAAAGTCTCATTGGTAGGAGTAGTTTGTATTCAAAGATGAAATGTGCTTTTGTTCACATTTCTATCTAGTATAATTGGCCAATTTATCTGAACTCCACACATCCAGTTATTAATTATAAATATTCTGCCCCATTTTGGAGGTCTTAATTTAGGGGCTATATCAAAGAATGCTGGACAAAATTATGTGAGGTACAAAGAGAAAAATAAAACCCAGTCAATCTGACATTTCTGTTCCATTACTGTGTGCTTTTCCATTCTGGAACTAGATTTTGATGGACACGTCAACTACCTGGCAATGCAAGGCACATAGAAAACCTGTGTAGCAATGGAGTCACAGTGGCGACAGTATTTCCATTCAGTGGTCATTTCTGGCATATGGTTACAATGTCTACACTGTGTGATACAAGGCAGTGGAACCACAACTGCCCCCCCCCCCCCTTCCCTTTTTCATATCTATGCCTGTTTTTGTGGATGGTGGCACATGTTTCCACGCAAATGCAATTTCAAGGTCACCACAAATATATGTTAATACAATGACCAAGGAAGATAGTGTATCCAGTCATTTTTTTACATGGAAGTTTCCCCCTTTATGTGTAAAGCTTTGCTCATAACATGATGGTGATTTCCAATAGGACCATGGGGGCACCTTGGCTTCCAATCAAATACTTCTCCCATCACTTCCTTGTGGAAAGTCCCCTCATTCTGAACCAATTTGGCAATGCCAGTCTTCCTGATGACCCAACCCTCAATGCCACAAGGGGGCAGCACTGCACATACATCATGCAAGGTCAAGATTCAGAGTTTTCCTTTCATCTCCATATGGTGAATATGTGCACGTTTATGTCCATACATGCATAACCTGGAGACAACTTTGCTTTACAAATGTAAAAAAATTCTGTCCGTGCACTGTAAATATGTGTTTATGACCGACCATATATGCTTGCAAATATTGTGTTTTGTTTTTTCATCTTCGTGAATTTTGTTTATATATACTTGTTTTGTTTACACGCAAGTCTGATATAACCCATAAAATCAGACATGCACAGCCAAGTCTGTGGTGCACTGTGCAAGCAGAACTGTTAGCTTAGCCATCTAAAAATTAAGCGTGTCATGCTGCTAAATTGTATTACAAAGCAAAAGATCAGTATTATATATACACATGTATATAGGTCTCTCTCTCTCTCTCTCTCTCTCTCTCTCTCTCTCTCTCTCTCTCTCTCTCTCTCTCTCTCTCTCTCTCTCTCTCTCTCTCTCTCTCTCTCTCTCTCTCTCTCTCTCTCTCTCTCTCTCTCTCTCTCTCTCTCTCTCTCTCTCTCTCTCTCTCTCTCTCTCTCTCTGTGTAAAGATATAGGTATCATTCACAAATAAGTTTATTTTATCAATGTAATTTTCATGAGTGATGTCTGCATTCATGAACCAGACCATCTGCTAGAAACTTCTAATCCTTAGTTTTCCAGTCTAAACTCTTACTATCACCTGTTTCCTTAATCCTCCCCTCCTCTCCTCTCCTCTCCACCCCCCCCCCCACCCCCACCCCCCAAAAAAATCCAAGCCTGTAATTCAAAATTGTCTGCTTCAGTGTTTTTTCCTTATTTCAACAAAAAGGGAAAACAATTTGAGCGTGAGTTGTCGGCAAGCTCTATCACAACAGCAAACTTGGAAGTCAACAGTTGTCCTTGATCTGGCTGTGTGCTTCAACCACCCAAACAACGTGAAAGCTGGCTAGGACATCAGTCCCAATTCAGGGGGTATTGGGTTAAACATTTCCACTCACCCACAGACTGTAAATACTGCCAACTATTTTATATTTTAGCTTCCCTTTGATGCATATGACCCTATACATGCAGCTACAAAGGTCAAACGCTACATTTTATATTTTAGCCTCCTTTTTTTCTTTTTTTGATGCAATATTTAAATATCACAATATTTACATTTTAGCCCCCCCTCCCCTTTTTGCAGCAATGTTTAAATATTACAATATTTTATATTGTAGCCTGCCTTTCATACATACAGCATTATCTATACCTGTAGCTACAACACTCCAGATATATGTAGATGTACACACATGTCGCTCAGTTCTAATTTGGCTAATCACTGACCCACACCAGGCTAGTTTCCTGATTGACCACAGGGGGGGGGGGGGGGGTCAAACTCAGATTTCAGGTCAGTAAGGAGCATTCTGTGAAGAACATACCTGATGACCAGGCCTGGTGGTTACTCCAAATTGCCTGCCATATGTAAGTTCCCTTTAGAGTCAACAGGTCAGCAGGCAATATGAATTAGCAATTTCACGTTAAGACAAAACACTCACAATGTTACAGAAGAATTCCTTAATTTATTCTCTAATTGCTGATTCCAGTATTTTGCTCACACAAACAATGAAAATATTTTCTGAATGTTGCCTACATCAGACCTTCAACTTATTTGAACTTGTAATACATGTACATTGAAATATTTCCAATGGGAATTATTAACTCTTTCAGTGCCAATCACCACTTAAGTTGATCTACTTCAGTCACACTAGTCTGAACTATCACAAGGATCCCAGAGTTGTATTCCTCATAAAAAGACCTTTCATTCAAGTACCAGCATGCCTATAGTTTCACAGAGAATACCCCAGCACCGAGAAAAGCTGTAGGCTCAGGTCATAATTTGGCACTGAAAGAGTTAAATTACCCCAGTGTTTCACAGTGCCTTCTTTTGGCCTGGAAGTTTATGATCACTGAGTGCTATCAGACATAATTGGCATCTAGCATTCATGATAACATCTATAGAGAAAAAAAATGTTGGCCAAAAGACACAGGTTTTACTATCATATATCAAATGTATTTCATGAAGGCCAATCATTAGATGAAGTTTAACCTTGAAATCAGAAAATTATATAAGGTATTTGATCAACTGGAGAGCCTAAGTAAGAAGCAAATGGGTGCAAAATATGCTTTGTACATGTAGAAGTACAAAAATATTTACATGTATATAATTATGGTTATGCAGTAGAACAGATGATTTGATCAGGACATTTCAAACGTTTTTACAAATATGTTTGGTCAGCTGTATGATTTATACACATACAGTGCAAAGTGTTAATAGTATTAAACCTAGCTATTTATTTCCACTTCCACCAGTCCAAACAGGAAGTACAGTGCTCCCTCATAATAATGTTGATGGGGTCTCTGGACTTGAACTTATTAGAACAAAACCAATTTTATAACAAGAAGACACTTGTCTTAGAAGTAACAGTAAAAAGTGTTTTTCTGGGAACCAAGGGACCCACTGTTATATTACAATCCACCATGAATTGGGGGGGGGGGAGCATTATGAAGAGGCAGCACTGTCCATTCTGTCAAACGCTAGTATACATGTGCATCATTAGTTTATTAATTCTCCACTAGGGGGTGCAACGCAGGCAAGAATGCCACTGGGATGAAAAGTTCCAGTGACCATTATTGTCCTCACTTATCACCTGTGCCTACCATGCCGCAGCACAGCAGGCTGTTTACCAGGGTTCATACACAGAGGCCTAGCGAATCCACACACTTCATAGGATTTTCAAACTCTCAGTATCTACTAACCACAACTGACTTGAAAAATCAGTTTTAGCAAAAATATGAACCCACCATTACATTTTGGTAGAATTTTGTTTTGTATGTCCATGATAATAACGTTATATAAGTACACATATTTGGAAATATTTGGAATTTAGCTTTTTGCTTATTGAATTTTTCAAGCCTTTTCACATTCCACATGAATCCATGTCATAGACTTCTACAAGATTTCAGGACTATGTGATCACTTATATCCTACAAAGTTAGCAAGTGAATGAGACAGCTCCACCAAACAGAGACTTATGAAACAATACTCCCTCTGCAATTCTGATAATAGGGTCTTCAAAATGCATTAAAACTGACCTTCCTTGTAACATGGGGATCAACTAACACTAGAAGTGTGAGTGTCACGCCAGACAGGAATGAAGAGTATAAAGACTAAGCTTTTAACCCTTTTCTGCTTAAAATATAACCAAGTCCCCAAAAGTAAAACGTCATCTTTTTTAATTTTTGCTATTCAATTTTCTTTTGAACAGAAAAATTTTGAATGGGAACTGTACACGTAGTTGAGCCCTACCAGGATACCATGTCCTCAGTCAACAACTTTCCTTTCACTTGGCTGGATGCTTGGTGTGCCACCAAAGCTAGGGACACGGGGTCTTCGTTTAATCAGAAAAGGGTTAATATGGAGATAACTGCTCTACAGAGACGCACAAGTTTTACTCACGTAAACCACTGTCTCTTCTGCTTCCTCTGTTGTCATGCAAAGCAAAAGTCAAACATGCATAATCATGCCACATGCCGCATGCCACAGACACTGCTCATCATAGAGAGGTGTAAACAACTCTGTGATAGGCTTTCTTTGAGTCAGATCATTGTGGTGTGGGCAGAAAAAAAAAGAGAAAAACATTACCATGCCGCGGCTGCCACCTATACATGTCTTATGTGAGTAGCATTTTTGAAAACTTACAAGGCACTAAAAATTATAATTGTAAATGAAATATAATACATGCAGTCAGCATCTGTTAAAGGGAACCATTCACATATAATAAACTGTATTGGGATTTGTTGCAGCCTGTAGGACTCTGGCACATGCTGCAGGGTTTTTGTGAAATTGTACTGACTGCTGGGGACACCTGGTGACAAAAGGGGGAATAACCATGACCTAACATTTTCCAACATTTTGTTTGATTTTAAGGAAATATTCATTTGATCTCATAAGAGAAATAATTTTAAAACTGACTGCGCTGCATGACGACATGATAGCCATTCTGTCCTATATCTACAACACCAAAGACGGAAACCTATGACACTTTGGGCTGGGACAATAAACACATGACCCCCTCATTCAGGCTTAATGTATCACAGTGCAGGCCTATTGATGGTGCCCAGAATGTAATCAATAACAATTATGCTTTGATCTGTGCCCGCATCCAATTTGGATTCACAGGTCACTGACCTTCAAGACTTGGGAATAGGGCTGATAAAAACATGTCCACTCTATTTCCTGTGACAGGGAATTTGATAATGGCATGACAACTTGTCCACAAAATACTGACATACATCAGTGAGCACTGACCTTTGACACATCAGGACAGGGAGCCAGAGAGCAGAACCTCCGCTCTAGCCGTGGAGGACACGATCGACCACCTCGCCTGGGCTTACGAAGCATTGGCCGAGAGCGTTCTTGAATGCTGTCACTGCCGCACGTCTTGCCACACGGTGACCACTCAGTCCACGGCCCTAAGTGGCAGTCTACCGCTGAAAGGGAAAATACAGTAAAACATGAAATTCACGAATAATGTGGATTGGTGGGGAAAGTCTTCTGACCTCTAACTTCAATAACACATTACCAATGTGATCGATTTGTAATGCAATGATTACAACATAGTTTTAAGTACATTCTACTTCATATACTTGTACATGTACATTGTGTGTGTGTGTGTGTGTGTGCATATATAAAAAGCCACTCACTGCTGTAACTTGCAATGAACCATGTCTATCACTTCCACAAGAAATACAATTGCAGCTTGTTAAGTGTATATTTTATAGACCATTCTCAAGTCTAACATTACAATTTTTATTGACTCACGCAAAAAGCAAAAGCATTGAGTTATACATGTTACATGCATGCAAAAATCAAGAATCATACTTCATACCAGCCTGCATATCTATTCTTTGGGATCCATGACAAAACATTGAAAAAGATTTTAACTAAACTGAATTTGACTCCTGTGACTTTAGTGTACTGTCATGCACCTAATGACTATGGTGTACTGTCATGCACCCACTGACTTTGGTGTACTGTGATGCACCCACTGACTTTGGTGTACTGTCATGCATCTGATAACTTTGGTGTACTACCATGCACTGAATGACTTTGGTGTACTGTCATGCACCCACTGACTTTGGTGTACTGTCATGTACCTGATGACTTTGGTGTACTGTCATGTACCCATTGACTTTGGTGTACTGTCATGCACCCACTAACTTAGGTGTACTATCATGTACCCATTGACTTTGGTGTACTACCATGCACTGAATGACTTTGGTGTACTGTCATGCACCCACTGACTTTGGTGTACTGTCATGTACCCACTAACTTAGGTGTACTATCATGCACCCACTGACTTTGGTGTACTACCATGCACCTGATGACTTTGGTGTACTGTCATGCACCCACTCATACCAGTCATGGTGTTCAGCACACCACATGTACCTTCATGGAACAACTGTAAGTTACTGCATGGACCTGGCGTGTTTCCTAACAGAGTATCCAGCCTTCCTTATTTTTTGTCATGGCTAGAGTTGTTGGCAGTAAGTTATCCTACACGAAGATCACTGTAATGTCCATGGTGACACATTCATTTTGGTTGGCTTTCAGCATTACTTGTGGCATTAGACGGCCAATGAGATTCAAGGTTACAATACTAGACCTCAAAACTTTGCCTCAACTCGTCCAATCACATTACATGTGCAAAACACTTCCATTTTTTCTCTTTTTTGCATTGTGCCATTTTGCAGTGCATACTAAGCAGCCTGTTAAGACACCTGGTGGCAGGACACCTTACTAAACTGAAAGATACTTTAAATGTAATCTTTTTATGTTTTGACCATGGAACAGCCACGTCCTGAATCAGCAACCTTTGGTACCTCTCGCCTGGCTGCAAATGGGAAATGCATGTCAACATTGTCCTTTTCAGCACAGGAGAAGGAAAATGGGGAGTTGATACAGAAAAGCATTGAGATCACTCTCATTGAATTTTCATATTTTCACCCACCAAACCTTTACAAAAACATGGTAATTCCATCACTCGTTGTGCCAACGTAATCAGTAATAGACACCCCTAAACTATAATTTCAATACCCACTGCTGCAGAATGCAACACCTCATACAGTGGATCAACTGATACTGCTTCAAATCCTCAGCAAGATGAAAACATTGGTTTCCAAAAGACAAACTGGAACTTCTGAGAAGCATTTTCATGCCATAAAGGGGCTCTTCACCAGTAGGTGAGATTCAATTCTATTTGCTGGACTTCAGAGACACTTAACAAGAGGCACAGCACCACCATTGGCTCAAAATGATGTCTTATGTGATAAAATTCACAGCGGCTGTTACAGTTTTATTTATCAATGGGCTGGAGATATTTAATTCATGTTTGACTTTTATCCTCCATCAGTCTTTGCGCATAAGTGTGTGTGTCATATCAGATTCAAGCCCACTACATCGCTGTCAAACGTTGGTCACCTTTATATAGCATAAACAATGGAGATGCCCACAATGTCTGCTTTGGAAAAATGAGTTTGTTTGACTATTTTTTGCATCAAATGTCAAGGAAGACAAATAAATATCTTTCCATGGGCATCACTCCACATTGTAAGTCAAGTCCTGCTTTTCAGAAAGCTATTATGAAAGCTACACAGGTGAAAGCCAACAATTTTTGCAAAAGAGAAAGCACCCTTTTAAAAGCCGTCATTTCTTGTCAAATTTGCATGTTTTAGAGCATATCTTGATTAAAATATTTTTGTAAAAATTTTGCTCAAAACAGAGTTCCATTTTAAAACTGAAAACATTCACCCAAGAAGCTAAGCATGTATGCTGGAAGTTTGTGTACTTAAACCATCCATACGACTTTCAGCAAAACACTCTTTTTCTCAGCGGACTCTTGCACAAATTGTTTGATTAAGACAAACAAGAAAAAAAGAATTGTTAAAAAGCAACTTGGAACTTGAGAGTACTGTGACAAGGCAGAGCTTCATTTTGACTGAAGGCAATTAAACTGTTTAACCCTTTCCCCCTCAAACCGGCCAAAACCGGCTGGTGGTCAAATGTCGTCTGCTTCAGTGTTTTAAACTAATTTCAACAGTTATGAAAAACAATTTGACTGAGAAGTGTACATGAGACTTATCAAGATCACATGCCCCAGGTCAACAGCTTTCCTTGGCATGGGTTGGGCACTTAGTGCGCAACCTATGCCAAGGAAAGCTGTTGACACAGTCTTAATTCAAGGGGGAAAGGGTTAAATTTATGACACATTAGTTGAATCAGGCTGCTACTGACTTATATGTACCACAGCACAGCATATATTTGTATACATTTGACAGCCTTTATCTGTCCAAACATCCCGGGACATTTACAGCAATTCTCAGAATTCATGAAGCTCATGCTATCCAACTGACAGCTTTACTAATAACCAGAGGACTTCAGTCACAGGCAGCTAACCAGGTCACATGACTTCAATGCCCAAAGCTTTTTGGTTACTGTTCCAAAATAATTTAAGAAAAGAACAAGATGGAAGGAGTAGTCCTACACTTGGCTACTTGCAGGCAACATGCAGAAATATGGCCTCCCAGTATATAAGCATCTATAGATCAGAAAATGGCCAAGCCCAATGTAAGGGCCACTTGGGCATGAAAAGTGGCCTTGGAAATGCAACCTGGGCATGCAACAATGACTCAGAGCCCATGCATTAAACTTGCATTTGACATATATGCCCACCATAATGCAAGCGCCACCTAGGTGTGCAGGCCTGTATCATGCATGCCATGCCTACAAGTAAAAGTAAGTTACGTTTGCTATGAGGCTCGGTGCCTCCATCGTGCTTACGGCATTTCGGCAGCCCCTTGCACTTGTGTTTCTTCTCCAACTTCTTTGGACATTTCTTGCCATTGTTTTGTGCTGGTCGTTTGATCATCCGTCGTTTGTACTTATATCCACGGCCACATGTAGCTGAGCAGGCGGACCAGTCAGACCAGGGGGTCACCATGCAGTCCACTGGATTGTTGTCCTTCTGTGGTTTAGTGGACGGCTCGCTGGGCGTGCCCGGTGTACCTACATGGGGCTTCATGTTGGGCTTTCTTCTGGGGGGCTGTGTGTTACCTGTATAATCATGATATCATACATGTACATGATGAATGACACAAGACAAGCACAAGTAAAGAATTACGAACATTTTGGTTTCCAGGCTTTTTCTTGTTTGGGTGGTCGGTGGATAATCTGCTGGATGTTGCATTTTGGGTGGATCATGGGGATGGAAAACCCTTCAGCACTGAATGCAAGCCAGACCAAGAAAATCAGTTCCCACATAACATTGATAACACTGCCTACTTCCATATAGAACATGAGAGTCACAAGCCCAACTGGCTGCGTCTGATTTAGACAATTAGAAGAGCCACAGACAAGGAACACCAATCACACTGTAGACATAGCACTGAGACCCACTGCAAAAATTCAGTAGAAATGGCCCAGTGAAAAAGTTAACTTTTCAACTTCATCAGCCTTTCTGTAGTATACACCACTTCTTTGTCACTTTGAGTTGTTGTATTCAGTATCATCCACATCTCTCCACATTAAAATCAGGAATTACATAAATTTTACAAAAATGCACCAAAAGATTTTTCAAATGACATCTAAAGCATAATATTTTACCTAAGATTTTCTTGCTCAGTAATTTTGATGAAAATACCATTATATTGATGGCACAGTGATCTGTATTGAGGAACCTCCAATAAGACCATCTGCCTTGAAAGATAATCTTTTCACGATACTTTGTTTGGTCTTTTCCAAATTATCCACCCCCCCCTTTAACAGCCGGGAGTTTGGTCATCACCAGGTGCAGTCTTCTAAGATAGGTTTCCCTGTACCTATGTGCAGATACGTTTGCTTCACTCAAAATGAATGTCTGCTTGCTCCCTGTCCATTCCATCTTTCTGCACTCACCTTGTTGCCCTCTGATACACATTTTGCTCTTCGAGTCATCTAGCATATTCTAATACACAATGTACTTTCCTGTTGTTTATATTTTGGTACACAATGTGCTATCCTGTTGTTTATATTCTAGTACACAATGTGCTGTCCTGTTGCTTATATTAAAGTATGCAATGTGCTATCCTGTTGTTTATATTAAAGTATGCAATGTGCATTCCTGTTCTTTATATTTTGGTACACAATGCGCTATCCTGTTGTTTATATTTTGGTATACAATATGCTATCCTGTTGTTCATATTTTGGTATACAATGTGCTATCCTGTTGTTTATATTTTGGTACACAATGTGCTATTGTGTTGTTCATATTCTGGTACACAATGTGCTATCCAGTTGTTTATATTCTGGTACACAAGGTACTATCCTGTTGTTTGTATTCTAGTATAAAATGTGCCATCCTGTTGTTTATATTCTGGCACACAATGTGCTATCCTGTTACTTATATTCTGGCACATAATGTGCTATCCTGTTGTTAATATTCTGACACACAATGTGGTATCCTGTTGTTAATATTCTGGCACACAATGTGGTATCCTGTTGTTTATATTCTGGCACACAATGTGCTATCCTGTTGTTTTTATTCTGGTACACAATGTGCTATCCTGTTGTTTATATTCTGGTACACAAAGTGCTATCCTGTTGTTTATATTCTGGTACACAATGTGCTATCCTGTTGTTTATATTCTGGTACACAATGTGCTATCCTGTTGTTTATATTCTGGTACACAATGTGCTATCCTGTTGTTTATATTCTGGTACACGATGTGCTATCCTGTTGTTTATATTCTGGTTCACAATGTGCTATCCTGTTGTTTATATTCTGGCTCACAATGTGCTATCCTGTTGTTTATATTCTGGTTCACAATGTGCTATCCTGTTGTTGCTTCCTCAAAAAAGTCCATTTTGCCATAATGTATTCCACACACACCTTGTTAGCTGTGCCCACATAAAGCACATGTTGCTGCAGTACACACTTACCTTATTTGTTGTACTGTCCAAACTGCACATTTTGTTATCTTCCATCTTGTTTGTTGTGTATCCATACTGCACATTTTGGGATATATATTCAGCACTAACCTTCTTGTTGTGCATTCATAATACACATTTTGTAAAATTTAGCACTAACCTTCTTGTTGTGCATTCATAATACACATTTTATAAAATTCAGCACTAACCTTGTTATTGTGCATTCATAATACACATTTTATAAAATTCAGCACTAACCTTGTTGCTGTGCATTCGTAATAAACATTTAGCACTAACCTTGTTGTTGTGCATTCATGATGCACATTTTGGTACATTCTGCTTCATGGCGAAAGTTATTGTTATTGCCACGACAACCCCCATAGAGAAACATGCGGCACTTGCGCATCTTGGAGTCATAATACCACCTCTTAAAGTTCCCACGGCATGGACCCTTGTGTTCTGGTAATGAACAGATGGCTGCAACAAATTGACATGCCACAATGTGAACTGGAATTCTTCACGAATAAACTGGGTTTGCACAAATGCAAGTAACCTGTGGCCTTGAAAATAAGGTCAAGGTCACCAAAACATATTCAGGTCAGGATATAGCATCAAGGTTTAACTGATGTAAATTTGAGTTGATGTGGCCTGTGCTTCAAGAAATATTTTGCTTGCAAGGATTCTACTGTGGACAGTTGGACAAGCTGAAAATGGACCCCCCCCCAACTTTATTTGCCGAAGGAATAATAAACTTTCTTCAATTCCAGGGCTACAATGATACCTGGTATTCAAGACAATGCTTTCTACCAGTTAGAAGTAGTCTTAAACAGGAGTTAGTCATTACACACAGCAATATATTAACATAGATAAGGTCCTGTGCACTTGTTCTGTTCAAGAGGTGTATAGATTAAGGTCCTGTGCGTTTGTTCTGTTTAAGAGATGTATAGGTTAAGGTCCTGTGTGTTTGTTCTGATTAAGAGATGTTTAGGTTAAGGTCCAGTGTGTTTGTTCTGTTTAAGAGATGTATGGGTTAAGGTCTTGTGTGTTTGTTCTGTTTAAGAGATATACAGGTTAAGGTCCTGTGTGTTTGTTCTGTTCAAGAGATATATAGATACAGGTCCTGTTTGTTTGTCCTGTTTAAGAGATGTGGTCTTTGTACAAATAGTTTTAGTAACTGGTACTACATGAGAATATACAGATCATTTAAATTTAACCTAAATCTATATTAACTCCCTATATACAGTACAAGTCTCGGTATTTAACAAATCGTTATAAGTTGACCGACTGGATCCTGTTACAATATAAAACTGGTGCCAATTTTTTATGAGTTACAAATATGAACATTCGTAACCTCCACGATATATACATCAACTTCCACACTTTAGCCTTAAGCTTGTATGTACTAACTTTGGCATTTTTTCAGTGTATCTGCTTTGCCAGTACATTTAGTTTAATCAGTGTTAAACATGCAAGTATACACTTCAAAGTGTTTATTTTTCTTTTTCAGGAAATGTTTCAACAGTTGATACACAGTCCCTAAATTTTCCAAGCCTCTTAAATATTTCTTACATACTACATGTTTATTCATAGACCATTTATTATAATATGTATGTATACCTCAACATACCTGTAAAATTTTTCATCATGAGTGCCTTGTTGCAGTCCAGAATATCAGCCATACAGACTTTTTTCTCTGCCAGCTGTCGACTACATTTGACCATGTCCATCTTTTTGTAGTACATTCGTCGTCGTTCCTGCATGCCCTTACCACAAGTCACACTGCAGGGGGACCAGTCTGACCAGCCAGTCACCGAGCATGGAGTATCAAATTTTTCACATTCGTTTTCAACGCCAATACATCTCTCTTTCTCCATCAGCTGGGTGCCACACATGGCTTCATCCACCCCATTCATGATGAACATTCGTTTGCGAACCCGCATACCCACTCCGCATGTCACACTGCAGGCCGTCCAGTCCTGCCAGTCGGACACTGCACACTTGCCTGAAACATCAGTGGTATACTGAAGTAAATACATGTCTGTTACCAGGTTGTGCTTATGACAGCTTTTTCTGGTGACAATTAACAAAGAACAAAATGGATGTACATAAGGAACAAATTCCTGTTACATGTACCTGCCAGGTAAAGCAGAAATCAGTAGCACTCACTCATGAGTGAGCCAGCACTCATTCTAGCATGTAGTCACTCAAAACAGACACTGATAACGGTAAATCAGCACTTGTATGAAATGTGGAGTAAACCTCAGTATTTTTAATCCTGATGAGAGAAGCATAATTTATACAATATATTGATAAGTTTCCAGCACCGATGAGTTTACCTCACGATGACAAGTGAACCTTTACTTATTTTGCTCAGGAAACCAGCAATTATCTCATACTGCTAAGTAAACTGGTACTCGAACTGATGAGCCAACCAGCACTTATAATGCAAATAAGCAAGCACTTATACTGCTAAGTGATGCAGCACTTATAATGACAATGGAACCAGCATTTATTTCATACTGATAAGAGACCCAGCACCCATTCTGCCACACACACCAGCAGTCATACTAAACGCCAAATAAATCAACGCCAATGCACAATAAATGCACATTTATCGAGCATTTATATTGAAAAGTCAAGCTTGCTGACAGAGAGCAAGCCCACAGCCATCCTCTATCACTCAAGGGATCAAAAGTCTGCAATGGCATTTTTAAATCAAACACAGCAATGCTGAAAGATATTGTGCCAGTTTCTATACACTGTAAAGTTCTCTTTCTTCTATTTTTACCACTGACTGATAATCTCTCATTTCTTTTGTTCCACTTGAAAAAATATTTTGGACAGCAAACATAAGACACCAATTTCCACACAAGACATATTTATTCTGTATTTTATGAAATGAAGACACCAGTCATCTGGCCATTTCTCTGGCTGCTAATCAGTAGTAAAAATTTGGAAGTATGAGTTTTGCCTTAAGTTGTCATCATTCAGAAGTTTAACACTTTCACTGCAACATCGATTCATTTGATGTCAAATGACCCAACATCTGCATGTAAAGGCCTCATTTTAAATGACACCTGCAATTATCAATTTGCTTCTAAGCTTTAACCATCCCAGCTTCACAAAATGACCAGATATACAAGTTTTTAATAGCACTTCTGCTCAAGGACAGTCTTTTATTTGTCCACATACACCAACACATGAAGTGAAGCCACAATATTCTCCTATATATTTCATTTTCCAACATTGCAACATGATGTAAACATTCACTTGTGTGTTCTGAGATGTCAATCAGTGGAAAAAGTTGGAAAGGAAAATTTTAATTTTCACAGATGAAAATCTGATGTGATATTTTACAGACTATTCACCAATGTTCAACATTGACTATCTACATGAGAGGACCAGAACTACAGCGAAGTGCTACATGTTTGCACTAATCTTTTTATCCCCAACATGGGGCCATCTTTTATACACATGTACATATACAGGTAGGAGGTGTGAAAAAGAACTTAAAGGTGTCATTTCAGTGAAAAGTGTAGAGCTATACAGTAGTCCCTCGTTTGAAAGACCACTCCTTTGGGAGACCACCTCCTTTGAGAGGCCACAGTTGTCAGGTCTTTCTATAGTACCTTTTATGTTATTTATACCTCCTTTGCAGGACCACCTGCTTTATGTGACCATCTTTTGGGCGGCACTCGGGGCGGTCTCTCAAAGGAGGGACAACTGTACACAAATATGCTGAAACATAAGCTATAAGAAAAGACCCCTGATGTTGAAGAACTAGGTAGCTCAGACTCTACATACAGCGCTACACAGACACTGGTATGAAGTGGTAATCTTAAGACTAAATAGGTGTCTGGCCAACTGCAACAACTACAAGCATCAACAAAAACTACATTGGCCATTTTTTTGTTGGCAAGTGTGTTAGCGAAGCTTGTGAAAAAATAGTGTCCCAGGAAAGAAAATCAGACAAAGAATTTATCATCACAGACAGTGCATTTGACAAGCATCTAAATACTTTATCTGAATTTTATTCTGCTGAGAAACCATGAGGTGCTTAAGCATTTGAACACATTTTGAGATCCATTTCTGTACGTCTGTCTTCCAAAATTATGCAAAACTAAAAATCCTGATCTTACAAAGCTAAAAGGGCCGGTACAAAGTATATACCACTTTTCTGTCTGTTACCAACAATGCAGTTCTTCAACACCAGTGGCAGCCATGTTGGTTCCAAATCCAAGATGGCCGTTCTGCATACATTTCTTGGTACCTGGCCCTCTTACCTTGCTTCATCAGCATTAGTTTCTTCTTTTCCATTTCACTAAGATTACTATCACTACCCTCTCCTCCATCCCCTCCCTCATCAATGTCCTCAATGTCTTCATTACCGTTGCAAACACCGCTGGTGCCAGGTTTGGGGTGAAGTCGTTTTAGCTCCAATATGGCCATGGGTTTAATGGGGTTTGGACCATAGAAAGGAGAATTGGGGTTGTTGGGAAACGTGTTGGTTATGCGATGTATCTTCTGCTGGGGGTCGCTTTTCATGTTTCCTGACTGAAAGTGAGAAGTAAATAATTAAATCAGCAGTTCCACAATTTTTACATTTCTTTTCCTTTGAGAGGGGGAGAAACTATTCTGGTATCCTGCTCTGTTTGTGTCAGTTTTAAGATCAAGAGTTCTGTTTCTGCTTTCTATTTTGCAAGACACCCAACAGTCAACAATGACTGTTTAATATATGTGCAACATGAAGAGGAACAGGTACAGGTATGTAGAACTTATGGTATATCCATTGCTGGCTCATATTAACATTAATGTTATTTCATTCTCGGCATACCAACCCATCAACCCCTAAAGTTCACCAAGCTAAACGTAGCTGTTTTTGTTTATTTCCAAACTTTCCCTTTACAGCAAAAAACTCTTTCAGTGCCAACTGCGACTTAAGTTTAACTACTTGACAAAAACTGTTGTGAATTATAATAAGAGTGCTAGGTTCATGTTCCTTGTAACATGCCTGAAGTAACATCAGGGACTGCTGGTGCCATTTGTCAACTAGCCAAATGCTAATGTTTCATTCATTCATTTGCCTGAAGAAATTTGCAGATGGCCAATTCATTTTAACATGAATTATATAAGACTTAGGCCGAATTCTGCAGTGATTAAAGTACATATTTTTCCCAAATTTGGCTACAAATTTTGAAGGCCTAGATCTGTTCCTGTCTCATGGAATATTACAGTCCAATTCAACAGTTTTCCAGGTTCAGAATTTCGGCGAGAATCCAAGAATCCATTCTCTTGAAGATGCTCCTAAACTTGTCTTTCTTTAAAAAGAAAATGAATTGACAAAAATCCAAATAGATTCTCGCAAAAATTTTGCGAAATTCTGGCCCAGCTTTCCTCTGTGCTTTGGGTGCACATTGGAATTGTATGAACAGCTTGCTTACACTGACAGCTGTCCTTGAAGTCTGCTGGGCCTGCAGAGCCTGCATGTGTCCCAATGAGAGACAATGACCAAGTCTTACTGCCAAGGATAGAAAACAAACTCACCATGTATGTGACGCCATCATCTGTGCCTGCATCCCAGGGATAGAGCTCGATCTTCTGGTCGCCTGACCATGTACAGTTAGGGAGGCATAAGTTCAAGCCACTGACACCTGCACAAGACACAAGAAGACGGTATCATGAAAATGTTTCCCTGGAAGCTCTGTGCACACTTTTCCTTTCAAACAAGACAAACACTTGTCCGCATTAACCCTTTCTCCCTTAAACCGGCTGGTGGTCAAATGTCGTCTACTTCAGTGTTTTCAACTAATTTCAACAGTGATGAAAAACAACTTTGACTGAGAATTGTAAATGAGCCTTACCAAGATCACATGCCCCAGGTCAACAACTTTCCTTAGCATAAGTGGGCACTAATTGCCCAACTCATGCCAAGGGAAGTTGTTGACTCAAGTGTCAATTCAAGGGGGAAGGGGTTTATAGGCTGCAGGCATTGCCAATGAAAACATATGTGCTTTACAAGCCTTATGACTCTTGAACTAGTTTTAAACACACAAATCTACAAAATTCATATTCATATTAGTTAAACCTCAGTACAGGCTTGGTAACGATGGGTTTGCACTGCAGCCATTAATGACCTCCAACTGCCCTTGAAGCAGCCACAGCATCACACCAGGCAATGTAAAACACTTCTTTTTTTTTTTTTTTTTTTTTTTTGCAGTTGACAGAAAACCCTCTATTCATGATGAGCTGAACTTGCAATTCATATTGAATCAGATGGAATTAAATCAATTCAAACTGAAGTAGAGTTGAAATTCTAGGAAACTAACAGTACTGAGTGACTTACTTTATTGTAAGGGCAGCAAGCAAGAACTCTGGGTAATCTGTCATACTTACCCAACACACCCATCAGGACTAGGTTCTATCAGGGTCAACACAGGCAGTCATACTTACCAACACACCAATCAGGACTAGGTCCAATCATGGTTAACATAGACAGTAAGTTGTGTTTTCTATCCACAGTCACATGGGCCCATCTTGACTGCCGTAGGTTCACCCATATGCCTGTTGTTTTGACCACTGTCCTCACTTTTTTACTCTGCAGAAATGAAAACAAAAATATTACCTTTGCACAACCTACATTGTAACTCATAGAGTGGTCACAGCATGAAGTATTTGACTGTGGTGTAATGCCTTGTCCAATCATATGTTTTACTGTCAAACACTTTTATCGCTTCACACTTCACGTGGTCCAGATACAACTTGAAAGTTTAAAAGAACTCTTAACCCTTAACTCATTTCATACTATGGTCACAGGCCTTTTGTCAGTGGTTCTGGCACTGCTTGACAAGTCATGCTACAGCTGCCCTTGCGGCAGCTGCAGCATGACTTGCCAGGCAGTGCCAGAACCACTGACTTAAGACTATAGGCATGTTGCTACTTGAACGAAAGCTCTTTTCACAAAGAATTTAAATATGCAATTGCTGTCTTAATTCTAGGTAAATATACGTAAATATTAGGGACTGGTGTGGAATGAGTTAAAGTGCTGATTTCTAGACTGAGTCAACAACTTTCCTCAACACAGTTTGGGTGCAATGCATCAAAAATGGTCCAGGAAAGCTGTTGATATAGACCATTTACTTTCACCAGGACCACCAAATTTAGACCAGGCACGCTACTACTGCAATGAAAAGCTTTCAAATGAAGAATTTGACTGTAGAATCATGACAATAATTCAAAGAAGAGTGACTATTGTCAAGACTAGCATTCAAAGGGTGAAGATTTTGAAATAAAGCAATGAATGGATTAACCATTCCCTACTTAGATTGCCCACAAGTACCCAGATGTAAATTGTTGTCTGCTTTAACATATTTTCTTAAATTTGTCATTACTAGAAAACATTTTTGCTGATGTCTGTATGCAAGACCATTCATGACGGTATGCCCTTGGTCAACAGCTTTTCCTTGTGCTGGCTAGGCATTTTGCGCCCAGCCCACACCAAGGAAAGCTATTGACTCAGTCATACTCTCACAATCAATGGATTAAAAGATCCCAGGAGTCAACACTGGAGAACAGTTTAAATTTCTTAGGCCAGTCAGGCTAATTGCTGCCAAGTTTTACTACCTAAATTGCCCAATCTTCACTGCACAATAATACATGTAACTGGATATTAATATTACTGTAAATTGCTTTAATTTCGCTGTATTCTTATTTTCACTAATTTTGCTAGTGGCACAAAACCCTAAAAATAAATACACAGTGAAATAGTATTTTAACATTGTTTAAATAGGAATTATGTCCAAAACAGTGAAATTAAAACTACAGAGGAATGTCAAAAATATAAAAAACCTTGAAAATTTATACACGTGAATATAAAGCAATTCACAGTAATATGTTGGGCATTACCTGTACTATAAATGTGGGCACAAATGAAAGTTTGTGGGCTGCAATCCTCTATTGTGCCCATCAAAAGTGTGGGTACCAGTTTACTGAAAAGGTAAAGCCGGGGAACCATACTAAAAACTCTACTTTCATCCTTCCAGTAAAGCAGATAGATAGCAATTTGCTGTGTGAGCCAGGACAGCGGTGCTGGCACTGTTCGTAAGACATCTTCACTGAGGTAGGCCTATGACCACATTAATAATAACAGTAATGCTGTTTGTTAATGCAGGCATTGGGATCATTGTGTAGCCCATAGTTTCTGATTTGCATTCTTCTTGTGGTCATTTGCACTCTCTGCTTCACCTAGTACACAATGAACACAGCTGGGCTGCAAATTAAAAATCAGGGGCTGCAAGTGATCCCAATGCCTTCAAAATTTACATTATTGTTATAATCAAACTGGATGTTATCAGTCATCTGTTTTTCTTACATTTTTTCTCAGTTCTTGCTCCAGTGTAGTTGGGTATCCATACTCGCACACCTCCTTGACCCCACGCGATGCGTGGGTACCATACTGCCAGATCATGTAGTCCTTGGAGTGAGAGGCACCCACAATGTTAGACCAATGCAGCAGATATTTGTCTGCAAGAAAATTAATTTAAGATGTCAGTATTTATTTTGGAGGGATTTATTTCTATGATTTTCAGTGTCTGTTTATTTTTGCACAGCAATTAAAAGAAAGAATCAGGCTACCATATTTTCAAACTGCTGAACTGTGACCATTAAGTGCTGCCCTCTGTGTGCAGGAACATGACATTCAATCTAGCATAAACAACCTACTCCGAGTAGACTTGGCACATTTTCGTACAGCAGAACTAACCCAGTACATATCTTCCTGTCATTGTCTCCTCGTCCCTTGGTCATGGTTGTTGAGTGTCCCATATAAGATGTGTGACTCAATGATATTATGAACATTTCACTTCAGCATGATGAGGGTACAGGGTTTGAGACAGTCTGTGAGAGAGAGTGTGCACTTGTTTGTGTGTGCAAATGTATATATATATATATATATATATATATATATATATATATATTTATATATATATATATATATATATATATATATATATATATATATATATATATATATATACACATACATATATAAATATATAATACACATGCGCATTTTGGTATGTATATATTATAAGTATATAAAAGAGACACTGATAGCAACAGTACTAATTAACACAAAAAACATATATTGCAAGTTGTTGTATAAAAAAGCTATGCACACATCCAGTAAAACCTCCCTATTCCGAACACCCTTGGGACCGGAAAAAAAGTGTTTGGTATAGGGAGGTGTTCAGCATAGGGAGGTTTGCTTACATTGAAAGTATATAATCGTGACTGAGAAATGATGATTAGTATGAGAGGTGTTCGGTATACGGAGGTGTTCGGTTAGAGAGGGTTTACTGTGTACATGTACATGTATCAATCAGGTATTACATCACATTTTTTTCAGATATCATTAGCCACTTAAAGCACTGCAAAAATGTTAATCTGTGTAATAAAGTTACGACTGTTTTTCATCAAGCCCACTTAATAAGTCCCGTTGCTATGGTGAGTGTTGGTACACTTACGTGTGGGGAAGTCCTTAGGGTGTGTCTGCCTGGAGAAGTGACCGTGGAAGGTCATCCTATAGCGCGCCACACCGCAGGCACAGCATTGGGGCTGAGCCGTGGCCGAGGGCCCACTAACGATGCCAGCTGAAAGGTACCAATCAAACACTTATTAAGCCTGATGAAATAATCAAAACACTTACCACTCCAGCTGAAATGTACCAATCAAACATTTACTAATCCAGACGAAATAGTCAAACACTTATGACTCCAGCTGAAGTGTATGAGTTAACACTTACTAATCCAGATGTAATAGTCAAACACTTATGACTCCAGCTGAAGTGTACGAGTTAAACACTTACTAGTCCAGATAACATAGTCAAACACTTATGACAGCAGCTGAAGTATCCCAGGTAAGCCTATTGGCACAGAAAGATGTAGCAAAATATACAGCCCTGTTACATGTAACTCATATTTCTTGACCACGCACAGCAGCAAATGTGCCACAGTATTTTCTGAACACTATATGAACCTGTCCCAAGTCATAATTATATGTGTATTCATCTGAATACACATCCCAATACACAAAATTCTTGTCGCCTAGAGTTGTTTGCAGCAGGACATTCACATTCATCGTGATGCTGCTGTGGTCCCTAGCTATCAGTCAACAACAAAGTAAACACACGGCTGGGTACATCTCTTTCCATATTGTGTGATCCCGAGTTTTTACACAAAATGGGTCGCTCTTGCTAAGATTAGTGAACTGGAAATAATGTACTGTTTTTAATTAGTCATAATCATATTACGTAAGAACACATTAAGCTCGACATGAACCGGAATCATGATCTGTCTGAAATAAGTATTCTTTAGTACTACCAATGTTAGTAACACCTTGGGTATATCAGTCAATATGCCCTGCCCATATCATGGTGGCGGTTAGTGACTTGCCTACTGACAGATTCAAAGGTTTTGGTAGAAAATGATGTCCATGTGCTGGATTTTATGTAAAAGTAACATTGAATAATCTAGTTACTGTTGAGTCTAATGAAATCAAATTTTAAGAATCGTTTAACCTTTACACTTTAGATTTAGAAACTTGTGCTTGTACATACAGAGACCTTTAGGTTATTAAGTTGCAAATTACAATGGAAAGTAATGAGAATACTCAACTCCAACCCTCCTGACTGAAATGCCCTCTTCAGGAGGGATCAAGAACTATCTACTCATACTGCTCCCTCCCTACTCTGTGTACAGCTTGTGCTACAGTTATCCCTCTTTATAACACTCCTTATTACAAGGTGGTTTCTGATATAACACAGTGTGTACCATGGGTCCCACTGATATAGTTTTCCCATTACTTCTTTGTTAAAAGTCCCTGTTATAAGGTGGTTTTGCTATAACACAGTCTGTTCTGGGGATCCCAACACCAGCGTTATAAGGAGGGAGCACTGTATTAATCTGATAAGGATTTGGGAAAATAGTGTCTCCGTTTTGATGGGAATTCTTTTCCCATAAGGGTCATAAGGAGAAATACACTGTGCAACCTCAGTGCAGTTTGAGATGGAGATCTGCACAATGTTTGACATGCCTTCATTGTGAGACAGTCAAGCAGCCACTTTAAATCAAGTGTCATGACAGTGACATCATGCACATGGTAGCAATTGGGGTGACTAGCAATGTTACCTCATGTTATAAAAATGTCTCATGCCAGTCTCCCCCCCCCCCCCCCACCACCACCACCACCACCACCAAGAACTTGCAAAATTGCAGGGTATGACTGCTGTTGAGTCCAGTGAAGAATAAAACACAATGTAAAAAAAAAACACTGCAGCCAGCAACAAGCACGCCACCTACAGCCAGCATGCCACCTACAGCCAGCATGACACCTACAGCCAGCATGCCATCTACAGCCAGCATGCCACCTACAGCCAGCACGCCACCTACAGCCAGCATGACACCTACGGCCAGCATGCCAGCTGCAGTAAGCATGTTAGCTACAGCCAGCATGCCAGCTACAGCAACCATGCAAGCTACAGCCAGCATGCCAGCTGCAGTAAGCATGCTTGCTGTAGCAACCATGTCACCTGCTGCAAGCATGCCAGCTACTGCAAGCATGCCAGCTTTTCTGGCTTTGTCTTGTCTTTCTGTCTTAACAATCTTCTGAACATTGCAGAAATGTCATATGCTTCCACCTTCACTGTTGCTGGGTGCTGGATCATTTTAACGAAGTGAAATGCGCATTACAGTAGGCAAAAGTGTATAAAAACTAGTGATCACACAATATTCTATATGGCTACTTAGCTGTCCCTCCATTCCAGGCATCCTGTTACTTACATGCATGCCACAGGTTGAAAGGTTATATACCTTTTAGTTAGCTTGTTGATATTATTGATTGAATAAAGAAAATTTACGAATAACATGTAAAGAAAACACAATACATAATAAGCCAGTTTGCGTTACTGTCTCTGATTGCACCTCGGCTGTCATATTAACAAAGAAACAATCTGCAGCTTTCTCCTTATGAAATTACCTAATATTCTCTGAATATGAACATACAACGATCATAGACAAATTCAACAGTAAATTCAAGGAGAGTACTATGCACACAACACAGCACCCTTAAAGTGCCTCATTAAAAAAATGTTGAAAAGTAACAAAGTCACTCTCCTTGGCTCCCACTATTGCACTGTTACCATCACTTCCAAGATAAATCTAATGTAGACCCAGCCACAAAATGAGCTGCATACAAGGGAGCAGTAGGTGTGGGCATTCGCTTATATGAGCTTTGAAACCAATCCTTCGGCAATTCTTCAAATCTCAGAAGAACCTCGAAGAACAGTGAACCTTTACATTACATGTATACCTAGCTGAAACTCAGTTCAGATACCAGTCAACATAAATCTTCAGTTTTACAGTGATGCCCCTCTTATAAGGCCCCCCTAAAGAGAGGCCACCCCCTCTACAAAGGCCACTTCTCCATGCAGCAAGTATGGTATTTTCATTGTATTTTACCCCTCAAGAGAGGCCACCCCTCTTATAAGGCCACTTTTCTAGTGCCTTTGGGGTGGCCTTATAAGAGGGGGACCACTGTATACTCTTCTGAATATTATCTGCTTCTAAGGCTAAAAATGTGCCAGTCACTCCTGCTGTATGTCATATGCACAAGTACCTGTCATTTCTGTGTTATAATCTCACGGAAATTAAGGCAATATCATTGTGATTTCAAGTGAGATTTTTTGCCTCCTGACAAGATCATGTTCTGCATTTTTTTCTTACATTCCACTTGATGTTATGTGGACAATATTTGGAAGGTGGTCTGTAAGCAGGCAAATTAGATTTTGAATTTAAGGGCATGGTGTATATATATATATGTATATATAAGTTTCATTTCTCTTTATATTTACCATCTAATACCCTGAAAATCAAGTTTAATTCTGGTACTGAAAACAGAATTTTAATATCGCTATTGATGTAATTAAATCTGAAATAAAATTCAATCTTGTATAAAAATCAGACTTAGTTTATAGTGTCAAATGAAAGAACACATGATGCTCTTCAAAACCACATTTTCAACTGTTGAAAAAGAGCTTATTTCTGATTTTATTGCTGTTCAAATTTATTAAAGATTTTAATATTTTAACTTTAATTCAAACAACCCATTGAACTAAAACACTTATCCCAAATTTATAATATAGTTTTGCTGCTAGGAGTGTACTGTTTCATTACCCAATGATAAGAAAATACTGTTTTTCATTTTTGGTGTTTGTGCTACTTTTTGTTTTTTCCACAAAAACAGGTAAAATTCAAGTTTTCTAATTAAGCATTAAAATTCAATTTCTTAACACTTACAGAGATGCTATTATTTTTAATAGCTTAATCCAAATGTATACTTTTAGAAAATATGTGCTTTGTATGATCTCAAATAAGAAGCCTAGTGTATATAAGGACATGTTTGGAGCAAAGTCTTATTTTCTGTGTAAAGTGCTGTAAAAGCATAGACACCCTTATCCAGTATTGTAATGTCCCAAAATTGTTTGATGTAGTCTGTATATTTTGTGGAATTGCACAAGCCAAGCTGGGGGGGGGGGGGGTTTGTTTTGGTTTAATAATCAAATACCCCTAACAAATATTTAAGAAGAGAGAAATGTTAAATTAACATTTTTTGACATTAAAGCCTCACAAAATTGTGACAAGATGCCCTTGACCTTTATGAATATAGTGACAAGATCCTCTTTAACTTTATGAATATAATGACAAGGTCCCCTTTACCTTATGAATATAATTACAAGATCCCCGTCACCTTTATCAATATAATAACAAGGTCCTCTCTATCATTATCAGACAATATGTACATGTATACAATAAAATGGTCCCCAAAATCATTATTGGACGGCATGACAGGAATCAAAAAGTTCTTTTTATGAATATGAGACAGTATGAACAGAGTGAAAAGGAACCGTTTTCAATCATGAGAGTATAGATATAATCAAAAGGGTCACCTTTTGTGATATGAGACAGTATCAATACAATGAAAAACAATCCTTTTTTTATTATGAGACTGCAGGCCACAGACCACAGACCACAGTTATAAATCCTTCTATTTTTCATATCAGCATTTTTCAGTCTAGAAAATCAGCATTTTGGTATTTTTACATTCCGTGAACAGCATTTAACAGATAAAAATGTCAGAAAAACACAGATGGATTTTTGTCATATAATTCCCAGCTCGTTAATTTGTAATAATTGAAATACGAAACAACACCTGGAGGTCAGCTTTATACAGGTGTATGAATTGTGCTCTTGCCGGGGTCACATCATTGTCCTTCCCCACCATAAAGTTCCCACCTGGCCTGGAAGGCAGTGCATCTATATGACCACCAATGAAGCAACTCTGTGATGCAGCAAACCTGACTTAGCTAACTTTATTAAAACAGAAGCTACAGCATGCTGAAAACACAGTATTTTCACAATTACAGACTATCTCCGTTGGGTTGTGCAACCAGCCAATCACAACTGTGGTCTGTAACCTGTATGTATGAATATAGTAAAAGCCTCCCTTTTTTTACTTAAAGACAGTATAAATTTACAGTATAAAAAGATCTCCATTTTATCACGAAGCTGTATGAATATAATGAAAAGTTCCAATTATAAGATGGTATAAATCCAACAAAGTTTAAGATCACTTTGGCCAAATGCTTCAAACAGATGGCCAATAAGCGTCAGTAAACAAACAGCCAAATTGAAAGGAAGCCTCCACAACAATATTGTGCTGCATAGGTTCTGTTGACAAAGTAGGCTTAGTCAGCTTTATTACACAGCCAGTGGCAAGAGGCTGGAAGACTTGAAGAACCAATTTTTCATGTTCAACATAACATAAGATTCTTTCTTTTCATTTATTGTAACATACTTTAAGCATGTATTCAATGGACCTTTCCTGTCCAAAATGAACTCACTTCATTTTATCTTGACCATCATAACAAGTTAATTATCTTCCTTGAAATTTGCCACAAAGCTCACTTTTGCCACACCTACATGTACACATCATGATCCTTTTAGAACAGGCCCTTAGTTCTTTTCATGAAAAAAAGTGACAAAGCAGGGTGATCTGAAGGGAAAGTGATGGTGTATTACAGGTTTCACTGTAATTATAAGTGGTTTAGGGTACTCACTGTCTTCACAGAAGAGCTTGGTGAGGGCACCATCATCTTTGTACCAGATGTCCTTATACTCAATCACCGTGGCCCTGAAACATACAAACTTCATTATCTTAACCATGTTTACCACGCCACAGCTATTAACCACCTTCCTGCTGAAAGCATGTTTCATTGCACCTGTATATGCCTATCTCGTCCATGTACCTATATATATATATATGTTGTCAGAAAAATGAAACGACACATCATATACACATGTCAACAGGTTGGCAATTTTTCAGGTGAATTCCATGTAACCTATATATATATATATATATATATATATATATATATATATATATATATATATATATATATATATTGTAAGAAAAATGAAAAATGAAACCACATATCACATACACGTGTCAACGGGTTGGCACATTTTCAGGGGAACTGTATGTAACCTGTATGCATACACAACTGATCTGCCAATATATATGTATTCCCAACACCTGTTATTACTTCTTGCCATTGAAATCCGGCAAAGCCACTGTTGATTCCTTGTGCACATCTGATCTGCCTTGCCAGCCAATTAAAAGCTTCCCCTTGTGGTTCCAAGGGAAGACATCATGGCACAACAGACAAACTTATACCAATTTGTTATTGGAGAACATTTTGCATCATAGCTTCGTAGAAACATAAAAAATGCATGTGCAGAATGGAGGACCCTATATCACATTAACAATTTGCCATTATCTAATGTAAAGAGCCAGATACAGTCACAACCCCATCATGCCATTTTATTACCTGAGAGAGAGAGAGAGAGAGAGAGAGAGAGAGAGAGAGAGAGAGAGAGAGAGAGAGAGAGAGAGAGAGAGAGAGAGAGAGAGAGAGAGAGAGGGAGGGAGAGGGAGGGAGAGGGAGAGAGAGAGAGAGAGAGAGAGAGAGAGAGAGAGAGAGAGAGAGAGAGAGAGAGAGAGGGAGAGAGACACCACACAGGCAGAAAGAAAGAAACACAAAAATACAGAGAAAAAGAGAAAGTATCCCTGCCACATTTATGAATCATTGTGAATATCTGAATGACAGTTGCCAAGAATAGTTGTCTGAATTATCAGCCATTGGGCTTTGCCCAGTAAGGAAGCTACAGTATTTCCACTAAAACTCCAGTCACCTGTATTGTGGGCAAGAATGAGTTAACTTTCTCCATACTGAGAGGGGTTAACTCTTGGTCCCCATTTTGTTGATGGTAATACCGCAGCTAACTATGCAGCAGATACAATGTACTTCCCCCTTAATGCACGTGCCATGACATCATACCCATTTAACTCAACTTATGTACTTGAACGAGTGTTCTTTCCACCAGGAATTTCAACACAGAATTTGTATTTTATTCCTACAAAATACACCGAAAATCCTGCACCAAAACAGAATGAGTTAACACTGACTATATGTATTGATTTAGTGTGTAATTCATCCTGCCTATTCTATAAACCAACATATTGATTCGGTGTGTATTTTCTGATGTCTGTTTGTCACATTGCCACACAATTGGTGTTCTGATACATCCCATAATGCTCATCAACATCCCAGGGTCTACACAGAAGTGGTAAATACCTAGGTCTACACAACTGGATATATATCATGGCAAAACACAAACAACAAAACAATATTAATGTCTGTATGTGAGCATGGCACTTACTTGATTCTTTAACTCACTGTTTCGCAATTCACAATTGCTTTAACTCTTTGCACTGTGCCTTCAATCTAAATCTGCCACCACTCACTTGATTATTTTAACTCTATGTTGCATACAGAGTGTGGCATTAGGGCAAACTCCATTACATTGATGAGGAATTTTCAGCAATGACAAGTGGAAATTATTCTATATCATACACAGGGCTGAAATGAGACAAACTCCATTATCGTCATTAGTAAATTTTCAGTCCAGACAAGTAGGAATCATGAGGTTTTTGTAATTTAATCCATTACATGTCTTAAATTATAGAAAGTGTGATGGCTGCACTAATAGAAAAAAAAATTTTGTCAAGGCCGGGTACAGACTAGATTTTAACCCAAACAGCTTTAAGCGAAAAAATATAAACAGTTTCCTGAACTAAACCATTCCTGAAAACAACAGTAACTTCAGTCATCACTGACAACCTGGATATCCTCCCTCCCCTCCCCCTCCCACTCTGCATACACGTGGATCCTGTGACCTTTAAAATGAGGTCATGGTCTCCAAAATGTAATCAGCTCAAGAAATACTGTCAAAGTACATTATTGAGGAAAATTTGAATTTGATGTGGCCTATGAATCATGGGATACTTTGCTGGCAAGGATTGTGGTATGGAGGGGCAGGCACACTGTCACACCAGCCATAAGCAGTCTACCTCAGCAAACTTCCATTTGCAAAAAGGGGTGGGGAATGAAAATATTGAAAATTTTAGTCATGGTTTTAACTCATTCCTTACTGTGGTCACAGGCCTTGGTCAGTGCCAGAACCACTGACTTAAGACTTTCGGCATGTTGGTACTTGAATGAAAGCTCTTTACATGAAGAATTTAAATATGCAATTGTCGTCTTAAATCTAGGTAAATATGCGGAAAAATCAGGGACTGGTTTGGAATGAGTTAAACCTATCTACCCACAACTTTCCTTGATCTGAAAACAAAAGGTCTAAATGCCTTGTTGGGTTTGGTGCTTGGCATGCCACAGGAAGCTGTTGATCTGGGGCATGGTATCTTGATTGACCTCATCCATAACTAAGTCTCACTCCAAGTGTTTTTCATCACTGATGAAATTAGTTGAAAATGTTGGGGCTGGTGATATATAAACAGCAGCCAAATTTGGCCTGATTAACAGGGAAATGGTTAAACACACAAAAAAAAATATTTTAATTATCTGTCAGTGCATGCAGAAGTGGCAAAATACTTGTATTTTCCTCACTCTACTGATGTGACAGTGACAGCAAGGTCTGTTTAGCAGGCAACATGGGGAGCATCCCTTTGTTGTAAGTTCATACTTTATTCTGTCATAATATTTCTACATGACTTGTTCCATTTTTAATGTGAGACAGCCAGATCAGGTCAGTCCATAGTTATGCCTGCAAGAGACAGTCTTCAGCAGACAGCCCTGGCAGCACAAACCTGCAGCTTCTATCCATGATACATGACTGGACTCAGTAGGTCTCTTGTTAACACACCAACCATTTCTCCAACCATATGCTTGATGGCAGCATTTTTTCCTTCAAAGTTCATGCATCTACTGATCTCGGGGATTGAAAAAAATAAAACTGGCTCATTGTAGAATTTATAAATGAAGCCTTCATGAATAACATTAACTAGTTGTCAGATCTTCCTCTCCCTCTTCAAATTTACAAGAGACTGTATGTACGTATTCATCAGCATCACAAATCAACAAGCATGATCAAAGACTACAGTACGGTCCCAACTGGACCCAGGTCTCTAGGGCCTCTGCTTCAAGGACTGATGTGCATGTCCTGGTATGCTTCAAAGAACCTGTCAACATTCTTGATAGGTTTTATGCACCTTGCATGAGAAAATTAAAAAAAAAAAAGGTGGGGACTGTGACTCATGTGTGGATCGTGATATTGGATTGTGTAAAATTTGTATTCCAATATTGAACTGAGATGGGCAGTTATCTACTGATCTATTGAGCTGGGTTTTCTCATGCAAAAATGACAAGTATATCATCAATGAATGAAGACCTACTCCCCTAGAAGTGAAAACCCAAACTCCCACATGTAGACATCAAAGTGCACTATGTTTGACCTCTACACAGCATAGAATCTTTGATATCTGACCCTTTTCTTAAATGAATTCACAGTACAGTGCTACCTGCTGTATGTGGCCACCACTTCAGCCAAGAAAAAGTGGCCACTTGTAACAGCTGACCTGTCACTGCAGGTCAATTTACAAAGCAACTGGCTCCCACATCCAAGCCTAGTGGCCACAAAAGGCAATGTGGCTGTTTATGGCAGTGGTTGCATATAGCAGGTACCACTATATTGCTTCAATAACGGCTTGGTCATTTAATGTGCATGCCTGTTGTGCAGCAACAACAAACCCACGAAGATAGCAGGATCATAACAAGTGTGGCGGGGAGGGGGGTGTATTCATATATATGTACATTATAGTAATAGAGTAATTGACACTTTTCTGCCCAAAACTGTTGATCACTGTTGTACAACTTGATTTCTACTTCTAAATCTTTTGCTTCAGCTTCAAGGAGTGCATGTCCTGCATGTATACATGCACACACACTTACATACATGTATGTGTACATGCACACATGCCTACATGTGTGTATGCATTTTACATGTTCACAAAATGCTTATTCAAGATCTTTATACTGGACCTACAGTGATAGTCTTCCCTCATTACAGGTTCAACGTAAGTCTTCATAGGAGACCTACTTGTACCACAGTGATAGTCCTCCCTCATTACAGGTTCAATATAAGTCTTCATAGGAGACCTACTTGTACCAGTGATAGTCCTCCCTCATTACAGGTTCAATATAAGTCTTCATAGGAGACCTATTAGTACCACAGTGATAGTCCTCCCTCATTACAGGTTCAACATAAGTCTTCATAGGAGACCTATTAGTACCACAGTGATAGTCCTCCCTCATTACAGGTTCAACATAAGTCTTCATAGGAGACCTATTAGTACCACAGTGATAGTCCTCCCTCATTACAGGTTCAACATAAGTCTTCATAGGAGACCTATTAGTACCACAGTGATAGTCCTCCCTCATTACAGGTTCAACATAAGTCTTCATAGGAGACCTATTAGTACCACAGTGATAGTCCTCCCTCATTACAGGTTCAACATAAGTCTTCATAGGAGACCTATTAGTACCACAGTGATAGTCCTCCCTCATTACAGGTTCAACATAAGTCTTCATAGGAGACCTATTAGTACCACAGTGATAGTCCTCCCTCATTACAGGTTCAACATAAGTCTTCATAGGAGACCTATTAGTACCACAGTGATAGTCCTCCCTCATTACAGGTTCAACATAAGTCTTCATAGGAGACCTACTTGTACCACAGTGATAGTCCTCCCTCATTACAGGTTCAACATAAGTCTTCATAGGAGACCTATTAGTACCACAGTGATAGTCCTCCCTCATTACAGGTTCAACATAAGTCTTCATAGGAGACCTATTAGTACCACAGCGATAGTCCTCCCTCATTACAGGTTCAACATAAGTCTTCATAGGAGACCTATTAGTACCACAGTGATAGTCCTCCCTCATTACAGGTTCAACATAAGTCTTCATAGGAGACCTATTAGTACCACAGTGATAGTCCTCCCTCATTACAGGTTCAACATAAGTCTTCATAGGAGACCTATTAGTACCACAGTGACAGTCCTCCCTCATTACAGGTTCAACATAAGTCTTCATAGGAGACCTACTTGTACCACAGTGATAGTCCTGTCTTATTACAGGTTCAGCAACAGTCTTCACAGGCGACCTCTAGCCCTACAATGTTAGTCACCCTCATTACAATGCCATGTTGCTGCAAGCTGTTTTAGTCATTACAACAGTAATAAAATTGTCATTTTAACAATCAAGAAATTCCTGATGTAAATATAGATCATGACTAATTAATTAAATACATGTATACACACCATGCTTTCCATTATCTGTTCCATATTCCATTTATAATCCCACTAAAAAGTCAAAGTCAAAGTCCACAATCTAATAATAAGTAAAAATCCAGACTCAAATTAATATTGTAAGCTTAATTATGCAATGTTAACGCATGATTGGCATGGAGTATCATGGTCTATATAAAGACCATCAGAGGAAATGCATATTGGTCTTTTAAAATGACCGCTGGACCGGGAACTAGCAAATTTCCTTGTAGATTGGGTCCAAGGTTATTTTTTTTGTTGTGAGAACATAAATATTCTGTTACCACAATTGTTGCCATAAGGATGGCTCACTGTAATATACTGGTCCCAGTCTACAGAGACTACTCCAACAAAAGATAACCTATGAGACCACTTTTCATGACACTCTAATCAGTATTTTTTATATTTATACCTCCAAAGACAGGCCACCTGTCTTCAGAGAACACGATTTGATAATCCATAGCGGTGGTCTTTCAAGATAGGTTTCACTCTGCAGAACTTCATGGAATAACAGGTTAAATGCCTCACTTGCACTGGTGTGTCCCACAATGTGATTGGTCATTCTCACTTTGCATATTATATACACTGTGTAACACTTGATAGGTGATCTGTACATTCACCACATTTAACTCACACTGTCTGGTAAGCATATTGAATTGTAGAGATACATGTATATATTTACTCATCTACACAAGGGTACCCCCAATGTTTACAGTATTTTCAAGTCAATTACGGCCTGGTTGAAAACACTATATATGCAAAGGGAACTTCTGTATTGAGCCAGTGAGGACAGAACAATTTTCCTAAGTATATCCTCAACATTAAAAGCCAGGAACTTGCAAAGGTAAGGAGCTGACTCACAGCACACCTGCAATTATGAATATTTTCTCACAAGACAAACTAAGCCTTATGCAATATCGGCCATTTATGACATTAGTCATTGGTCAAGAAGATCACGTGTTAACTCCTGCCACATTTGATTGGTCAAGAGATATATCTGGTGATCCCTCTTGTCATTCAAGTGTTCTAAATTCTACAGTATATGTGTACCAATAAGGTTTCTCTACAGGTTTTAAGTACATTGGGATGTCTTAAAAATACTCTTGGGATCGCCAAAATGCTATCTCTCAATACAGGTCATGTTTCACACCATGAAAATGGCGGAGCAATGCACACTGAGTCTAATAACATAGACCTATCAAGAAGGAGGTAATAGTAGCAATGGCCATTTGCTGGGTTAATACACGTATACCTACAATATCAGCTACAATGCTGTTCATACTGTTCCTATGAATATCAACAAAGCCCAGTAAGAGATCTCTTATAGGGTTTTGATATCAACAATGGAGTTCTCTGTACAGTGGTCCCCCTCTTATAAGGCGACCCAAATGCAGCCAAAAAGTGGCCTTATTAAAGGGGTGGCCTCTCTTGAGGGGGACCATATAATGGGAATACCATACTCGCTGCACAAGAATGCTGGCCTTACAATAGGAGTGGCCCTGCTGAGAGGGGCCTTATAAGAGGGGGACCACTGTATAGGCATTTTAAAATGGCAGTCTAGCCGGCAGTGCTGAGTAAGTCATTTGTACTTGTCTACTTGTACCTTTATGTCTGCCGTCTCTACACTCATGGTTTTTCAACAGAAAGCCTTAAAACAATTGGCTGCACACAATAACAATGGAGAATCACATCCATCAATCACACTTCTTAAACAGGAATGAAACATCCACATCTTGTGAACTCCAAACGTCCTTTGTGCTCAATCACTGTGACTAGAGAGGAAGACAAAAGTAATCAATCAACATCGTAAATCACCTTCTGGAGTAGAACATAGTGCAATAAGACCAAACTAATTCATCAATGTCTCAAGAATCACATGACCCTGACCAACTATCTTGCCAATTCAGGTCAACTCCAACCACTGCTGAACATGAGCCTCTTAATTAAAGAGAAGCACTAATATACAATTAGTGATGGTCCAAATCCTAATTAGCATACTGCTACTTTAAAGGAAATTTAAACTTCCCACAGTCCATTTTATACTTTTTGAGTGGTGTATTTTTGAAGAATGAAAGCATGCAATGCCACCATTGACAGATGAAGCCAATTCTGGCTGTGTTCAATACTGAGAAGTAATATTACTGTTGATGTCCACCACAAGAACAAGACTCGATTCAGAAACTCTTGGCTTTCTTTGTGTGATTACCTATAATAATTTAACCATTTCTTGCTCAAATTGCCCAAAAGTGCCCCAATGTAAATTGTCATTTATCAAACGTTTTTACTTACATTTCTCCTCACTAGAAAACAGTTTTGCTGAGATTTGTAAGTAAAACCATTTGTAGGTCTTGGACCAGTAACCTAGGCCTAATGCATTTACATGTTAAAATAGCGACATTCGCTGGATTATTTCTCCTATTTGAAAAGTAAAACTGCAACTTCCTTGGCATTCTGCTTCAAGTTTATACCGGTAGCAGCAACTTAAAACCAAGAAAATGGGGGGTCATGTGATTAGATTTTTTTTTACAGGTGCATTTGTGTACCTTACCTCCATGATTGACCGTTCCGCGCCAATTCTGTCTCCAAAAGTACACAAAGTTATCACATGATTTAAAATATTTCTAGAGTAGTCGTGCCTTTCTAAAACTCACAGTTGATAAGTATTTTCCAATCCAAAATGATGATGGGACTTAATTTGGGATGCTCTGCTCCTGTGATATTAACATCCAATAGACACAGCAACAGTATTCAGTACTCAATCAAAAGTTGTGGATCAGTTGACCCAACCTTGAGGGGTTACTGGTCCAAGACCTGTATGTAAGACCATTCATGATGGCATGCCCTAGGTCAATAGCTTTCCTTCACACAGTTTGGGTACAACCCAGCCAGTGGCAAGGAAAGCTGTTGGTCAGCTATATTTTGACCAGGAATGGGTTAAACCACATAGAGTCCATTATCTGTGGTTAATGGGGGTGGGTGGGTAACTTTAAGCAAAAATAATCAAAGATGGGTAGATCTATGTTGCCCCCCCCCCCCCCCCCCCCACAGCTGTCAGTACTGACAGGAGTCATGGCTCTATGACCTTGGGATTTGGGTGAAGGTAATTCATCTCCGAACCTGTCGGAGACCTTATGCACAATTAAAACCATATGTAATAAGAGAGGTCTATATCAAAACTTTTGAACTTATCAAGTGAAAACCAAATTTGTTAAAATGGCTTTGTGACCTTGCAAATCTGGGACTAGGTCACCCATCTTCAAACTCATCTGAGACCTCATGTAGGACTAAAATCATGTGCAATATGGATGGCCTATGTCAATAACTTTCAGACTTATCGCATGAGAACCAAATTCACTAAAAAGTTTCTGTGACCTTTAGAATTAGGTGAAGGTCACCCATCTTCAAACTTGCCTGAGACCTTATGCAGGACTATAAGCATGTGCAATGTGAAAGGCCTCTGTCAAAAACATTTCAACTTATCATGTGAAAACTAAATTCACTAAAATGACTCTGTGACCTTGGGAACTTGGTCAAGGTCATCTATCTTCAAACTCGTCTGAGACCTTATGCAGGACTATAAGCATGTGCAATATGAAAGCCCTATGCCAAAAACATTTTGAGTTATCAACTTAAAACTGTCTGGACAAACGGACAGATGCACACACAGGCAGACAAAGTATTTGCTATATTTGCTATATGCCCTCTCCTCCTTCGGGGGGGGAGGAGCATAATAGGAAACCAAATATTAGGATGACTATTGACAGTGAATTTGAATGAATTAACCTTTTAACGGTCATGTTATTGGACTGAGTCCTCAGCTTTTCTTGGTATGTTACCAGGGTAAGGTTCCCATTGAACTTTTCATTGAAAATATTGTGAGAAAGGACAGTATTTAATAAAATGGATAAAGTAGATGACCTTTGCAATTACTGCATTATCTAAGGTTAACCAGAAAATGTTACCTTATAAACAGTCAACAATCCATAGTTTTAACTACATCATCTATGATCAAAGAGAATATGTTGACCTAGGAACAGTCAACTGTCCATGGTTAACCTAATGTCTTGCTGAAACACCAAACACATAGGGCCTACCCTGGAGTAACTAAAGCAGGCAGCCACTGGGCCAATATTCTACTTGTAGATATTGCTTGCCTGCACAACTGACCACTTTACAGGCGGTAAATCTCTCTAGACATGCCACTCTGTAAGCATCTCAAGAAACATACTTCCAAGCCAGTCAGTGTCATCAAACCATGCATCATTTACACTATAGATGACTGTAGGTATTTAAACCAGAATCACGTGTGGCTTTGTTTCTTTCCTTTCCTTCCTGTAAACAAGCTCTAAGAGACAACCATTACTGCAAAGACCCAATCAGCAGATTCACCTCGGAACACCTTAATCATTAGATTTGCAGAAGAATTACCAAAGGGAAGAGGGCCATGACTGCTCACGTCTCCCTGGGGCCGGCAATTACACCAGCTTATACCGGCCAATAATTGGTCAAGTGGCCAGCCCCAGCATGTAAAGTGAATGTACATCAAACAGCATTTTATTCTTTGTCCGAGCAGGCAGGCTGAACACAAGACCACTGAGCCAGTATTAGATCAGGCTTGCCGCTGAAGAACAGAGCATGTAAGCCACTGAAGCTATCAGCTTAATTCACCAAGAGGCCACATGTAGAGGAATCAACTATTGTAGTAATCTTGTTACTGAGGTTCCCACAGCTAGGAACTGGCATCACCAATTATCAAAATATCCTCAAGCTGAATGATGACATATTGTTCTACTATAGTCCACACATACATGGCCTGCGCCAAAATTCAGCATACTCCTTGCGAGATTTCCGTTTTACCACAAGATGTGCTGCATAAGAAGGATATTATTTTAACTACGTTCACTGTAAACATGACGGCTGACACACTAACATACAACGTATGCCATATACAAATACAAGTCAAGGTTTGTAACAATTTCCTATTGAAACAGAAATGAGTGATTATTTAATTTTTTTCCAATTTTCATATTTTGTGCAAGAACTTAAAATCCCTGCAGAGTTTTCTTGGTTTGCCTATCCTAATGCAGCATCCAGATTGTGACGGTGCCAATATATATACACCCGGACGCTTCAACTGATGGACACATGGACACTTACAGATAATATCTAACATTTTATGTAGAAGGGGCATACATATGTCAGACCGCAATGACAGCATCCAGAAAAGCCCTCAGAATGAAGCAGTGCTATCTCAGTTCTTCTGGATTACTCAAGACTTAACAACTCAGACATGTCAAGAATAATAAGATGTTCAGCCGAAAGAGACAAGAACACACTTAAGTGCAAATTCCATCCTACAGTGTTCCAATGCCTCAATTTTGTCTCTTTAAATGCCTGGCATAAGCCATATATAAAAAAAAATATAGGTACAATATGTGATGCACACACTGAAAGTGACACCCAGTTTGCCATGACAAATCTGAATGGCTCATGTATCACTTACACCTGCTTTCTCTACAAGTTCGCTGGTCTTTGAGACAGAGTTGCAAGCGGAACAGATGAGCGATCAAAAAGTAACCAAAGCCGGACATGAATGCTACCACAGTGCTTGTTGCCAATAGGAGGAAGCAGGTACGAAGAGGCTCATGTCGTTTCCGAAAAGAGTGACAGGTCAGAGTATTAATAGTGGTGTGTTGGGAGCCTGTACCACAAGAGCGGAACCTTGACTAATGGTGAGAGCAGCGGGAAACCCTCAGCTCATTGCCATCTTTGACAAATTGCCCGTCTTGTGTCGCACCTGATGGATTGCAATAAGCAGAACTAACACTTCAAAGTGTATACCTCGCCTCCCATGTACACACTCTCACGTTTCCTGCGGAGTAGCATCAAATAAAAAGCCGGTTCGCATTTCTGCACATCTCTTTGCTATGTCCCCGTCATATATTGCTGGTACCAAATACCAGGCGGCTGTCTGTCCATAGCTATGTACATGTACCTGATGGAGTTAACTTCACATGCAAAACATCAGTCAGTTTATGTCAGAATCATGTCCCTGTCATAAACTGATAGCTGTTCCACCGTCAGGTCTTTTTCACCTAAATTAGAGTCAGATGCAAAGAGTTAACCTGCCTGCACCCATGTAACAAGAAACCAGCAGCTGCCTCCCTGTGGCACCTGTGCCCATAGTTTAATAATCTATAAACTACTCACCAGAGCGGCAAATATATAGAGGCGCCATTCGGAGAAGAGTACACGAAAAGATGTAGTTTACAGTGTTTGACAACATCAGTGAACAGCACTTACCAAAAAATATCCCATCCACATTACTAACTTCCTTGGTCCCTTCACAGCTTAATATGACTTCTTTTAGCAGATAATGCAAGACAACGCAGATCATGCCAGCCCAGTTGCTGCTGATATGACATGCAGCTCTTATCAACTTCACCAACTTTTTAACAGCACCAATCCTAATATCTACTTTATACAGTGACTTCCCACACCTGGTGCTGGTGTCTAATGAGGAACAGGAAAAGAGTACTCGGTAATGGGTTCGGACAAAGTGGCTTCTCAAAAATGTACAAATTTCTTCAACACTACACAGAACAAACTGAGATGGTACATAACAAACCATTACGCAGACAGGAGTTATTCTAAAGGCAGTATTAATGGTGTCATTGGGCAGCAGTACAAACTGTGAAAGATAAATTGAAAAGTAATTAAAATACAATCACAGATTGCTGGATCCAGCTGAATTCCCTTTGGACCCTCACATCATTGATCAAACTGATGAGGCACATACTGACCAGAATCTGAGTGAACAATGCATTTTACTTCTGCACCTGATGTGTCACAATCAACACTTGGCCCGAAACATGGAAAATGACTCCTCATGAAGTGTTATATAATTTTACCTGATTGTATCACTGTGACCCAGATACTTGACCTAGTGACCTACTTTTGTTTCATGACACACATTGCCTCTAAACCCCAAAACAGGTCAGGGGTCACTTTATGGGTCACCTTGCCTCTACACCCAACAACAGGTCAGCAGCCACATTATGGGTCACTTTACCTCTACATCCAGCCACAGGTCAGTGGTCACTTTATGGGTCACCTTACCTCTACACACAGCAACAGGTCAGCAGTCACTTTATGGGTCACCTTGCCTCTACACGCAACAACAGGTCAGTGGTCACTTTATGGGTCACCTTGCCTCTACACCCAGCAACAGATCAGCAGTCACTTTATGGGTCACTTTACCTCTACACCCAGCAACAGGTCTGCAGCAACATTATGGGTCACTTTACCTCTACACCCAGAAACAGTTCAGCAGTTACTTTATGGGTCACCTTGCCTCTACACCCAACAACAGGTCAGTGGTCACTTTATGGGTCACCTTGCCTCTACACCCAACAACAGGTAAGCAGTTACCTTATGGGTCACTTTGCCTCTACACCCAACAACAGGTCTGCAGTCACTTTTTGGGTCACCTTGCCTCTACACCCAACAACAGGTCAGCAGTCAATTAATGTTTCATTTGAACTTGAAACTTGGAATTTAACAAAACATTTTGCAAGAAAGTTTACTTTATTCCATACTTGCAACTGATTTCTCAAATGAAAGAGTGGCAATTGACAGGAATTTCATATTCAACTTCCATTACCAAAGTACCAACACATGCAGTCAAAGTCTAAGGTTTTGTCATTGCCTGGCTGGATATGCAGCCCCAGGAATCTCAAACAAAACTGATAGAGACCTTTATTAGCCTCACCCAGAATAGATACGTACCCATGGAAAGCTACCAACTCACTGGAATTTGGACCACCAAAGAGTTAAAGTGACAAGACAGTAGGAATAACCATTGAACTCCATAATGTCTTCCCCTAATTCACTACACCTGCTGCAAAAGCAGACACACTGAGCCTCTATTTACTGCTTCCAAGCTTTTTCTCAAGATAAAACATGAGTTTGGGCTTTTTATGCAAGTGCACCAAAATGAACAATTTGTTCAAAGGGAAACAACACACATGAAGTGTTTGATGTTGAACTTTTTGCTAGTTCTGTGTGTGACTTACAGCAGATTTTCCCATTGGTGATGTTTGCAGACTAGATAAGACAAATATGACTTGGCAAGTGAGACAGGAGTATTACAGATATGTATGACTCTCGATCTGACAAATGTCACCAAATGTCACTTCAATGAAGAGTATATTCATTCCCAGTTTATCCACAGGCAAAAAAGAAGCTTTTTCAATATTTTATTTTTGCATGGCAGTTAATTTTCAGGCATTTATTCTTCTTTATGAGAAGAACACCTTTTCACAGTGCAAATACTGCACTTGTGGATAACTTTAAAAAGAACTTTGGCACAGGACACTGAAATTACACAAACATACCCGGTGTTCAGAGGGAATTCAATACAAATGAACACAGTCTTAAGGTCACTGTGCGATATGAAAATGTTGTTTTGAGCAGATAATTTCAGGACTATTCAGACGTTGAAAACTACTTGCTCTGGAAATCACCAAGTACCTCTGTGATCCATGCAAGGTCACACGAGAGATTGGGAATACAGTTACAAGCAATAACATGAAAGTTTGAAAGTACACAATTGCACATGTGAAGACACAATGTGGGAACTGCTCGTTCATAACCTTCACTATTTTTTTTTTTTTTAAGTCATAGAAAACCTTTACATCAGTTGAATTTTGGAATATTTGTATCTGTAACCAATTGCAGCAGTATTTACATATTCATGCCTGGGAATTAACTGCCTGTGGTCAGTTATTTTGTCTGGAAGGAGTTACCACATTTCATTGGCCATCAATTCTACTTAATGTGCAACCATAGGATACGTTTACCAGAAACAATATTTCAAACTGCAGTATCTGAAAAGAGCCAGATCTTGGGGTATCACTTCAAAGAACATGGGCACATGTCATCCAGACCACCAGGACAGTGTGCAAGATAATGTCTAAGCTCTTTACGTGGGACATAATATTATCAATTGTTGAAAACAATGTCACAAAGTAATGAGGTTTCTTCTACCCCTCAGTAAGTTGAAACCTTGATCAGTATTTCCACGACATTTGGCGAAGCTGATTTACTCCAGAACCCCCTGGTGGTGGCAATGGCTGCTCCCCTGTGACTAATAATCTGTCACAAAAAAAGATACACATTCAAATACAACTCAGGTGAAAATATGACCTGTTCGACTGGTGTGGTCTGGATGACTCTGACAGACTACAGATTCCAGCCTGATGGAGGAGGACCACAGGGCAACTTGAGTGTAATTCTGAACAACCAGGTTGTTCTAGCTCACCTAAAAGACACCAAGATTGATGATACCTACATGTACGTCGTTTCTTTCATTTCTTACCTCATTTTTGTTATGTCAGATCTTTTAAGTTTGAAACATGAACGTTGAGAGTGTATTGCTGCAGTCATCTTGGGCATGGGTGAAATCCACATGAAAAAGGTACACCTACTGCCAATAAATGCCATCTATCATCTTAAGCTGTTTCTTTCCGAGATATCTCGCTCAAAAGTGAATTTACGATGCACAGGGACATGCCGATGAATTCCAAAATGCACCATGTTGTACCTGTCATCTTTATCAGCACTAAATTCTTCCTTACCACTAAATTGGGCGGACTTGGAACACTCAATCTTCCTGTTATCAGTGCTACATGACTAAGTAACGTGCAGGAAATATCCTTTCTCAAATATGTAGATTAGTTTGGTTACTGCTCGGGGACAGAAACATTTCAGCATAAACGCTGAAGCAGCACCCTGGATTTCTGACTGAAAGCAACAGGTTGGGTGGGAATTTAACTCTCACACTATTAGCATGTCCCCAAATTACTGCTCCCTAACAGTTACTTGCTACTATTTCTCTTCGCACACCCATCTGTCTGCACCTTCATTAGTACCTTATACCTGCCCGTTGTACAGGCTTATAATAAGAAAGAAAGAAAAAAGTGTTATTCTATGTTTGATGATGAATTACCATTTAATAGAGTGAAATTCAAAAGTAGTAACACACTGTAGATCACAACCTAAACATTGTTACAACTATATCGTGATGTACCTGTGAGGGATGTTTGATTATACATCACGTGATGTGGAATAACTACGACGAATGTAAACAAATATGGCACAGCAGGTTGGCATTGAAAGTAAGCCTAGGGCATATTTAATGAATACCCAAATAAACAGAATAAACAAAATCTTACACGGCTGCAGAGTGAGATATGATTTTCTCTCACTCAGGATCATTGCTGTTCGGGAAAATCATGAGTGACGAATTTTTCTCACCAACAATGATCCCCCATGAAAGCAAAATAGTAACTCACTCTCGGCCATGTAAGATTCTCTGTTTCTTAAATGGTGCTGCAAAACAATTGAATTCATTCACTGCCAGTTTAAACAGCACTCAGTGTGCTCTGAATTAGAACTGATATAAGATTAATATAGCTGGTAAACTGACTTTTCATTACGGTACAAGCATGTCTACAACTGCACAGCCTGTAAGAATGGTCCAGGTCAACAGCTTAGCTTGGCACCCTTTGTGTGTGCAACAAGGATTGCTGAGGACAGCTGCTGACTCAGCCAAAACGTGGCACTGAAGGGGTTAACATAGAAGCCATGTGGGTGTGGCACTGACAAGAATTAAGATAAAGGCCATGTGGGTGTGGCACTGACAAGAATTAAGATAGAGGCCATGAGGGTGTGGCACTGACAAGAATTAAGATACAAGTCATGTGGGTGTGGCATTGACAAGAATTAAGATAGAAGCCATGTGGGTGTGGCACTGACAGCATTAAGATACAAGTCATGTGGGTGTGGCATTGACAGAATTAAGATACAAGACATGTGGGTGTGGCACTGACAAGAATTAAGATGGAGGCCATGTGGGTGTGGCACTGACAGAATTAAGATACAAGACATGTGGGTGTGGCACTGACAAGAATTAAGATACAAGTCACGTGGGTGTGGCATTGACAAGAATTAAGATAGAGGCCATGTGGGTGTGGCACTGACAAGAATTAAGATAGAAGCCATGTGGGTGTGGCACTGAGAGAATTAAGATACAAGTCATGTGGGTGTGGCATTGACAGAATTAAGATACAAGACATGCGGGTGTGGCATTGACAGAATTAAGATACAAGACATGTGGGTGTGGCACTGACAAGAATTAAGATGGAGGCCATGTGGGTGTGGCACTGACAGAATTAAGATACAAGACATGTGGGTGTGGCACTGACAAGAATTAAGATACAAGACATGTGGGTGTGGCACTGACAAGAATTAAGATACAAGTCACGTGGGTGTGGCATTGACAAGAATTAAGAAAGAGGCCATGTGGGTCTGGCACTGACAAGAATTAAGATAAGAGGCCATGTGGGTGTGGCACTGAGAGAGTTAAGATAGAAGCCATGTGGTTATGGCATACATGTACAGCCCTCAGAACTGAAGGAGTAAAGATAGAAGCCATGTGGCTGTGGCATACACATCGACCCTCACAACTCCTTGCTGTTCTGTATGTGTGAATCAGTAAGTTTGCACACACAAGCTTTACATGGGATCCTCTGACATTGCCGAGTCCCCAGTGGCCAGGAATGCCAAACTTTCTCCCTATGTAGTCACTGCAAGTACCTCCTTTCACATTCCTCTATCAAATATGCATGTGAATTATTGGAATTTTTTGCTTGGACTGTGTCAAAGCGAAAAAAACTATTTTCTACATAAATGGGAGGACAATAAATAATGTCTGTAAAAAGATTACTGAATTTTTTTAATATCCTTCCTGTTACCCAGTGTTCCATTTTGTTTGATGCAATCCCTAAAAAATCATGCACTTTATTCAGCAATTTCCCTTCTCCTTTTCAAAGTTTTTTCACAACATTTAAAGGGTCTCTCTTTGTTTTTCTAATCTCTAGACACTTAACCCCTTACTAGCCTGCGGGGGGGGGGGGGGGAATATTCAGCTAACTTTTATAGTCACACATTCCTTAGTACCAGATTTTTCCAGCGTTTTTAAATTGACTAGTACAGTACCTTTGGCGACCTGAAAACAAAAGCACATTGCATACATGTATATGTTTGCACAAACCTATGAGCTGGGTGTCTGACGATCACTCGACTATAAAATGTGAATATATATATATATATACACATTAACAACAGTTCTGCAGTTGTTCAAATTCATCATTATGGGTAAATTTATGTATAACTTTAGTGGACCAGTTTGCAACAAGAGGGCTGTGTGAACAGCCCGTGCCTCAGCTGATCTTGACATTCATCACACTTGCAGCTCTATGAACTTGGGAAAGGATCAAGGACACCATGTTCTGAGTAAGTCTGAACTATATAGAAGAACACTTACATGTGCAACATCAAAGTTCAAGTAGTTCTCAAGTTACAATGAAGAGTAAAATTCATGTATGTTGCACTGTGACCCCACAAACGAGGTCAAGGTCATTCATGTACTGTCTCACCATGACCTTCATACACAATAATTAACATGTGTAGCTAACTCAAAACAGATCTCAAGTTATCAAGTAAACAGTAAATTTCGTGTCAGTTGTCCTGTGAATTAGCATTAGAATGCCCATTGACTTACAAGATTTTTTAAGATTTGTCCAAAAGCAAGAAAAAAAAATTCATTAAAAATAAAAAAATCACTGGAGCACGAACATTTGAACAAAATTGGTAGAAACCCACCCAAGGTACATTGCCACCAAGTTTGAAGTTAATCTGGATGACGGTTTTGGAGAAGAAGTCGAAAATGTGAATTAGCATTAGAATGCCCATTGACTTCCATAGTAATCAATAGGAAAGCTGCATTGACCAATAAGTACCAGAATTGAAAAAAACATTAAAAATCAGGAATCCGCAGCATTCCCACATAGTGAACAACTTTGTTTGACCCTTCTACAAGGAACATATCCACCAAGTTTCAGCTTAATCTGAGAGACAGTTCTGGAGAAGAAGTTGAAAATAGCTATAAAACACAAAAATTCATAAAAAATAGGAAAAAATTGCAGCGCCACCTGGTGAACAAATTAAGAACTAGGAGTCCCAGGGAGTGTTCCTGTTTGATATCAAAGCAATTGGGTGAGCGGTTTCAGAGAAGAAGATTTTTTAAGATTTCACCCAAAAATGAACAAAAAAATTCATAAAAAATCCAAAAATCACTAGACCGTGACCATTTGAACAAACTTGGTAGAGCCCCACCCAAGGTACATTGCCACCAAGTTTGAAGTTAATCTGGATGACGGTTTTGGAGAAGAAGGCGAAAATGTGAATTAACATTAGAATGCCCATTGACTTCCATAGTAATCAATAGGAAAGCTGCATTGACCAATAAGTACCCGAATTGAAAAAATCATATAAAATCAGGAATCTGCAGCATTCCCACATAGTGAACAACTTTGTTTGACCCTTCTACAAGGAACATATTCACCACGTTTCAGCTTAATCTGAGTGACGGTTCTGGAGAAGAAGTCGAAAATAGCTATAACACACAAAAATTCATGAAAAATTAGGAAAAAATTGCAGTGCCACCTAGTGAACAAATTAGGAACTAGGAGTCCCAGGGAGTATTCCTGTGTGATAGCAAAGCAATTGGGTGAGCGGTTTCGGAGAAGAAGATTTTTTAAGATTTACCCAAAAAAGAACCAAAAAATTCATAAAAAATCCAAAAATCACTGGACTGTGACCATTTGAAGAAACTTGGTAGAGACCCACCCAAGGCACATCTGCACCAAGTTTGACATGGATCTGGCAGACGGTTTTTGAGAAGAAGTCGAAAATGTGAATTGTGGACGACGGACGGACGGACGACGGACGGACGGACGACGGACGACGGACCCTCACAAAACCTCAGCTGACTGACAAGTCAGCTGAGGTAAAAATACATATATGTCCAAATGTGGCATTATCAACCCAGTACAATAGTTTTGTGACGTTCACCAGAGGTTGCTATCGGCAGAAGTGGATTTTATTCATGACTGGTCACATGATCTGTTGTTGTCCATACTGAAGAGGTTATAAGGACAGACAAACCATGTGTGAGGGATGAGGAAATTTGAGAAACTGAACATTGTACACAATGCCTAGGGAAGGCCCACAATACCTTGAAAACACACACAATGTTTACAAACATTATTCCTCACATCAAGTCAGTTAAAATTAACGTGTATAACTGAATTTTCAAAAAAGTAGTTTTTCCCTATTTTCCCTTGGCATGTGGGACTCTCATGGGCTTGGCCGTTAAGGGGTTAAGGGGCCATTAGAAGTTCCCAAATGCACCTTATAGGTATGTATTAACTCATTCCAGGGCAGATTAGGACTGACTCAATAGCTTTCCTTGGCAGGGGTTGGGCGCAATGCATCCAACCTATGCCAAGGAAAGCTACTGACCCAGGGCCTGCCATGATGAATGGTCTCACATAAAAAATCTCAGCAAAAATGTTTTCTAGTAACAAGAAATTTAAGTAAAAATATTAAGGCAGACAACAATTTACATCCAGGCACTTTGGGGTAATTTGAGCAGGAAAGGGTTAATGCTCAATCTCTTTCCCTGACAACACACATCCAGGAGAAACATTGCTGATTGAGGTTAAAGGGACCACTCCCGTCAACTCAACCAAATTCTTTCAAAAAATGTTAACATGCAAGATACTCTCTGTGATAATTTTGACACATTTGAATGAATTACAGTGAAAACTCGTTATAATGACACCATCTGTTTCCTAGGAAATGTTCAGATAACTGAATATGTCAGATAAATGAGTCGAATAACAAAGAAAATAAACTTTTCCCCAGGAAAATTTGTGTCATTATATTGAATATGTCAGATATCTGAGTGTTGTTATAACAAGGTTTCACTATAGTTGGAAAAGATTAACATGTAGAAAAAAAAGCAGGAGTGGTGAGTTCTGCAGGCAAATGTTGATCATTCTGAAGACCTACCTGAATTCTATGCATCCTGTGCCCTTGGGTGGGGCAGTCCATAAGACCTCCACCCCTGCCCTCTTATAGTGGTATGTATGAGTGATCACGTGGGGGCAACTCTCAGCAAACTTGGTCAGTCCCTGGTTGAAATGCTGCAAATAAAAGAATGATATCAATTAATTACAAATATACAGTGGTACCTGCTGTATGCAACCACTGCCGTGAGCAGCCACATTGCTTTTTGTGGTCACTAGGCTCTGACATACAGTAGGAGTCAATTTCTTTGTAAACTTTATCTGTGGTGAGAGGTCACCTGCTGTTTGTGTTCACTTTTTCTAGGCAGAAGGGGTGGCCACATACAGCAGGTACCACTGTACATCAACAACTGAGGGCAGGAACAGCTATTTTATAACCCGGCCAGGGTGGTTTGCCTGCAAAGCAGACCTTCAAGTCATGGACTCCTTGTTGAGACCTGTTCATGGCTAAGGGACAGCAAATCAGGCAATTTGTGTTTAAACTACATCAGCACTGTCTGACCTAGTGTGCAGATTAAAGCCAGCAGCCTGAAAACAGACCATTTTGTGTCTCAGTTAAACAGCACTAGCTGAGTTGTTCTGATGTTTCCATTACACATATAACAGGGATGAACACAACCATCTAGCATCGTTTGCCTGGGTAACATAAAAGCATTACTGTGCAAGAAATACCTGTGTGTTCAGCCAGAATTGCCATCACAATTTACAACATTATTTGACACCACGTCGTACTGCACTCAGTGTCAATGTATTCTGAAGATGAAATCTGACATGAACTCAAGGTTTGCTGAGACCTCTATTCCAAGAAATGCATTGTGAATAAAGCTACATATAACTCTGCCTCTTATATCATGCCAGGTACATTTACTAACGCAAGTTAGTGATTCTTTCTTGTCAGGCTGTTGTGCAAAATACAAATTCTTATTCTATTGTTCCCATGTTATTTTAGTGGTCAGGAGAGACTGTCTTGATAGATCACTTTTTGGAGATACCAGGCAAGATCTCTGAAGACTGGGTTCTCTACCATGAATATATCAAACAGGTACGGAAAAACAAAATTATGGAGGCAAGGGGTTAATTCATATGTGTATATTTATACAGCAATTCAGATGACTGATATACACGAATCCTCACAATGAAAAGATCATGTACTTTGTGGAATTCCAAGACATGGAACTGAAATTCCAATCTGTTTATTCTGCTGAGAGATGGATGGATAGCATGCCATTTGCCTATTTTTCACCAGTAACGTTGCAATCGTAAAATCCCCTGTTACCCAACTATATGCCAGTTGCCAATGGAGGGATGTCACAATGGCTGGGCATAATCAACCATTGAATACAGCTTGTCTTAGCACATTGTCACCATTAGATCATCCCAGGCAAGGTGATCTGTGTCCTGTTTTGTCTAGTGTAGGCCTCACTGTGTCCCATACTGACATACCCAGGATACAGAAGTTAGGCCCATTAATCCAGTCTGTTACAAATCTCTCTTAAATTCTGACATTAATGTCCATTTCTCAAGCCATTTCATGTCCGTGACATTCCTTTTCCTTGAATCATGCTGTTTTATTTTCATAAATCTGGAATATTATCACTTGCAAGAAGCTGTTTTAATCTTATGACTCAATATAGTGGAATCACTGCATTCACACTGGTGAGCACTCTACGTAACAAACCAGAGGAAAACTGTACCCTGAAGAGGGAGCGGCACCCAACTATAAGGTCAGGCACAATAATGTACCCCCTTTGCCCCCAATAAAGGTCCCGGCTCCAATAAGGTCCCCCATCTCCTTGGAATCTGAATTCTCAAAAATCAGACCAAAAAAAAACCCCTCTTCATTTAATGATCCTTTTCCCACTACAGTAAAACCTGTTTTGAGAGACCGCCCTTAGGGCAGGCCAAAAAGTGGTCACAAAAGGCAGGTGGTCTCTCAATGGAGGTGCAATAACATGTGAAAAATAGCAAAAGGGACTTCAAAAATATGGTCTTAAAAGGCGGGCCGTCTTTCATTACCCTGGTCTCTCAAAACAGGTTCCACTGTATTTTAATAATAATATTCAAAGTAGGTCTAAATTGAAGGCTAATAGCTGTCATTTAATAAGCAGCATCGCAGCTCATTGGGAAGAATACAGTCCTTTTTTTCTTTCACAGATTTTAACAAAACCTGTGGACCTACATTGTTGATAGAAGAGGTCACAATTACCAATTTTGTGTGTATTTGGCTGAATATACAACTCAACACACAACATTCTTGTGGGCTAGATGTGTGCATTCCCATTAGATTCTATCTTAAAGTAACACTCAATTTACTGAATAGTTTTGCAGCAAAAGTTATGAAATTTACAAGAGTATTTTAACTATATACAGCCATTTACCACAATATATTTGGTATTTCTGGGTTGAGTGGTTTTAGAGTTACATGAGTGCAAATTACAATGGAAACTAATGGAAATGCACATACCTAGCCCACATGCATCCAGAGCCCTCTACTGAGAACCCACATGAACCAGCTGATCTTGATCTTACCTATTGGGCTATTATAGCTATACATTTACTGCCATGGAGTCGACCAGCAAATGTGGAATATATAGCAATACTTAAACTTTCTTTCAAGAATTACTTTTTTAACAAACTTGGTAGAAAACTACCCACGGTAGATCCCCATCAAGTTGAAAGATTATCTGCCCAATGATTTTTGAGGAGTCAAAAATGTGAAATTTGTTAATGAAAAGCATGCATATAGAACTACAAGATGAACTCAGCTGACTGACTGGTCAGTTGAGTTAGAAAAAAAAATCAGCAGCCCCAGCGATACAAGAAAAATTTTTAAAAAGTTGTAAACTGTAAAAATACCTACTGCACTTGTTCAATTCTGGGTGAACCACTTGAAAAACCTGTGTCTCCATTTAAATTTTATGTAAATTTACTTGTATTTTTTATGTCTGATGTCTACATGTGGTATACTACTACTGTGTGTGTTAAATACCATATAAAACAGTCTGGACTTTGTGAATATTACTGTTCAAGCGTATTAGCATATATACATATATATATCTAGTCCCTTTTTGAGAGATCATCCCTATTAAAGGTAGATACTAAAGTAGTCGCATAACGCAGGTGGTTTCTCTATGGAGTGGTCTTTCAAGAGAGGGACATATATTTTTATATGGGCCCCTGTCTTGTGAGACTATCCTTTCAGGATAATCCCAATAGTAATTTTCATGTTTCTTTCACCTTCTATAAAAGCCCAGGGTTTATAAAGACCCTCTTGTTCACTATTCTGCTTGCATGGGAATCCATCAAACTTGGCTCAAGGTCTGTCTGTGGCTTCAAAAGGATGACATCTGGTGAGTACAAAGTTGTTATTGACCTCAAGTGTGACCTAACCCTTCTTGCCGCCCACCTGTCAATGTGTTTTTCTCGTGAATCTAAATAATGTCGCAAGATCAAAGTCGTAAAAGCACTTGCCATTTGGCTGTCCACACAACACACACAGGGCCCAGCACAGGCTGGCAACAAACCCACATCAAAATTCCTGCATTCAAAGGTACAAGACGAGTACAGTCCTCATCACAACATCATCTTACAACAGAGTCAGTGGTACCTGCTGCTTGGCGGAGTACAGGTGTGGCCAGCAACCTTGCACCAATGAGGCTCCAAGAATATCAAGAATGAAACCAATGTTCACAGACTGGGACTGAAGGTGAAAGAATGATACAAATTTCCCATGACCAGGAATGAAGGTGAAAGCATATCAGGAACGAGACAAATTTCAACAATTTTCTATGAAATATGGCTTGCTGAATGAAATGCATAGTAGTCGATCCTCAGCCATGTTCACAGAGACGAACATGCTACAAATTCATATCCCTGTGGTGAGTGAGCACACCTAAAGTAATTCTGTGTAACTATGGATGGACCCCCATGGTGCCATGACACCTCACAGTGAAACCTCCCTCATATCGCTCACAGTAAAATACAACCTGTCTTGACAACCACATTTTTTACATCAACAACTGGCAACTTTCTTCATTGAGTCTCTGATGGAATGCACACGAGGAGACAGACCAGATGAGCATGACTTTATGTTGATCTACGAAACCAGGTTACACTGTACATGGTATACATTGGGGTGGTTTTATGTGCATTCCCGAAGACAGGCAAAATTCCTTTTCTTTTTAAACCCTCAGTAAACAAGCAGAAAAATTCCCATCAGGTCAGCTGAGAAGGTCCGTGACTCGCCTGGCACAAAATAAAGTTTGGTTTTTGGTTTACCTTGCCTGCACTAACAGTTCTTCAAGGCTATAACTCTTGTTTCATTTTATGCTGCCCAAGCATTAATTTAAGTTGCTAAACTCATCTGACACAGAGAAAAGTGCGTCTTTTACTCTGCCTGCAGCACACACCACTTCAGAAGCACTAGGATTTGCCTGCAGCAACAGACCACTTCCTAATTCACCAGAAAGCAGTCACGTTTTGCTAATTTACCAGTGGACAAACACCATCACTTTATCACCTGACAGGAAGCAAAGTCTTCCCAGGTTGCCAAACAAGATGCCATTTAGGTATAATTTCAAGCACATTTCATCATCAAAAAAACAATAAATCATTACAAAACAGAAAATCTACAAATATCAGTTAACAGATAACAGCACTGCAACATGCCATGTTGCAAGATAGGTAAAAATATCCCATGACAACAATCTGTTTCACATGTACGGTAAGCTGAAATATTGCAGTCAATATCGTTGTCATTCAGCCCATGTTTAAGAGATCCCAAATGCACATTGTAGCTATGTTAACCCTCAACCACACAAACAGTGAAGTCAACAACTGTTTTTGGTCACCTCATGTGATCCCAAAATAAACTGGAAGCAGAGACCGTGACCCTGACTTGGGGTACTGGGTGCATATGTATCCACAAGACAAGCTTGTATCCACTATTTTGAGGAAATCTTTCATTCCCATATGGATGGGGATTAAAATTTACAGATGACGCTTTGTGAGACAGACTAGTTGACGTCAATGGGGTATGGGGTTAATCCCCCTCAACAGAGCACATAACAGGGTGCTGGTATCCAACACAAGCACATCACTGTTAACTATCTTCCATTGATTTTTTTCTGCCTGATCACCTCCAGAAATGTAAAGAAAACATTAAGAACCCCCACTGTAGCTTTGAGAAGTGCAGTCTAATACTCTTCATCACAGCCTGTGTGAAAAAACCTAATCTCAAAAGCTATAAGTCAATTTAACATTATTGGTCATTAACCAACCCCAGTGAATCACAACAAAATGCAATTATATGAGGACAGGTGCAAATTTTCCAATAAAAATCACAGTTCATTACAAAGCAGTGTATTATCAGGTTGTTATGCGGCTGAATAGACAGTCAGTGATGGCATGCGGGTTATGTGGACGTTTGTGACTAGCATGTTGTCCCAGTATACACTCTCTGCCCATGTGCTGCCCATATCCCACTGGCCATGTGCCAGAAACTTCATCACATATCCCAGAGGGGGTGAAACCAATAATCGGCACAGCCCTGTCAGGTCCACTCCACAGCCCCCAAGCTTCTCCCCAGTGGGCAAGTGGTCTTCAAGAAGTTGTCAACCTCCCTGGGGATCCTTACATTTCCCACTTACCCAACAGACAGGACCTGATACAAGTTGGTCATGTGGAAATCAATGACAGGTTTACTGATGCCTGCAGAAAGTGTGATCAAGTGTGACTGTTTAGTTTCACCCACCAGCATGAAATGTCAACAATAAACCTGCCTATGCACACAACACACTCAGTGCCAGAATACTGGGAATCAAGTTGGCAGTCCTCGCTGAACACAAACCTGGGACCGGCCAGTGCCAATCATATGATTATTTAATCCAGCAAATGTGTGATATTTCAGTAAGATTGATGTCGGAACCAACACATTAAACTTGTCGTGTAAGCTTTCAACGGGCTCAAAATGTTGGATATTAAATCTAGATTTACTGACGTTTTTCATTTCCAGCACATTAAAGGTACAAGGTCAGAAACTAAACCATCTGAATTTTCACGTAAAAACTGTACGATGGTCTGGCGTACTGCTCCCTACGTTCAATCATTCTACCAGAGCTTACACCACGATAAGTAAGAGAGTTCACACCATTCTGCCCGATCAAGAGACACTCCTGCCTATCAACAAACACTCTTGCCCTTACAAACCCACATGCTCAGTGCAGTTATCTAATTGCATAGGTCTTTCAATAGATTAAACTTGTGGACAGTCTTGGGCAACCTCTGGGTCTACTTGATGCCTTTTCCACCACTCTGGTCTTCCCTCACATAAAACCAGGCAAGTCTTGCATGTAAAATTTATTACCTTAATTACTATTTCAGTTTCAAGTAAGGGAAGTGATTTCTCTTCACTAGTTCTGAGGAGAAATGCTGCCAAAATATCGACACAAACATCCTGGATATCCAAAGCAGGCAATTTGCACTACAAATATATATATCTCCATTTATTTCAGACTTTTTTTGTGAGGGGGGAGGGTGGTGGTTCAGTTTTTCACTCACTCAGTTGCATGAAAAAAGTTCAGTGTTTAAAACAAAAAACGTGGGGGTGGGGGTGGGGTGGGGTTGAAAATGTGCATACAAAAAGAAAACAGTGAAAAAGTGCACCTGCAAGACTTAATTTGTTTTTTCTGGCCCTGAAATCACCAGGTACATATCCATGTGGATACACAGTTTACTGAAATTGACTTGTCTGCTGTTGAATCAACAAGCCTGACAGACACACTGTATGACACTGAAGGATAGTTGCTTTCCAGCCTGTTCCTGATCAATTTCATTTTTATTCTGACATGTCATAAATACTAATGTCTTTTTGAACCTTCTTTTTTCCACATGGAATAATTTCACAAATAAGTTGCAGATGATCCTGACTGGCCCAGACCATTATATCCAGTGCTGATACACATTAAGCGTAACAGGAGGCTCAGCCCTTTCTGCCACAGGAATCAAATAGTCCATATGTAGGTGAATGCATAATGTCAATCATCTTCATGGGGAACATCACAAAGATAATCATCAGGGAGATATAGATATGCTGACAGACATCAGGGAGATATAGATATGCTGACAGACATCAGGCAGATATAGATACGCTGACAGACATCCCGGAGATATAGATATGCTGAGACATCTGGGAGATATATAGATATGCTGACAGACATCAGGGAGACATAGATATGCTGACAAACATCAGGGAGATATAGATAAGCTGACAGACATCCCGGAGATATAGATATGCTGACAGACATCAGGGAGGTATAGATATGCTGACAGACATCAGGGAGATATAGATATGCTGACAGACATCACAGAGATTGAGATATACTGACAGACATCAAGGAGATATAGATATGCTGACAGACATCACAGAGATATAGACATGCTGACAGACATCAGGGAGATATAGATATGCTGACAGACATCACAGAGATATAGATATGCTGACAGACATCAGGGAGACATAGATATGCTGACAGACATCACAGAGATATAGATATTCTGAGACATCAGGGAGATATACATATGCTGACTAACATCAGGGTGATATAGATATGCTGACAGACATCAGGGAGATATAGATATGCAGACATCAGGGAGATACAGATATGCTGACAGACATCAGGGAGATATAGATATGCTGACATTAACATCAGGGAGATATAGATATGCTGACAAACATCAGGGAGAGATAGATATGCTGACAGACATCAGGGAGAGATAGATATGCTGACAGACATCAGGGAGATATAGTAAGAGAGAATTAGAAATGCTGAGAGACCATAGGGATATCTCAACATCCTGGGAGACATCAGTAAGATCCAGAGATGTTGAGAGACATCAGGGATATCCTGAGATCCCAAAGAAACATCTGGGGTATCCAGAGATGTAGAGAGATTGCGGATGCACTGTAAATAAATGCCCTGTCAAGAAGTGATCATCCCGTGTTGAGGATACATTATGCATGGTCAATACCTTGTCAAAAAGTGATCATCCTGAGTTGAGGATACATTATGCATGGTCAGTACTCTATCAAAAAGTGATCATCCTGAGTTGAGAATATATTGTACATGGTCAGTGCCCTATCAAAAAGTGTACTATTCTGAGTCGAGAATGCATTGAACATGGTCAATCTCCAATCAGAAAGTGATTACCCTGAGTTGAATATGCATTGTGCCCAGTCAATGCCCCAAGAAAAAGTTCATATCTAGGACTGAAGATGCACTGGGACCGCTAATTCAAGTTCCATGCAAATGCACAACCATTTTTTTCCTTTCAATTTGTTGTAAGATAATTGCCTGCAGATGACATTTTGATCCATGACACTGCAGTCTTACTGGTTCAGAAGCAATTACCCAGGATCACCTGCAGGTCGCTGCATTAAATTGTTTGGATCAACATTTAGTTGGTTCTTTTTTAAATCAGGGAATGGGAGAGACAGCATGCAGCTGTTGCACCCCATTATACATAGATTATTGTGATCTCCTGGGTACCCCACAGGAGACCTACCTTTGTGTACACTTGTAGGCTGGTTCTGCCCATGCCATCCCGTACACTCGCCTGGCCATTCACAAACATTTATCATGGCACCCCACACCTCCCCGCCACATCTACCAGTTATTTTCTCATACCCCGACCCCTCCTCCATATGGCTGCCCTCTCTACCCTGTCCCACCCCAGCAGGGGGCACCAGAAACATAAACACAAGCCATGATTGTGTTACCAAGGCCTGCCCCTGAGTGTGGTGCTCAGCTCCTAGGTAAACTCTCCCTGTTTCAGTTAGTATCTACAGACCCAGCATGCATGCACTCAGCAGACTAAATAAACCCTGGCAAGGCTGATCTGTCGGAGATAGCAGCAATTGGCTAAATCCACTTCAAAGATTATCCCCTTATCTTTACTAACACAAACAGTTAATCTAAATATTATTCCTGCCACAACATTCAACTTCCCACCACTGACAGGATAAATACTGCAGATGCAAGCTCTTGGTGGGAATCTTTTTTCTTGGGGTATGAGAATGGATGCTACAAATATCGTGGGAATGGTGTCCAGCAATTTTCCAACCGCTCTGATGGCAAACTTCTCACTTGATCAGACCCTCACAAACTTATATTGATAAATGTTCAACTTTGAACTTTCTTTGAATCCATTTGAGTGAGTATGTATGTATGTATGTATGTATGTATGTATGTATGTATGTATGTATGCATGTGTGTGTATGCATGTATGTATGTATGTGTGTGTATGTATGTATGTATGTGTGTATGTATGTGTGTATGTATGTATGTGTGCACGTATGTATGTATGTATGTATGTATGTATGTATGTATGTTTGTATGTATGTATGTATGTTTGTATGTATGTATGTATGTATGTATGTATGTATGTATGTATGTATGTGTGTATGTATGTGTGTGTGCATGTGTATGTATGTATGTATGTATGTATGTATGTATGTATGTATGTGACTTTTTCTTTAATGAAACATTTATGCTTTATGCTGTCAAGTACACCCACTCATCCACTCAGATGCCGTAACCAGAAGTCAGGAGAACTGTGCCAATTATGTATACATAGATGAAATTTCATGACAAAGGATCTGCACATTCTGGATAAAAAGGTAGAACCAAATAAAGACAGCAGATGCCCAGTAAAACCATATCTCTTTCACGAGTTTAGATTGTTTTTCTAATATATAGGCATTTTTGGTGTTTTTTCTCCCTGATTGGCTATGGATGTAATGGTACACCTATGTTTACATACTGCCATATTCATACAGACACAAATAAGCCACAATATATCAATCCATCTTCCTCCATTCTGTTTATTTACTTACGTCTCCAAGCACACCTGATGTGCATGCTGCTAGCAGAGACTGAGGCCAATCATGCTGTAGCATGCAATGTGGTCTCCCTCCCGCAAAAATAACAGTTTCTGTTACATCAGTTTACCAGCTGAACAATATGATGGGAAAGCCCCAATTCCCCAAGCAAAAAGAAAAAAAAAACTGACCATCACTCATAGAGACATACATTTCCCCCATGTATTTGTACCATGTGATTCAACCCAGAAAGCTTTGTGTCTGATCTTACAGTGCCTGGATGACTGTACTTGAAGCCAGCCATTTTGAATATCTGTTGCTCAAGGCTGTTTCCTGGCAATTGCTCCCACCAGGGAATTTGTTTTGTCATCAGGCAAGAGTAACTGGGAGATTTCCTTCCCACTGGAATACTGGAATCATACTTTCCGCTAACTGATGATCTGAAGAAAAAAGAACCAAAATAACCATTTTTCATTTCCTGAGCATCTCAGTGTACAGACAATTGTACATGCACTTCCTCAGAAAATGATAGCTCATGAAACAGATCAAATACTTTACCTGAGTCAACAAACACAGATAAAGCATTATCATGCCGGTATAGTCCGGAGTAATTACTTATATTTTGATGCAGCCTGGGTCTCATCCAATAAGCACATGAACTCACTGTGCATCTAAGACAGGGGCTACATATCAGATATATATGGTCCCCAGTGCAATCTGAAAGAGAGACCCCTTGTATTTAACAGCCTGCTTTATGCTATGCCACTGTGCCAGTGTCACGCAGTCAGGAAGACACGATCACCTGACAGACAGACCATGAGAAAATGGGCATGAAAATGAACTTTATCTGCAGCAACATTTTGTTCCCAAGTTAAAGGATATGTTTATCATGACCACTGAGTCAAACTGATACACTTTCCAGTTGACAAAAGACCTATCTTGACATATGTGATGAAATATTTACCAGATGCTGTGGTTTTTTGCAATCAGATTCACAGGGGAAGTCTGGCCCCACTGCTGTGCAGAGTAAAATGGCTGAATGGTGTAATCAGGATCTGTCTTCATCAGTCCAAGACCCACAATTCATTTGACTTACCCTTCCCCTGTACAAAAATATAAACTGCCCCCTTCTCCTTTATTTGGCTACCACATGTCATCAAATTGCCTTTTAACCGCCACATATATACTCAAATTAACCTTTCTTCCTCTGTGTTGTCTAATCTAGCAGTTTGGCATGGAGCACTCTTAGTGACCAGCCTTAAATAAGTCAATAGCAGGATACTGAGTGGATACTTCTTGACCCCAAGCACTCTTAGTGACCAGCCTTGTTTAAGGAAGTCAATGGCCGGACACTGAGTGGATACTTCTTGACTCCAAGCACTCTTAGTGACCAGCCTTGTTTAAAGAAGTCAATGGCCGGACACTGAGTGGGTACTTCTTGACTCCAAGCACTCTTAATGACCAGCCTTGCTTAAAGAAGTCAATGGCCTGACACTGAGTGGATACTCCTTGACTCCAAGCACTCTTAGTGACCAGCCTTGTTTAAAGAAGTCAATGGCCAGAGACTGAGTGGATACTCCTTGACCCCAACCACTCTTAATGACCAGTCTTGTTTAAGAAGTCAATGGCAGGATACTGAGTGGATACTATACTCTTTCACAGTGAATATTTCATGTATGCTATCACAAGCCATGCTTTTTTGGCACATCAAAGCCAAGAATTGCTTGCAAATGACAATTCCAAGTTGAAATGATTGTCAAAGCCAGATGAATTGCCAAGAAAATGTGTCAGGTGGATATTGTTCAATGTTTCTTTTATGAAGTAAATCAAGTTGAAATAACATAAAGGTCAAGCCACAAAGGCAGAGGGACTTTTAACTCTTATGCTATTTATTGAATAGTTGCCACAATACTACAGAATTAAGGGACATAAAGGACACCTGCCTCCTCATGGTCACATGTGTAAACAAACTAAAAGCAATGCCTCCTTATGGTGACATGTATAACAAACTGAAAGCAATGCCTCTTCATGGAAAGATTTATAACAAACTGGAAGCAATGGCTACTCATGGAAACCTGAAGACAAACTAAAAACAATCCTTCTGGCAGAAACATAAAGACAAGCAGAAAACAAAACCTCCTGATGGAAACATGAATACAAGCTAAAAGCAATGCTTCCTGATGGAAACACGAGGACTACTTGCAAGCAATGCCTCCTGATGGGAGCATGAGGGTAACATGAAAGCAGTGCCCCTTGACTAAAACATGAAGGCAACCCAAAAGTAATGCCTCCTGATGCAAACATGAAACAAGTTGAAAGCAATGCCTTCTGATTGAAACATGAAGGCAGCTTCAAAGTAATGCCTCCTTATGGAAACGTGAAGAAACACTGAAAGAAAGCAATGCCTTCTGATTGAAACATGAAGGCAGCTTCAAAGTAATGCCTCCTTATGGAAACATGAAGACACACTGAAAGCAGTCCTTCTCATGGAAACATGAGCACATGCTATAAATGATGCCTCATTCTGATGGAAACATGAAGGTAAGCTGAAAGAAATGCCCCCTGATGGAAACATATATAAACTGAAAGCAATGCCTCCTTGTGGAAATATGGACAAGCTCAAAGCAATGCCCTCCTTGCGGAAACATGAATTGGAAAGCTCAAAGCAATGCCTCCTTGTGGAAACATGAATTGACAAACTCAAAGCAATGCTTCGTTGTGCAAACATGAATAGACAAGCTGAAAGTAGTATCTGCTGATGGAAGCAAGTGTTCAACCCTCCCCTCCCCCCCCCCCCCCCCAGACAATGGCCCCTTCTTTGAGAATAAAACACAGAAATCATTGATGGTGATTTGGTATCCAGTTATTTGAAGAGAATCTTGGTGAAAAAAATTTCACATGACAAACTACAAGACCCAATCCTGCTCCATGCATGTGTAAACAAGAACAAGACCATTAAAAGTAAAAACGTTTCTGTCAATGCATGCAAATGTATAGGGATGGTTCTCAACACACAGACACAGCACCACCTGAGCCCCTTTAACATCACACTGTGGTGATCAAACAGGGCATGTTTTTCTATTCTTTTATTTGGGGGGGAGGGGGGTTCCTGAACCACCATCAGCCGTCAAAAAGTGTAATTCACATTTGATTTGCCACAGTTTAAAATTCCATGCATGTTATGAAGACATGCCAGCTTTTGTTCTATTGAAAAAACTGCTATTTTCTGTTGTTCCATTCAAGTCCCTGGAAGGCCTCTCGAAGATAGGAAGTGGACGGCCTTGCCTTCTTTACCTGTGACTGATCAATATGACAAGGACTGCAGTGTACAGCAAAGTGCCATTTAGGTAGGAAACGCTCGGGGCCAAGGCTGGGTGCTGACATGTTGTGTAGAAGCAATCATGGTCATGTGAAGAGTCAGCAAAGCACTGGGCCCATGTAATATGGAGAAGTAGGCACCACAAGCCTACTTGTACCATCAACTGTCTCATAGCTATTACCTTGACCAGTCCAACACCCTGCCTTCTGCAGCTACTGTGTAAACATACGGCCAAGGACCTGCCTCTTAAGAACAGATGGTCTTCAGGAAGTTTGTGAGACAATGCTCCTGGCAGTAATTGAATTAAACAGTCTGACATCTAAATAAACTGGATGTCATACTCCGGCCTTCCCTGGCAGCACCACCATTGGTAGAAAAACACTTCTGTTGAGGACCTACATAAACAGCCAGTGAAAGGCATTAGTAGACCTATTAAAAAGCCATTGTGCTCTGTTCAAAACTGAAGCCTGCTTGGATGCCAGGCTAAACTTAATCTGTACAGATGCTTACATGGAGGCACTGAAGAAACACTAAATCAAACTGCAACTTTAGCTCATTACTTTTTACTTCTCCTGTATGTGATGGAATGTTTACACAAACAAGACCACTGGTTTTTTTAATCAACTCGCTCCTTCATGGAGATTTATCTGGGCTTCATCTGTTTCCAGTAAACACTTGATGAAAATTAATGATCCTACGCAGTTTGAAACAGATCTGATTGAAAAAAACAGACACATTTGCCCCAGATATCAGTAAATCTCATCCAACTGACTACCTAATACATGTACACACATGTAATTACCCAGCCGCTAAGTAAACCAAGGCTGACAGAAATATAAACAATCAGAAATATAAACAATCAGCCCTCCAGGATTACTCCCACTAACGCCTAGGTAAACACATGACATGAATTTTTTCTGCCATCGAGAGCATATTACACATATGCATCAAGTTTCTTCTACAACTTTTTGTCGAAAACTTTATTTTTTACTTACATCTGTTATTCCATTTCTCTTACTGCTATACTCACAATCAAAGGTGTCATGATCTTGACCCTTGTCCAACCAACACTACTATCTGCTGCTTGTGCCCAGAATTGTTTTCTCTTTAACAGTTTTCACACATTCATGCATCATTTTGATGGATCTCCATGTGATATTTAGAGTAAATTTTGCAACCAACAGCACACTTCTTAATAATAAAAAAAGCTAACTGAAGTCAAACTTTCAAACAAGAAAAAAAAACATGTGTATTGTCATTTTCCTTTATTATGTCTCAGTTTTTCCTTTCTGTTGACCCTGGTACACACTGAAGTAGACAATGAGACCCACACTTAAACCGACTATTGTCCAAACCCTAGAGCCTACTTGTAACTGTTATAGCAACTACCCTTAATGTACCCTCATGCTGGTTCAAAGCGCCCTTTTCTAAAAACTGGGCCTGGTTTGAAAAGTCTTCAACTGACTCATTTTCCACTTTCACAGGAAAGTAGGTGAACTTTGCTGCACACACAAAGGTGTCACTATAGTTCAGCATACTCTGAATGGCTGATAACCTGGTCAAATTTTATGGAGTTTTGGCATTCAGCTTCGCTACATTTCACAAAGACCAACATACCAAAAGAGCGACAGATCAAATTTGACCGCACTCTTTATGCATCACAATTTTAATTTTGCTTTTCTAGTCAAAACAAGATTTGCTGTAAATGCATGGAAGCGCAAGCTAAGACCTGGAACAAACAACTTAATAGAAACGGCACACAATGAAAACCTCAATCGCATTGACTTAAAGTGCAATCAAACAATTACTTCCTCGTGCTGAACCACAAATCCATAGTTAGTCAATGCCAACTGCCACCCGATCGAAGAAAAACATCGTGAATAAAAAGAAGAGTATTTATTTAGGAAAATCAGGGGCACACAGAGATTCTTTCACACATTCTAGTGGTCAAAGGAAAATGGCTCAAACTGTTTAAGATTCCATCATTACATTCCACAGCCCACTAAGTTGGTAGGCGGCATCTTTGTCCAGCTCATAATGCTGCAGATAACTGGGAGTTAAGGACCACAAACCCTGATCACTCTTGCTGGCTCAATACACAAACAATGATCACTCTTGCTGGCTCAATACACAAACAATGATCACTCTTGCTGGCTCAATACACAAACAATGATCACTCTTGCTGGCTCAATACACAAACAATGATCACTCTTGCTGGCTCAATACACAAACAATGATCACTTGCTGGCTCAATACACAAACAATGATCACTCTTGCTGGCTCAATACACGAACAATGATCACTCTTGCTGGCTCAATACACGAACAATGATCACTCTTGCTGGCTCAATACACGAACAATGATCACTCTTGCTGGCTCAATACACGAACAATGATCACTCTTGCTGGCTCAATACACGAACAATGATCACTCTTGCTGGCTCAATACACGAACAATGATCACTCTTGCTGGCTCAATACACCACAGACTTGCTTGATATCTGACACCTCAATTAAATGTTGCCCATTCAAACTCATTATTATAAAAGAGGATAATATTTGATCTTTTTTTTATTACTGTTGATTCATATTGTGTCTGTATTTTTTCTGGCATGCCAAGGCAGGGTGTAGGTCATACTGGCTAGTGCTGAGGCAGGGTGTGGGTCATACTGGCTAGCTTTGAGACAGGGTGTGGGTCATACTGGCTAGCTTTGAGACAGAGTGTGGGTCAAACTGGCTAGCTTTGAGATAGGGTGTGGGTCATACTGGCTAGCTTTGAGACAGGGTGTGGGTCATACTGGCTAGCTTTGAGACAGGATGTAAGTCATACTGGCAGCTTTGAGGCAGGGTGTGGATCATATTGGCTAGCTTTGAGGCAGGGTGTGGGTCACATTGGCTAGTTCTGAGGCAGGGTGTGGGTCACATTGGCTAGCTTAGAGGCAGGGTGTGGGTCATGTTGGCCAGCTTTGAGGCAGGGTGTGGGTCATATTGGCCACCTTTGAGGCAGGGTGTGGGTCATATTGGTCAGCTTTGAGGCAGGTGTGGGTCATACTGGCTAGCTGTAAGGCAGGGTGTGGGTCATACTGGCTAGCTTTGAGGCAGGGTGTGGGTCATACTGGCTAGCTTTGAGGCAGGGTGTGGGTCATATTGGCTACAAGCTGATTCCTTGGCCTTTTCAGGCTGCCTCCTGATCATGTTACCTGTGAAGAAAAACTTTTGTCTTTTGTTCTGACTAGGAAAGTATCATGTGAATTTGTGTTAACTTTGGCTGATTAGACATTTTTCTCAAATATTAATTAGCATACATACAGCACATTTGAGTTATGCATGAGTGATGTTATTAGGCTGCAATATTTTGTTATACATGCATGTGACTGGGTTATACATGCATGTGACTGGGTTATAGATGCATGTAACTGGGTAACACATGCATGGACTGGGTTATACATGCATGCGACTGGGTTATACATGCATGTAACTGGGTTACACATGTATGTGACTGGGTTTGCTCAAGAACAAGTGACCCCTTTTGCAAGGGAAATCATACAAGTCAAGGATGGAGAAACCTATCAAATGCAACAGGTACTAATGTTACAATATCCAGAGCAATCTTAGTAACTTACTGCTCTGTCTGTTGTAATTTAGAAAAACAAAACAAACATAAAAAACAAAAACTCCCAATGTTCTCATTATGCTTGTGGCATCATCACAGTCATTATTTTTTTGACCTGGAAACATAGACCTCCCTGAAATATTTAACCAGGAGGTCAATAATCAATGATCCCTATAGGGCATTTGAAATCAAAGTCTAAGTATTTCTGATGGATTTCTCAGCAGTACATATTGCCTTTTATAGTGTTTGGCTTGGTACGTTCTGCCTACCTTTACATTTGAACACCCAAGTATCCTGACTAGGCACAAGTGCCACCTATTTCAAAACTAGGTGTTTATCAAACTACAAAGGATGTCCAAATTGACCACCATATCACTCCCACTTTGATTATCACCATTTTTCCCCCTTATATTCTTTAGACTTTCATCATTTGGATGAAATCTATCCTTCTTGGCTTAATGCCATCCATTTGGCAAACAAACCTTTTCATTCCTATCTCTTCTTTAATTCTATCTATTGAACTGTGGCTAATCCAGGTACATAAAGTTGATACTCAAAAGGGTTTTTATGTTGTAGTGATTTTTCTTTCTTTCCCCGTCCTTTTACAGGTGATTTAGGAGAATGAGAGATGCCTCAGTGGGCAATTCAATTTTGGCTTTCTACGCCATTCCCCCTTGAATCAATTCTGCGTCAACAGCTTTCCTTGACATAGACACTTACGAACAACACACAACACAGAAAGCTATTGACCTGGGGCATGTTATCGTGATAGGTCTCATCTACAATTACCATTCAAACTGTTCTCCATCACCACTGAAATTAGTCAAAAAACACTGAAGCAGACGACCAGCTGGTTTTGGCCGCTTTAAGGTGAAAAGGCTAATGTGCCAGAAAATTAAACTTGAGGAAATATGCCTGCTGATATGCATGTAAATATACAATTGTTAACACAGTGAGTATTTGACCATACATTGTGTGTGATCAATCTGTATGGCCTTCAATGGTTCTTGCAGTAATAGTTAAGCAATGATGTAAATTTAGTTTATGTGTAACTTGTACGTAACATTCAATTATCAAAAGCGGGTTACAGAAGCTTTTTCTTACAGCAGGTCATATTTATACCTTCAGTACGTCTTGACATCTGTTGTTTTCCATCCTTCCACTAACCAATCACCTCCTCTGATGCAGGATTAATGCTGCCACCAAAGTTACTACACAATCAATAGCCATCAATGTTGCCATTAGGAGAACAGCTGATTACAATTAAGACACCCTCTGGCTATAGTCTGCCAATTAACTTCCTTCAAACCTATGCAAGCTACATGCATCCAGCATTTTCTGTTTTTCAGACTTTTCCATAATCCTGGGAACCAAGACTGTGCAAGGCCTCACATTAGCAAACCTACAAGTGTCTCACCATTAGCTCAGCTGACTTGTCAGTCAGCCGAGCTTACAGGATGGTCAGTCTTCCCTTGTCTGTCGGTCGCCATCAACATTTTTGACTTCTCCAAAACAGCTGTCCAGATGCTATTCAAACTTGAAGGGGATCTACCCCAGGTCAGTCTTTACCAAATTTGTTCACGTAGCCATGCTCCTGTGATTTTTGGATTCTTTATGCATTTTGGGGAGGGGGGGGGGGGCTCTTTTTTGGTAAAATATTAAAAAATTTCCAAAACCGCTTGGCCAACTGCTTTCAAATTGCACAGGCACACTCCTGGTGACCCCAGGTCTTTATTTGTTCTCCAGGAGGTGCTTTGATTTTTATTCTACTTTTTTCCAAATTTTTGTGTTTGCTATTTTTGACTTCTCCAACAATGTCAAATAGATTGTTCTCAAAACTTGGTGGAAATGTATTTTGTAGATGAGTCAAACCCAGTTGTTCACCAGGTGGTGTTCCACTGGATCTCTGATTTTAATGAATTTTTCAATACAGTTACTTGTTGATTCATGCACACATTCCTATTGATTACCACGTAAGTCAATGGGGACTGCAATGCTATTTTACATTTTTGACTTGTCCAAAACAGTGAGCAAGATCTACATTAAACTCGGTAGGGATGTATCTTGGGTGGGTCTCTAAGAACTTTGTTCAAATGGTCATGCTCCAGTGATTTTTGAGATTTTAATGAACTGTTTGGTTAATGTTTTGGCAAAATCTTAAAAAGACTTCTTGCCAAAACCACATGACCAGTTGTTTCAAAATTGTATAGGAACACTTCTTGGGACCTCTAAACCTTAATTTCTTCAAGTGGTGGTGCTACTATTTGTTTGTTTTGGGCATTTTTTTTATTTATTTGAATGATTTTCTGTATATCAAAGCTATTTTAAACTTCTCCAGAAGAACCCCGATTCAGATTGTGCTGGAACTTGGTAAAAATTACCTTGTGGCTGGGTCAAATAAAGGTGTTCATTACACGTGATGCTGCAGATCCCTTATTTGCAATGAATTTTTCAATTTGGGTACTTGTTGGTTGGATGTATACATTCCTATTGATTACTATGTAAGTCAATGGGGATGGCAATGGTAATTCACGTTTTTGACTCTTCCAAAAGCATTAGGCAAAATCACTTATAACTTGGTGGGGGTGCACTTTCAGTGGATCTCTTCTAAGTTTATTCAAATGGTCATGCTCCAGTGATTTTTCACTTTTTTCAAAAATTTTATTTCATTCTACTTTATTATCATTTCTTTATTTTTATTTTATTTTTTGCAAGGGGGGGGAGGAGCTAAAAACTGCTTCTCCAAGAGTGTCTTACCAATTGCTTTAAAATTGCACATGCACACATCTGGAGTCCCCTAGACCTTTAAATAATGGTGCTGTAGCTATTGTAGTACTTTTTTTAGTTTTTTTTTTCATTTTTTTTCCTCCTCCTATACTACCAGTTGTAGTCTTCTAGATAACATGCAATCCATCAGTAACAAAGATAACAGCTGCATGTGCATGTACATATGCAGCATCATAACATGCCTATGATTTGACAAGGTGCCTGCTGCCACATACTTGAAAAGATGAGTAAAGTGCCAAGAAATGATATACCCGTCATTCATAGCATAAAGCCCATGTCAGACACAAGCTATTGCCATGGTTACAGCAAGGGTGTACTCAGACGACCTCCTTCCATAATTCTCTACTCAAATTGAAATTTCTGTTTTCATGTGCCACATTACAAGAGCCTAACATTGTTGGAGGTTAGCTTTGCACATGACCAGAACCATGAGGTCACACAGTCACACATTTTAAGCATGCACAAAAATCATCAGTCACTAGAGGGCACCACTGATCCACTGAGATCAATTGCCATATTGATTGGTCTGATGTGATGTCTTACTTCTTGACAAATGGTTTTCTGTGGTGATTCCCTCATTGGATGGTTATCACAACGGATCAGCCATGTGTTCAAATTACCAACAAAACTGATCAGCAATCTCTTGATTTTCATTCTTTTTTCAAATGGCTATATGAATGAGGAGGGACCTGTTTTTTCAGCAATTTTTCATTTGAAGACTTGGGTACTACAGATTAAGCATTAGAAAGCACACTAATTTGACTCAGCTACCTACATTAAAAGTCACACACGGACTGTCCCATCATTTCCATTGACATTTAGTTCCTTCAATCAGTATGTGGTGACGCATTATGCCAGCAATACTTTATGAGATATATTTAATGGTCTTTACACATTCCTGACTATCTTTTTTTCTTCTTTTTTTAAAGTGAAAACTTCCCCTTGTCCAATGGTAAAATGAAAAAGAGCCAGAAAAAGGTTTTGAACCCTTCCACTCTGAACTCAATGACCTCAAAGGGGTCAAAACCATAGTATTTTCTACCCATCTGATTTTCCATGGCAGTGTTGTTATTGCAAATGACATTAAACAGGAAAGCTTTCACTTTTACAGTACCAAGGCAGACAAGTGTGTATAATGGGAATTACACATATCTGGCAAAGTTTACAAACACTCCAATGGCTAGATGGAAGTTGAAGTGTACCCTATGTAATCTTGCAGCACTGCATTCATGTTCCTGCAATAACACACAATGCTCCCACTTTCTGAAGCAGTAGAAATTCTTCTGTTTTCTTTTGAACACCTTTCATCCATGGAAAGATCCCATTACAGCAAGTTAACCAATTTCCCTTTGAATTACGACTAAGTCAACAGCTTTCATTGGTGTACATGTAGCTTTTGCATTGGGCACCCAACCCATGCCAAGGAAAGCTGTTGACCTCAGCCTGTTAATAGGTCTTATCTACATGTAGTTATCTTGATATGTCAGCCTGTTAATAGGTCTTATCTACATGTAGTTATCTTGATATATCTCATCTCCATGTTTTCTTGATAGGTCTTATCTACATTATCTTGATATGTCTTATATCCATGTTTTCTGGATAGGTCTTATCTACATGTTATCTTGATAGGTCTTATCTACATATTATCTTGATATGTCTTATCTACATGTTATATGATAGGTCTTATCTTTATGTTATCTTGATAGCTCTTAATTTCATGTTATCTTGATAGGTCTTATGTACGTATTATCTTGATAGGTCTTATCTACATGTTAACTTGATAGGCCTTATCTACATTTCCCAAACTGTTTTTCATTATCATTTAAATTAATCAAAAACACTGAAGGAGACTAACATTGAACCACCAACTTGTTTTGGCCAGTTTATGGAGAAATGGCTTAACATGTTCTCATTCATACAGGTGCCACAAAACAGTCATTTATGGGTTAATCAGGATTCCACAACAGGCTGCAAGTATAAATGTATGCTCAACATAGCGCTTCAGGATTCCTTAACAGGGTGCAGATAAAAATGTATGCTTAACATATCCCTTCAGCATGTAGATAAAAATGTATGCTTAACATATCCCTTCAGCATGCCATAACAGCATGTAGATAAAAATGTATGCTTAACATATACCTTCAGCATGCCATAACAGCATGTAGATAAAAATGTATGCTTAACATAACCCTTCAGCATGCCACAACAGGGTGCAGATAACAATGTATGCTTAACATACCCCTTTAGCATGCCACAACAGGGTGCAGATAACAATGTATGCTTAACATACCCCTTTAGCATGCCACAACAGGGTGCAGATAACAATGTATGCTTAACATACCCCTTTAGCACGCCACAACAGGGTGCAGATAACAATGTATGCTTAACATACCCCTTTAGCATGCCACAACAGGGTGCAGATAACAATGTATGCTTAACATACCCCTTTAGCATGCCACAACAGGGTGCAGATAACAGTGTATGCTTAACATACCCCTTTAGCATGCCACAACAGGGTGCAGATAACAATGTATGCTTAACATACCCCTTTAGCATGCCACAACAGGGTGCAGATAAAAATGTATGATAAACATACCCCTTTTTAAGAGATTATCCATTTTTATTAAAATCCTCCGGATGATACCTCCCCATGAAGTGGGTCCACATAAGAGATATCCCTCGTAAATGTCCAAATTTTCAAAGATTCCCTTTGCACTTTGAATATGCTGATCACCAGCATTATTATATATTTTATCTTTATTTTGATGATAGTACAGGTGTAATGCCAAAACATTTCAAGTTTACATAGGTCACCAAATGTGTTTCCAAAACATTTCAAGTTTACATAGGTCACCAAATGTGAAACACTTATTTTTATTTTCCTGGTAAGTAGACATTGGCTTTGATGCTGCAGTGCACGTTTCCACCATATCAGACAAGCACAGTAAAGCATGCCAGTATATCAGACAAGCACAGTGAAGCATGCCAGTATATCAGACAAGCACAGTGAAGCATGCCAGTATATCAGACAAGCACAGTAAAGCATGCCAGTATATCAGACAAGCACAGTGAAGCATGCCAGTATATCAGACAAGCACAGTGAAGCATGCCAGTATATCAGACAAGCACACTGAAGCATGCCAGTATATCAGACAAGCACAGTGAAGCATGCCAGTATATCAGACAAGCACAGTGAAGCATGCCAGCTCCTATTGGTACTTGCACAGTCCTCTTAATATTCCCCATGCACCTGAGAAACTAATTACAGAAAATGCATTTTAGGGAAGCTTTTTTAAGCCATAAAGTAGAACAGAACCTGACCTGAGGGTAGAAAACCTTCACCCTCCATTCCTCCTCCCCACCTTATATTGTCAATTATATATCTTAATGGCCAATAAATAAATTCAATAAATTGTCGAAATGTCTAGAGCTGGCAAATATACCTGTCTATCAGTAGTCAAATTGTAGCAGGACAAGACAACAATTTAACACTTTCTTGTTCAAACCAGGTGTCAATCATGGGCAGTACTCATGGCCTATTTCACCTTAATGTTTTCTCAGCAATTTTCTGACAAATTTTGCAATACCTTTCCACGCCACTGTGGGATATGTCCCAGTCAACATCAGTGCGCTTTAAGCACTGCAATGAAAAACCCACTGACATACACTGTTGACTGAGACCATTCTGACCAGGGTTACAGCATTGCCTGCCTGTCCAGGCTGACTCAGTCCCAGTGATCTGAAGTGTACCCAAGGGGTCTACTTAATATGATGAACTTTTGGCTGAGAATGCCACAGTTTGCCCCCGGTTCCCAATTGTGTCTTCATATCCATTAGACAGAGAGCCTGCAACTCTGGCAGGCAGGCTGTTTTATTTCCCATCTGTTAACCCATTGGGTCTCAAAGGACAAGAGTCAACAGTCGTTCTGTAATTTAAATTTTGGTTGTATGATAGATGCAGGTAGCACATGCAGTTGTTTCATTTGGGACTCTGACAGAGAAGAATTTATTCTGCAAATTGGATCCAAAGGTTCACATACTTATGTAATTTCTGTACATCTTTTTATTAAGATATATCACCCAATGAAAATTTTGAAATGACAAGAGATGTCACCAGTCAGGTAGGGGTTAAAGAGTTTAGGGTAAAGATAAAATAAATAGTAAATGTAAGGCTAAGAGCAAAGTGGAGACCTGCGCACTTTATCTTACCACTGAGCACAGGTGTGCTCGGTAAGACTCTTCATTAAAAGTGGAAAGGATCTGCCTCTACGACTGGTCTCCTGCAAGAGGTGCATCATGCAACCTCCTTCGCGTTCTCCGTTTTTAAACACATTGCATCCATAACATATAACATACGTACAGGTAACAGATGTGGCCCAGTCAGGGTGGCCCTGAACATCAATATTTACATATAAATTGTGCTGTCATGACGGACAGGCAAAGCAGCGAATGTCATCTTTCTCTGTCAAACAAACCACAAAGATCAGGCATCTCACTCATTCTGCACAATATTTTTCCCTGTATAAATACAATTTTTCTTCATTACACCTGAAAAATTCTTTACCAGACTATTGTGACAGTAGATATTTATGGTAAAAGAGCAACTCTGCATGCCACACACACACAGACACACATGATCCGCGATCACTGATCAAAACAATGGTTATCCACTGTAAACAATGTTTGAACAATGAATATGGGAAGGCCTGTTTTACCCTGTTTCCACTGAATTCTGTTCAAAACAATGGTGACCCACTGAAACAAATGTTTTGAACAATGACTGTGGGAAGGCCTTTTTCACCGTTTCCACTGAATATCTGTTCAAAACAATGGTTATCCACTGTGACCAATGTTTTGAACAATGACTATGGGAAGGCCTGTTTTACCCTGTTCAAAACAATGGTTACCCACTGTAACCAATGTTTTGAACAATGACTGTGGGAATGCCTTTTTTTACCCTGTTTCCACTGAATTCTGTTCAAAACAATGGTTACCTACTGTAATCAATGTTTTGAACAATGACTATGCAGGGCCGTAGCCTAGGGGTCTGATTGGTCAGACTAACATTCAGGTCAGAAGTATCACTAAAACTATGTTAATATACAGACATTTGCTTAGAATTTCCAAATTTCTGAATTTGGCCTGACTAACTTAAAATTGAAGGTCATAGTACTGCTAGAGGAAGGCCCATATAAACTAGTGTTTTCCATGGCTGGTATACTTGCTGACTAAACATCTGTGGTTAAAGGAACAGGTAAAAAGTACAAGGTAACAGGTCTTGGGTTCTACAGTTATCTCTGCCTTGAAATGCACAACTTTAAAGGCCATCAACTGTGTACTTTCAATGGTTTTTACACTTGCCATAATTACCACTTCTAAACTCCAATGGCTTCCTCTATATAAGCCCACACCACTGATCCACCACTTCCCTCTGCCAGTAGACTATAGTTATAAATCCTTCTATTCTACATATTAGCATTTTTGAGTCTTAAAAAAACTATCCAGCTAAATTTTAAAACTTTGAGATGGTACCTAACAAGTACAAATGGCACAAAACACAGGCACATTTATTTTATATCAATCCCATTTCAACAATCTTTAATAAATGAAATGCCAAACAATACCTGGATGCTAGCTTTACACAAACGTATGAATTATGCTCTAGCCAGGGTCACAATCATTGGACTTCCTCAGCCTCTAGTTCTCACCTGTCCTATCAGACAGTGCACCAACATGGCCACCAATGCAGTAACTGTGTACTGTAGGAAACCTGACTCAGGTGACTTTATCCAACATGGAGCTACAGCATGCTGAAAATACAGTCTTTTTACAATTATGGACTATCTTCTATCGGGATGCACAACTAACCAATCACAGCCAAGCTCTACTGCCTACTAGCACTGACAGGTTATCCATCAAACCCAACCAGAGTCCTTTCAATCTGACCCATCTGTTGATAAAACTCATTCTGTTTATACATCAAGGCCCGTGCATTATGAAACACTCATCTTGATACATATCTCTCAGTAACTATGCTTTTGATGAAAATCTTGGCATTGCATGTTCTCATATTCTAATAAGAGTCACACAAATCTAAATTTTGTATGTTCATGGAATGTAATTTCTATGTAATGTCATACTACATTAAATGAAACAAAGTATAATGAGTTCAATCAAATTATCTTGGATGCATCATGCGTTGTTTTTAAAAACTGCAAGAACATGGATTTGTCATTTTAAGCTCTTTTATGATTTTTTCTCCTGAGCTGTTTATCAGCTCAAGTGTGTTTTCCACTGACAGCCCCATTCAAAAGCTAAAAAGCATGGAAAGTCTAAGAAAGAAAGTGATATACCATGTTTGTACAAGTTTGAGCAGTTTAACCCTTTCCCCCTTGAATTAAGACTGAGTCAACAGCTTTCCTTGGCATGGGTTGGACACTAAGTGCCCAACCCATGCCAAGGAAAACTGTTGACCTGGGGCATGTGATCTTGATAGGTCTCATCTACAATTATCAGTCAAAATTGTTTTTCAGAACTGTTGAAATTAGTTGAAACACTGAAGCAGACGACATTTGACCACCAGCTGGTTTTGGTCGTTTTAAGGGGGAAAGGGTTAAATCATATTCTTCAGGGGTATTGTGCTTCATGGAACTTCCACAATATACAGAAAATAATTGAATTTAGCAATAATGGCTGTTACAAAGTACATAAAATAAAAGGCCTTCCACAACGCAAGTATCATAAATAAAAATTCCCTGTATGGATGTATGGAAAACCCCCTTTCCCCCTCTTCAATGGTTATCCACTGTGAAAAAATGCCTGATCCCTGACCACAACCTGAAATGCTGCAGCTGATCATCTGATAGGGACACACAATACCAAGGATGGGCCCTGTATGCAAAAGTCAACTTCAGTCAACCAGCAGTCCACGGCAAACAACAGATGACCCACATTATACCTCTACACATGTATAATAGTGTCCATTCTGCTTGTTCTTTAATCAATCTACCCACATGTTTGTGTTCAGATGTTTATGTACTAAATGTCATCATATACCAGCATCTCAAGTCAGGCCACCCCTTCCAATCCTAGAGCACAATGTGCCACACAATATCAACATTCATCATGCCCACTATTTCAACACAATGGCCATTTAACCCCTTACTGCTCACAATGACCCACAGCATCAATGTTCAAATGTCATCTAAGTCAACATTTTCATCTGCATGCCTCATTTACAGAAAAAGTTTTGAAAGACAGTCCAGAAGGTGGGATCTATTGGGAAAAGTATGCAGTGAATCAACATCTTCACATGCCATGATTTTATGCAATCATCCACTTTCATGATGTCAAATTGTAACTCAACCATTTTGTAACACAGAAAGGGTTAACAATTTTGGCCAAATGGCCAGTGTGTGTCAGGGAGTAAGTCTGACCTCCATGGATACATATAGACATCAATGTCTATGGGATCATATACAGTTCACAGGGCTATCTTTTTGCTTGGACAGGTTTGGGGTAGACCTGTGCCTTGTGTTAACACAACAAAGTGAGCAGATAAGCCAGGACAGGAAAGACTGAGGGGGTAGATAGTATACACAGGGGCCTCCTTGCAGCCATTAAGACTCCTCAGTTTCCTGATTTTAACCCCTTTCTGAGCAAAACCAAATATTTCTGCCATAAGCATCTTCAAGCTCTTACCTTTTCCAATTAAATAAAAGGATTAAATCTTCAGATTTTTGTATACGGCTGGTATACAAGTATTTCGCATGGCTGGTATACAAGTATTTCACATGGCTGGTATACAAGTATTTTGCATTGCTAGCATACAAGTATTTTGCATGGCTGGTATACAAGTATTTTGCATGGCTGGTATACAAGTATTTTGCATGGCTGGTATACAAGTATTTTGCATGGCTGGTATACAAGTATTTTGTATGGCTGGTGTACAAGTATTTTGCCTGGATGGTATACAAGTATTTTGCACTGCTGGTAAACAAGTATTTTGCCTGGTTGGTATACAAGTATTTTGCATGGCTGGTATACAAGTATTTTACATGGCTAGTATACAAGTATTTTGCATGGCTGGTATACAAGTATTTTGCATGGTCAGTATACAAGTATTTTGCATGGCTGGTATACTATTATTTTGCCTGGCTGGTATAAAAGTATTTTGTCTGGCTGGTATACAAGTATTTCACATGGCTGGTATACAAAGTATTTTGCATGGCTGGTATACAAAGTATTTTGCATGGCTGGTATACAAGTATTTTTAAAGGCTGGGGTATACAAGTATTTTGCATGGCTAGTATACAAGTATTTTGCATGGCTAGTATACAAGTATTTTGCATGGCTGGGGGTCCATTGAGGTCCTATGATTGTCATGTTCCAGCCATTACTGACAGAGATCTGGATGACTGTTTATCTAAGGCTCTGCAGTCAGTGTGGAACCACACCATGACCTATGCCTCGTCTACCCTGTCAACAATCTGTAACAATATACTTTGCCACTGCATGTATAGGTGGAAATTTTCTTTGCCCAGCGATACAAAAAATCATCCTCGCATGTTGATATACCATATAATTGTTTGTACAGAATGGTATTTGCGTGTACATTTGTGTTAGTAAATGTAAACACTGTGTTTGCATTAAATATCACGCACTTGCAATGTGCATTGCAATAATTTAATGTTCACTGCTGAAGCACACTAACCCTGAGCCATATGCTGCAACTATATGCTATCTTAGACACAGAGAGCTTTCTTCTGAATACTCCTATATCAGATCTTTCAGTAAGAAAGTCCAGCATCACCATCCAATCCACTACTCTCTGCACACTACCACCAGGTGTGGGAAGGTGTAGCGGGGGTGGCAAGGCATGGAGGGGTGGCAAGGCATGGGGTGGCAGGGCGTGGGGTGTGTGGAAAGGTGTGTCTGGGATGGCAAGGCGTGGCAGGGGTGGCAATGCATGGCAGGGGTGGCAAGGCGTGGGGGACAATGAGTGGCCGGGGTGGCAAGGCGTGCCAGGGGTGACAAGGCATGGAAGCGACGGCAAGGCCTTCTTTGAGAACTGCAACAAGGTCTTTTTAATTTTGTGAAATGTGAAACTAGAAAAATTACTTTCATGAACCATGAATGGTCTTTTGCAGGTGACACGATTTAGCATTTCAATAAATTGTGAACGGTGATACCAAGATTTTGTCCTCTTAATTGTGAAGACATGTGAAATATGCCTTTTCTATGAGAGCACAAATTCTTTCTGTGTGACTTGTGAATGGGACCCCATGTGCTCATGCCTTGAGTGTCACCAAAACCCCATCAAGAGATTCTGCTACCACAGAAACTTTGACAATTTATTGTTACAATATGTATTGTGGTTGAAACTTTCTGCTGTCTGTTATAAAACCAAAGGTGCAAATCAATATTAGCCAATAGCAATTAAGAAAGGGACACATGTGGCCTGTCCCAGCAGACAATCATTTTCTCGCTCTGGGAGACTAATAATACTTCGCTAATGTGACTGCCTCAAATTTCCTGCTGGTGTGACCTTCAGGTGACCCTGTCATATGATGATACAATGTCTAATTACAGGGAAGGAAATGCTGTGACACTGACATAATGTTACACAAACGATGATGGACAGTAGGGACACTTTTCCCAGTCCACGTGGCATTGTCTCTTCTTCTGACCGCATCACACTAATGCCCCACCCCCCACCTCAGTAAAGATTATTCTGTGTGCTATTGTTATAAAGTGCACAAAGCCAATGTAATTTTTCCTCCGCAGGAAAAAAATTACATTAATTACTTAATGTACTGATGGTCATCAATATTTTCTCAATTGCCAAGTTACTCAAAACAGTGCAAACTAACAAAAACGTGTTACTCATTCTGAATTTCTGCAGAAACTTGTTCTGTTATCAAGAATTAAAGTTATGAAATGTGTGTTGTAGCTCGAACAATCTCAATTGAACATTTCCTGAGTTTTTTGGGGGTTTTTTTTGTTTTTTTTTGGGGGGGGGAGGGGGAGAGGGTCATACAATGTGAAGTGCCCAACTTTCACAGTCACTCTTGACTACGTGCATAATGCTCTAGTTTTTCTTCAATTCTCATTGATTCTTTCCCTTTTGGCAGTCCAACTGTGAGTGAGAGCCGTGGAACACTTTCAACAGTTGTAAAAAATCTCAATGAAAGTGACAGATTCCACACACACAAGGTGAGCAGTGGGGGCTGAGCCGCCTGTCAGAACTGACACCCTGTCAGGTATACCAGTGCCGGCTGTATAACTTACTTATATCTCAGCAGAGTAGCCTGGTGTACCTCAACTGGGACTTCCTTTCACACCTGTCAAACATTCCATACACGCGTGCACATTTCGCACCATATCTGTGCTTCATGATGTCTCCAAATTGATGGGTCCTCTTGAACAAACACGTATAGCCACTCGTTTTTCATCTTATAAATCTCATGATAAAGTACATATACAGACAGGGTCAACAACTGGTCTGTAACATCATAATAAAACCCCGCTCCACAGACAGACCAGTCGGTGTGTACCCGAACACAATCAACATATCAACAACTAGTTACATGTACTACAAACCACGTACGCACACAGCTATGTCTTCTTATATCTGCCATGCTTTATTTTCCTCCGGTTATTAATGCTTCCCCCCTCAAACTGGCCAAAACCGGCTGGTGGTCAAATGTCGTCTGCTTCAATGTTTTAAACTAATTTCAACAGTTATGAAAAACAATTTGACTGAGAAATGTACATGAGACTTATCAAGATCACATACCCCAGGTCAACAGCTTTCCTTGGCATGGGTTGGGCACTTAGTGCCCAACCCATGCCAAGGAAAGCTGTTGACTCAGTCTTAATTCAAGGGGGAAAGGGTTAAATAATATCACCTTGATGTACAGTACATTATATATCTTACAAACCCAAAGTATAAGAAGGAATAACGTGTACAGTATACAAAATGTAATCATTTATATTCCAGGGCATTTAGTTTCCTGATTTGACCCCAAAATAGAATTTTTTGAGTGCCTTTTCCCAAAATGATCCAGAATTGGGTAAAATACCTGCAAACAGAAAATAATTCCCAACTCAAATATTCCTGGCTGGACCTCCTTGGGAAAAAAAAAAGACTGAAAATATTTGTCGCCACAGAAATTTATGATCACAGTGTGTGTGTGCATGCATGTGTGTGTGCATATGTATATATCACTAGATACATACAATCTTGGACTTTGTTTATGTTATATGTAATTGCTTGGTTAGCTGATACTTTACTAATATGCTTGCCAAGAAGTTTATCATCATGTTGTGCATTTCTTTATACCAATCAACTTTATCATATATTTAATATCGGTAATATCAGTAACAGTCTCTGGTTCACACTATGTGTATATTATCTTTGTTTCTTTCTGGTGGTGTATGGGGGTAGCACTCGTTATTTCACTCTCATTCATTATGCTATTTGACATTATCTCAGGAAATATTATATCATGTTTGCATTAAAAAGATAATTCATAATTTTCTCGTGTGTGAATAGACACAGTTTTTTCCATTAACTTTTGGCATCCATCTTTATTATTTTCTTGTATGAGAATTGAAAGTTGTTTTTTTTCCCATTAACTTCTGGTATCCATTTTTGCCTTGTCTCTTCTCTACCAGAGGTCATTAACCTTTTCAGTGCCAAATTTTGGACTGAGTCAACAGCTTTTCTCTGCACGCATTGGGCACAATGTGCCCAATGCGTATCGAGAAAAGCTGTTGACCTGGGATATCCTCTCTGGAACTACAGACATACTGGTACTTGAATGAAAGGTATTTTTACAAGGAATATGAATCTGAGATCCTGAAGATAATTCAGACTAGTCTGACTTAAGTAGATCGACTTTAGATGTGATTGGCACTAAAAGAGTTAAGAACAGTGTACTGGATACAAGAGTTCAGGTAAATTTGCATTTTCACTGACCAAGTGAGATGTTGTGTAATTCCGAGTCATATTGTCACACATTCTAAAACATGTTGACTTTGTGCAGCCATATTTTAACCCTTTCCCCCTTAAACTGGCCAAAATCGGCAGCTGGTCTTAGTGCATCTGCTTCAAAGTTTTTCATTCGTTTCATCAGATATGAAAAACAATTAGAATGAGAATTGTAGATGAGACCTATCAGACATGCCCCAGGTCAACAGCTTTCCTTGGCAAGCCAAGCAAAGCTGTTGACTCAGTATCAATTCAAGGAGCAAAGAGTTAAATCTACTGACTCAATATGTTGCATCCATCTACCATGCAAGGCTACAACTGTTTTGCTTACAAGGTATTCATTCTTTATTAAATTCAAGCATGAATGTGATATCCTTCTTTATTCAGTATCTGATGCACCAGTGCAAACATACCAAGGCCTTCTGCATTTCATATCTGAGAAACTCCTCTCAAATCACATACACATGTATGTATGAAGTGGAAGAGCATGCAGCAGAGAGGCTCCTATAGGGGTTGCAGGAGAGGGGGGGTAGGGGAGATGAACATAAACATACAAGGGACTAGGGAGACTGACATGACCATATAAGGCAGCACGGGAGCCAGACACGTATTGGGAGCAGAGACCACCAAAACTCCCGAAAAAATATCCAGGGGGCAAGGGAGAAGAGGCTGATTTTTACAGGAGGGTGAAAGAAGGACTCCCCTATCAGAGCCTCAACACAATGAAAACACTAACACATGCATGCACGTTGACCAAAGCATCCACAAATACAACCAAATTTTCCAGCCCTTTTGCCACTTCATAATGTTGCATGCAGACTATGCTTCCAATGCATCTCCAAATAGAGTGGAATTTTCCCCGCCTTTTTCCACTTCATAATGATACAGACGGTGCTTATGTTTCGTGAAGTACATGCATAATCTGCTACTTATCTATATCAGCCTCCAGAGCACAATACCACAGCAGATGATATAATATTACACTTGTGCGATTTTTTTTTAAAAACTACCCACTCACTGCATCATAAACTGTCACGAAAAACTTTTTTGGACACATTTGAGACAAGACTTGCATCCTTGGACAGAATAATATGGCCTAATATTACCATGGTATTATATACTACATGATTAGTAGCACGAATGGTTCACATGGATATTTTGATTGTCTCAGCAATATTTGCTCCAAAACAAATTCAAAGCATTGGGTACCGGGCATAAATGAAGCTCTTTATAAACCTACTGTCTGCAAGACACACAGCCTACAGAAAAACACATAGTTATTCAACCCTTTGAGTGCCATGTTTTAGACTGAATCAACGGATTTCCTTACTGTGCTTTTGGCACAATGCACACAAACCTGAGGAAAGTTGTTGCCTGGGAACATTTGTATGGTCTGTGCTCTCTTATGGTAACTGCCGGCACTTGAACGAAAGCTTGACTTACAAAGAACATAAATCTAACATTGTTATGTCCATTCAGGGCACATCGACAAAAGCGGAAATTGGCAATGACAGAGCTGTGGACAATACAGTGTCAGCACAATAGACCGCTGGCATCTTTGATACCTGCGACGGATATTACAGGGTTTCTTGAGCCACACCACCAGGTTGGAGGCAGTTGCCTCCCACCTGGCCAGACATACAAGTACCGTACTCCACATAACTACTACTGCAGCCCATCCCCACAATAACATCTTGTAATTTGGCGCTGCCCACTGTCATGTTGTGTAATGTAATCACATGGACTTTGGCACTAAATTGGTAGAAAATGCATGTTTGCTTAATCCACTCACATTGAAAGTCCTCCACAATTACTCAGCACTGAAAGAACTGACATAATAGTCGCCAACATTCATTATTCCTCCATAGACCATATGGCTTAGTGTCGGCCTGTGGCCGCCCTGTCTACATCTTCATTGAGATAAGGTGTTTGTACTGGTCCTGCCTGCAAGTTGCAGTCAGTTACTTTCCATGTACTTCCTCACTTTTGCATATAATTTACCCTTTTCCCCTTCAATTAAAACTGAGTCCACAGCTTTCCTTGGCATGGGTAGGGCACTAAGTGCCTAACCCATGCCAAGGAAAGCTGTTGACCTGGGGCATGTGATCCTCATAGGGCTCATATCCAGTTCTCAGTCAAAATTGTTTTTCATCAATGTTGAAATTAGTTGAAAACACTAAAGCAGACGACATTTGACCACCAACCGGTTTTGGCTGGTTTAAGGGGGAAAGGGTTAAACCTTTGACAATTTCCCATGCTAGCTGCTGTACATGTTAAAACACTTTCCCATCCTAGCTGTTGTACAAGGTAAAACATGGACACTTTCCCATGCTAGCTGGTGTACCAGGAATTTGTTCACAACTTTGTTCTTGGAAGAAATGGGTCTCCATTGGAGTTTTTCATGATTTTGGACCAGAAAACATGCTTCTTTCAATTGAAAAGACTATGAAACATTCGACAGGCCCTCCCAGGGGGTTAGGGAATGTGACTAAATGGCCAATTATTTCCTGAAACAAGGTAACATTGTCTTTTACTTTAAGGGAACAAGACAAGAATGATTTTGTGAAAAAATACATGTAATTATGGGAACATTGACATATTTTTTTATGGAGCATCCGAACAAAGGTCTCTAATTGGGGAAAAATGGGAACATGCCACACACTTTAGTGGCATGAAGTATATCTTGAACACAGTCATATCCAACCTGACCAAAAGCATGGACAGATATATAAGATTTCCCCTGACATAACCAGTGTGGACTTGAACTGTCTCAGGCCATGAGGGCACTGAACACATATACACAAACACACTCCTGGTACACATACACACACACACACTCCTGGCTGTGCACATACACACATTCCGGGCACACATACATGCACACACTCCTGGCAGTACACATATACACATACTCCTGGCACATACATACACACACACACACACACACTCATGGCATACACATACACACACACTCCTGGCATACACCTACACACACACTCCTGGCATACACATACACACATTCCTGGTTGCACACACATATACACTCTTGACACATACACATACACACTCTTGACACACATACACACACTCTTGACACACATAACCACTCTTGACATACATACACATACTACACACACTCGACATATATACACATACACACTCTTGACATACATACACATACACACTCTTGACATATATACACATACACTCTTGACATACATACACATACACTCTTGACATACATACACATACACACTCTTGACACACATACACATACACACTCTTGGCATACATACACATACACACTCTTGACACTCACAATACACACTCTTGACATACACATACACACTCTTGACACACATACATATACACACTCTTGACACACATACACATACACACTCTTGGCATACATACACATACACACTCTTGACACACATACACATCCACACTCTTGGCATACATACACATACACACTCTTGACACATACAATACACACTCTTGACATACATACACATCCACATCTTGGCATACATACACATACACACTCTTGACACATACAATACACACTCTTGGCTGCACCTGTTTTCTTGTTGGCTTTTTCAAATCTTGACATGGGACATCTGTAGCTGATTGCCCTGCTTTAACTGACATCTAAGTCAAAACATACTTAAACAAAGTGCACAGCTAACAGTGCTGTCAAAACTTAGCATGTACCCAGTTGGTCAGTTTGATTCAAAGGACTCTTTGATGTCAATGCTATTCATAACTAATTCCCCTTTCCAATCTTTCCCTCTAATTCTCTTGTGGCATGTTTACAAAGCAAAGTTGATTTTAGGAAACAGTAATTCTGGATACAATTTGCAGATGGTAAGGACACAGATGACGGCAACTTGAGACGAAGCCTCCCCATGGGTCTTTATCTGAGATGGAGACTCTTGATGGGTCTTTATCTGATATGAAGGTTCTCCCTGAGACTTGATATGAGCTGAAAATTTAAGTCTTTAACACAGCAACATGTCCCAGTTTTTCAAACAATGCTTTGTAAAAGTTTTGGCAGCTATTTCCAATGCCTGAGTCCTACATGTTTGTAAAGATATACAGCATCAAACTACAACAATTTGTCATGAAAATAAAGCAAGCAAGATGGACAGTCATTGATCCTCTAGTCACTACCTCCCAAGCAGACATAGTTCAATCACTCATCACTTCCTGTGCAGACACTACTACTAGGATTGTTTCCCATGCAGGCGATGTTCCAATCACAGTATCCTAAGCAGCGGATGGTCTTAAATCATTTTCTCCTGCACAGACAATGCTCCAATTATTGCCTCCTATGCACCAATTTCATAATTGCCTCCTATGAAGACAATGCTCAAATTACTACTTTCTCATCAGGCAATGTCCAAATTGGTGTTTCTGGTACAATGTTCCCATCATAGTGTCTTATGAGGAAAATACTTCATACACTCAGTGACTGTTATAAAGTTCATGCTCCATTCAGTGCCTCCTATGAAGCTAATGTTCCATCCACTGCCTCCTATGAAGCTAATGCTCCACTCATTGCCTTCAATGAAGCTAATGTTCCATCCATTGTCTCCTATGACTTACTTTACTTATTGCCTCCCTATGTAGCTAATGCTCCATCCATTGCCTCCTATGAAGCCAATACTCCATTCAGTGCCTCCTATGAAGCTAATGCTCCATCATTGCCTCCTATGAAGCTAATGCTCCACTCAGTGCCTCCTATGAAGCTAATGCTCCATTCAGTGCCTTCTATTAAGTTAATGCTCCATCATTGCCTCCTATGAAGCTAATGCTCCATCCATGGCCTCCTATGAAGCTAATGCTCCATTCAGTGCCTTCTATTAAGTTAATGCTCCATCCATTGCCTCCTGTGAAGCTAACACTCTGTCCATTGCATCCTATAAAGCTAATGCTCCATTCAATGCTTTCAGATGAAGCCAATGCTCCACTCACTGCCTCCTACTAAGACAATGCTCCAATCACTACCTCCTGAGGCTGAGAGGCTAATGTTCAAACTAGTACCTCTTATGCATACAATGTTCTAATCTTTGCCTCCTGTACACTGATAATTCTCAAATTAGTGTCCATAGGCAGATTCACATCATTGTCTCTCAAGCAAGTAATCAAAGGTCTGTGTTCTCCACCCTCTGATTGTGAAACTGAAAGTAGCAAACATACAGTTTGATCTGTCAAGCAGACAACTTCATCTCTTCCACTGTTGTATTCTGGATGAAAGGAGTGTACTAAAATATGGAAAATATGATTCAGGCCCAATATAACTCCATGGTCAATACTTGTCTCTGCATGGCAGCAGAATAATTTTACAAAGTTTTCAAGGTGCCATTCTGCTTAAAATTCAACAATACTTTCTGACAATGCTAAACTTTATGCTGGGCAAGTAAAAGAAGAGATCAAACTGCCAATCCTTCTGTTACAAATGGCATGGGGTAGGAACATACTGAACTTGGAATTTCTTGACAGGAGAACTTTTCTGCTGAGGTACACTTTGTTCACAGCATCCTGTCAGCCTCTGCAGACCAGGCCAGCTGGGCTTCTCTGTCCAGTCCAGTAATTGCCACAGCTGCTCTTGCCCAGCCTCCCACAGGCCTTCCTAATTGGCCCCTAATTCCATCACAAGGAGGCTGTTGGATCTTGAAGCAGACCATGCCTGGGATTCCTGGTGGTAATTATGTCAACTCACACTCTCCTTCTGTGAGGTTCACACCTCAATAATTAACCCTGTCTGCCCTGGTAATTAATGTTCTGCCCTGAAACCTGGAGCCTGAATCAACAGCTTGCTCTGTCCTATTGAATTGTTGCCTGCACCTCTCATGATGACAAAAATGGAGACATTTCATGGCACTGAACCATTTCTGGTATTTTAATCTGAAAAAGGCATGTATACATCACTTCAGTATCAGGTCCCTCAGGGTTAAAATAATAAATGCTCCCAAAAGTGGAAAACTTCTCTATCAATTCAGATTAACTGCCAGTCTGATGGTTCGTTGAACAGTTACAATATGCACTGAACTGGGGGGGGGGGGGGGGGGGCGGGAAGACTCCTCATGTAATGGGGTTTATGGAGACAAAGCGTTCCAAGGAGATTCACTGACCTTGGATTGTTATCCCAAAAAGGCTCCTTTACAATTTTCATTCAAAATAGCTCTTTCTGGTGACAGGATAAATCACAAATGAATCAAAGCAGCTGACATATAGAGCACCAACTCAACTGGCCATTTCGGGCGGGAAGGAGTTAAATCAGCAGCCCCAAGGTAAGACAGCTGTGAAACTGATTGAAAGATGATGCCTACTTTTATAGTATTGCTAACACTTAGACAAGGTTTGGGAACCTAGTTACATGGGTACTTGGTTGTTATGCAATAGCCTGTAAGCTGTTTGGGTAATCCTGCTGATAATTTTCATCAAGGGAGCAATCATTGGACTCCACAATGGAAGGCCCTCCTAGTATTCAACGCCAAATCTGTCTCTCATTTCCTTCATAACAGGAGTCAAAATTGACACATTCTACTTTCACTTTAATCTACAGATACACACTAGACATTTGCTGTTGGTATTCAATATCATTAATTATCAGTCTTGTGGCCATATTAATTCAAGCAATGTGTTGGTTGCATTGGAAACTTGCTATTTTTGTCAACTTGTTCTTTGGATGGTACAAATATGTACTAAGAGTTTTCACGTGTCTCATATTAATCTTGGTAACAAAGTGTCTTCACATGCCTCACGTTAATCTTGGTACCTAAGAGTCTTCACACACCTCACATTAATCTTGGTACCTAAGAGTATTCACATGCCTCACATTAATCTTGGTACCTAAGAGTCTTCACATGCCTCACATTAATCTTGGTACCTAAGAGTCTTCACATGCCTCACATTAATCTTGGTACCTAAGAGTCTTCACATGCCTCACATTAATCTTGGTACCTAAGAGTCTTCACACACCTCACATTAATCTTGGTACCTAAGAGTCTTCACACACCTCACATTAATCTTGGTACCTAAGAGTCTTCACACACCTCACATTAATCTTGGTACCTAAGAGTCTTCACATGCCTCACATTAATCTTGGTACCTAAGAGTCTTCACATGCCTCACATTAATCTTGGTACCTAAGAGCCTTCATATGCCTCACATTAATCTTGGTACCTAAGAGTCTTCACATGCCTCACATTAATCTTGGTACCTAAGAGTCTTCACATGCCTCACATTAATCTTGGAACCTAAGAGTCTTCAAACCCTCACATTAATCTTGGTACCTATGAGTCTTCACATGCCTCACGTTAATCCTGGTACCTAAGAGCCTTCATATGCCTCACATTAATCTTGGTACCTAAGAGTCTTCATACCCTCACATTAATCTTGATGCCTCACATTAATTTTGGTACCTACGAGTCTTCAAACCCTATCATTAATCTTGGTACCTATGAGTATTCACATGTCTCACGTTAATCTTGGTACCTAAGAGTCTTCAAACCCTACCATTAATCCTGGTACCTATGAGTCTTCACATGTCTCACGTTAATCTTGGTACCTAAGAGTCTTCATATGCCTCACATTAATCTTGGTACCTAAGAGTCTTCGTACCCTCACATTAATCTTGATACCTAAGAGTCTTCACATGCTTTCACATTAATCTTGGTACCTAAGATTTTTCACACAACTCACATTAATCTTGGTACCTAAGAGTTTTCACACACCTCACATTAATCTTAGTACCGAAGAGGCTTCACACATCTCACATTAATCTTGGTACCTAAGTGTCTTCACATGCCTCACATTAATCTTGGTACCTAAGATTCTTCACACAACTCTCCTTCATCTTGGTACCTAAGAGTTTTCACACACCTCACATTAATCTTGGTACCTAAGAGTTTTCATACACCTCACATTAATCTTGCTCTATGCTGAGGTATCTTAGAGTCTTCATAGGCCTCATACCAATCTTGCTGATGTATGGTTTTGTTAACATGCTTCACCTGGCCTGGAATGAACCCCTTGCCATCTTGCATGCTATCTATCATTAATGCCACCTTTATTTTCACATTTTGTTCTTTGTCCTATTCTCTTTCATTTTTTTTCTTCTCTTTTTTCCTTGTCCATTGAAATTCATCACTGCATAAGCAAGATTTATAAATCAATGTAAATGCATATTGGTAATGAAGTAATTATTCTTTTGTGCTATCAATGATCACTGCAGTTACCAGGTAATGAGCAGACTGAATTTGTCACCCCACCCAACTTCTCACAACTTTGGACAATAAAACACAATAGCACAGTGAATTAATCATGCCTGAGTAATCAATGACACCCACACCACAGGGGGGAAAAGCTGGAACGTCAATCATAATTTTACTATAATAATGGAATCAGCACACACTTGACTTGAAGAGTCAGGACAGCATGGAAAAGTCCCTGCAAAATGTACTCTGACTTCAGGAAAGTGTACACACTTCAATGACTTGCGTTCACTTGAGTACACCTGCTACTTGCCAAAAACAAAGCACAGAACAATACATGAGTACACCTGTTCTTGCCAAGAACAAAGCACAGAACAATATAGCCTTTTGACCCGGTATGTCTGTCTATTAATTTACAACAAGAGGTTTGTCAAGAGTCATATGCATACGTAAAGGCACTGGGAAGTCAAACCTGTGATCAATTTCTGTGAACACATCTATTGTCTCTCTCCTTGTCGTACTTCTCCCTCAACCTCTTCCTCTTCTACTTTTTCACTTTCCTGTCTGTGAAACACCTGCCCCAATATAGCTTGTTTCTGTCAGGACAATCTCCACATGTCTCACTTCCCAACTGCCAGAAAAGAAGAAATTCTTTTGTTTGAACATTTACAGCCTCATTATGGTTTTTCATCTCACTCTGTGAACATTTGTGCCAGTCAATTTCAGCAATTTGGAAAGCAGACTGAATGATACACCACGTTTGTGTCAACTCATTATCTTTACCCATTTTGTCAACTGTTGTGATGACGGAAGTGAGCACTGGCTGCCACATGGATTGTCAATATTGCCTGGTTCTCAGTCCACCTCACACACATAATTGGGAGGGAGAGCATCTACATCATCCTTACTTGAAATCTGAGCAACACAGAGGTTGCCCTGCTAAGGGGGGAGACTCATCTATAAAAGCTTATGTTTACAGTCTGAAGACAGCTCAGTGGACCTTCCAAGTTTCACTTCCCGAATCAATGAAGAGATTTAACTTTGCCGCAGCATATACATCTCTTCATTTTCTCTAGACTGAGTTCCAGGCACACTTCAGCTCAGAGCTTGACTGTCCCCCAAAAAGGGATACAACTCGAGGCTAAAACTGAAAACCTAGTTGATGCCTTAGACAAGGGGTATGACTGAACACAGACAGGCACAAGACTTTCATGGGATTCCCTTCTACATACGCTTCATTCACATAAAACTGCACATGAAACAGGCTAACATCAACCCAGTACCACAGGCTGAGTCTCTACTTCAACTTCTCCACCTTGTGCGTCCATGTTTACATTACAGCCAGAGATACAGAACATATCAGTATATCTCCATATAAATTGGTTGAGCCCCGAAAATATTCCCACACCTAAACGATGTGAAACTTGTTATCTGTGGAGTGTAAAACTGAAATACCTCTAACATGAAAAGAGCAGGCACTGGTGTCTCCTGTGGCAGTGTAAGATAGAGGTAAAGGGTATTTACATACTGGTGTACTGGGGCATTTTATTTTCCATACTGGCCTACTGGAAGCCCTCTTATTCCCTGTACTTTGTACTGGTCATTATTTTGGACCATTCTTACTTTTTTGTGTGCTGTACTGGGGCAAAGCTATCTCCCATTCCCTAATATGGGCCACTTCAACTTACCACACACACACACCCCACCCAACCCCCTCATCTTACAGGAGGCTACATGAGTCGGAAACACCTTGAAGTTAACTTCATGCAAGAGAACCTGCGTGCCAATGGCATCTGTGGGGCCTCCATTCTCGCAGTATCGTGGCAGCTTGCACTCAGCCTGAACACCAGGCACACTTTATAAATACAATTTTCAACAACTTCCGATTAAATTCCCTTCTATCATGTCTGATATGTGGCAACACACCAGAGTCATATCTACACTGGCCAACTTTGTGCTTCTACTCACTACTGCTTTGTCATCATTACCTTTGACATCATAGTTAATCATGAAGCCATACACATAAACACGTCAATACCTGTTCTGGTTAAGAGGAATCATTATTCAATGTTGACCATTTCAAATTTTTACTTATACGGGCTATGAGGAATCATTATTAAACGTTGACCATTTCAAATTTAAGTCAAACTAGATGATCCAAAGGATCCATGTCCCCTGCCACATCATGTGTTGTCAAGATACAACAGTATCAACCATAAAACTTTTTTTTGAATAATTCTTTGGTACAAAAATGAAGAGCCTAGCTTTAATAGAACTTGAAATATGCGCAAAAAAGTACATGTATGCTGTAAAATACACCTTCAGGAGCCCTATGACCTTGAAAAGAGGTCAAGGTCAACAACAAGGCCAGGCCACATGGCCTACGCACATCTGTAAATTTCATAACTCTACCTGAGGGATCTGATGGATGGAAGGACATGACAGACACAACAGATGGCCAGACCACAGCCCCTGTCCCTACTACACCTATGCCTCCCTATACCACTTTCAGTGGCGGGGGGGGGGGGGGGGAAGGGGGGAGGGAAGGGGACAAAAATTGCCTCTATTTTCATGTTTTTACAGTGAAAAGCTTTCTCTATGTAAACAACCAGAGAGCACCTCCGGTAAAGTAAAATCACCTGACATCTGGTGCCATATCTGATTGGCCATCTAAATGTTAGCACATATAAATTCAGTAGTCATCCTAAGTGCACCAGAAATATTGCCTCATAAGAGGGGTGGTCTCTCTTAAGGGAGTAATCAAATGAAAATACCCTTATTTATTGTATGGGCTCTTATACGGGGGAAAGGGTGGGGGGGGAGGTGGGAGGGACAGCACTGTAATTGAGCTTCATATTAACATGTTCAATTAACCAGCTTAGCACATTTACCAGACACATATATCTGCCCTGTCATACCTGTCTGGCATTTTGGGACAAACACTGCCACACAGTTTTCATCATGTTAAAACAAGAAGCTAACAGAAAACTTTGTTCTAGTATGTGGCCCCCTATGTTGCAGATGATTCAAGATGGTTCAATGCACCTGCAATCTTTTTAGTACACAATAATATCTCCTCACTGAATGCATGATAAACCAGATTCCTACTTCATTTACCTCACCCATGTCACAAAGAAGTATAGAAAAATACCAGACTGATCAGTCATGGAAAACTTACACAAGAACTGCTAAATCACAGCAGCTAAAACAACTGTCGGTATCACATGGGCAAGAATCACGACATGTGGCGTACAGAAAGATCAGATTCGAAGGGAATTCTTCTTCATAAATCCTCCTTCCGTCCAGCAACAACAATGGGGGCGACAAGAAAGCTGGAGCCAGCCAGACAAGTGTGGAAACCAGACTATTTATCTGCAGAGGAGGAGGCGGTGAGAGTGAAAACCATTAAGCACCTGAGTCAGGCAGGATGAACTCACAAGTGGTTGATGCTGATTGATGAAGATTAACCTTTACGGCCTATAATGGCACAACAAAGCAAATCGTTTCCTGTGCCAACATTGAGGCTTTTATGTGTTTAGCCATATAGGCATTAAAACAACAGGAATCTGTAGTCTGGCATGAGGGACTATTTGGTCCTTCATGCGACTGTCAAGGTATCCTATGTTGATGATTGATGAGAACATACAGTGGTAGTGTTGATATTTAAGATTCTGTAAAAACCCACCTACAGGGAACAATTTGATCTCAGGTGATTCTGATTACTAGTTTATGGGATGCTTTGTTCTAATGCTTAATGGTTCTCATAAGAGACGGTGTGTCGTATGAGGTTACATCAAACTTGCCTCCTGCTTTTAATAGTGTACTGCCTCCAGTAATCAGTTTGTAAGAATCCTCCCTTTTGTAATAAAAACACCAAAGTAACAGGAAATACACAATATAAAGCATGTGTTTTTACCTCCGGACGGGAACCACAAAACACTGTTGATTGCTTTATTGGATTTCTCCTTTTTTTTTTAATTTGTCTTTTGTTTTGTTTTTTTATATTTGGGTTTTCTTCATATTTTGGCTTTTCTCTCCATAATATGAATGTGAATGGCCAATAACATACTGCAGCATGAGACCCTGATATGCCTTTTTCATTTGGCAAAATTTGACAGTCAACTTGAGACTTGAACGTAAAAGACGGCATGTGTACTGCAAGCTGCAGGTACCAAATTTGGTTCATTCATCACACTTTGAATAATTCACACTGTATTCTAGACACTGCTGGTGGATAGTCCTTGGCTGCTGGGGCAAAACAAAATTTAAAAACAACACAGGTCCTGAAATACATGTACAAGCAAACAGCACCATTTAGCCGACCACCTTCACTGGGGACTTCCATTAAAAGAAAACATTTTTATGAAATTTGAAGATAATCCAGTAAAAATTTCCAAAAAAGAAAAATATCAAAACATACATAGAAAGCAAAAAATAATTTTACTGATGGAACTGGCCATTTCTGCAGCTTCTGCCAATAGGTGAGAAGTCATGTAATAGACCACGTGCCACCACATTTGGTGCATTTATATCATTTTGATCAATTTAATTTGTTGACCATTATACCCTAATAGGCTCTTCTTGACTGCAGCACAAATCTAAATTTAAAACTTTGGCCAAAAAAAATCAAAGCAAGAGTACCTGGTATCACACTCTAAAAACAGGAAAAAACAGCAACAGTACCAGTATCACACTCTAAAATCAGGAAATAAAAGCAATAGTACCTGGTACCACACTCAAAAATCATGTCTACTCCCCAGCATCTTAATTTCCAATTTACCTAAACACAGAATTTTCCGAGTCTTATTTTCCCAGTTTGATCCTCAATTAACATTTATCATAAATAATTCTCAAGTCAAATATTCCCAAATAGACCTCCCAAGGAAATAAATCAGGTATATCTGTCCCTCAGGAATAGGTATGATTATTCAGTAGTTGTGGTTGTAATTCCTATCTCAAACAGATCCCAGTCACATAGCAGTCATCACTGTGTTATGAGAAGCCATATTTTGAAAATCAACAGTTCTCACAATGCTTTGTTATCACACAGTATGCCCTCTCACTTCCCAAGATTACATCCATATGTAACGATGTCTGCATCAAAGATTTTACTTATTCTTGTTCATATGAATAATTTTGAATCAAAATAGTAGATGAGGCCTATCAATATAAGATGTGGCCAGTTAACTGCTGCCCTTCACCTGAGCATGGTGAGGCTGGGCTCTTTGTGCCTGAGCTATCTATACCAGCTGTTGATCCAAGTCTTATAACAGCAGGCAAAACGCTGGCCAAAAGGTGCACCACTGAAAGCTTCTGATGTGGACTACATTGTATTCCTGCTGTCCATGTGTACTATTAATGATTTTGACTCAAGACTATTCCTGCTGCAGATTTGGACTTTTCCTGCTACTGATGTGAACTATTCCTACTATTGACTTCTTGGACTTTTCCTGCTATTCATGTGGACTGTTCTTTCTGTTGACCTCTTGGACTATTTCTGCTATTGATGTGGACTATTCCTTCTGTTGACCTCTTGGACTATTTCTGCTATTGATGTGGACTATTCCTTCTGTTGACCTCTTGGACTATTTCTGCTATTGATGTGGACTATTCCTACTGTTGACCTCTTGGACTATTTCTGCTATTGATGTGGACTATTCCTACTGTTGACTTCTTGGACTATTTCTGCTATTGATGTGGACTACTCCGACTGTTGATTTGTTGGACTTTTCCTGCTATTGATGTGGACTATTCCTTCTGTTGACCCCTTGGACTATTCCTGCTATTGATGTGGACTATTCCTGCTGCTGATTCGGACTATCCATTCTCCTTTGGAGATATACATGCATGATGGTAATTTTAACACATATCTTTTTACATGGAATTTGAATCTGGAATCATATTTCAAACTAATCATACAAAGAGCTCTCTTCCAGGTACAATCCACAGTCTACGTAGTCAGTGCTTTTTCCCCTTCAGTTTTTATTTGCATCCTTTCCTGACAAAAGCTGCTGACTGCACCTCTTTACCTATACAGTATGAATGCATTAAATTGAAAATGGCACATAAATTTTCTGATTGCACATTTCATATTCATATCAGATCAAAATATATTAAACCGAAAATAGCACATAAATTAGATGATTGCTCATCTCATATTCATAGCAGACTACCTTATATCAATAATGCAAATACAAAAATTCTAAGTGCTTGTTAAAAATGCTGTAATTTGTGGCACAGCAACTTGTTATGTTTTGTACTAAATGGCTGTCAATCTGCTGGCACATGAGGAAAAAATATCGCCCTCCCTCCTTCCCAGCCTATTATGTGCTTAATTGTGGCAATACTTCTCTAATATTGCACTGGTTTGCCTTTCGTGAAATTCTCAATTATATCAAGTTCCTTTACATTCAGTCTTTTTATTTGTCTTTTTTTCTGCCACGTGTGATGGTTTTGTTTGCCACTTGTGTTTTATTTGCACAAGGAAACCACAAAGGGCCATAAAAACATGCAAAGTAAATTGATTGGGGCAGCATACAATACATTTCCCTCCCTAAGGGTACAAGTAGATTTTCCCATATTGGTCTTTGGTGACAAAATAGAGACCCTCAGGATTCTAAATAGCTGCAATATAAAAGTCCTCCCATCAGATGACGAGGCTGAATCACTCAAACTTCCACTGAACCATGTCTGTGTGAATGAGAACATATCAAAGAGGGGGCAGATGGTTGCTACAGTGTCTTGCACAAAATGCTTTGATTTTTTCCACCTTCTGTTGCTTTCTTTTTAATGAAAAATTCTTTGCAGTATAACTGTGATTCACATACACTTCTTATTCATAAGTCATACAAAACAAATAAATTTGGCTTTTCTGGCACCATAGAATATTATTAAGTTCCTTCAGGGGCTGGTGATAACCCCTGGCCCCCTTAGCAAGTGACTCACAAGCAAGAACTGGAGATCATTACTTAACAATGTCATTTTTGAACACAAAAAGGGAACATCAAAGGGCATAGCATTGCAATGGAGAGACAAATCGGGCACACTTCACTGAGCAAAAATGTGCATACCATGAAGCAAGTCAAATTTAAAAGCAACCAAATTAATGAAATCATTGTGGAGAAAATATTGACTGAACCCAGTCAGACTTTCAATGCTTTCTTTCCTCAAGCAAAAACGTGATTATAAGCACTATTCAAATCACCCACAGTTTGGGGGAATTAAAAGAGAATACTACATTCAATTCCTCATTAAGAGAGCTCTGATTCAAACAAATACCAGCCTGTGTGTGCTTTTTGTCATTGGTTTTCGCACTGGGGCATGGTAATCCAACTATGAAATTGGTTGTTTTTATATTGGTGCATGGTGATCCTCCTGTCACATCACTGGTTTTGCATTTGTGCACAGTGATTCTCCTCTAAGATGAGTATTTTTGCATTGGTGCATGGTGATCTCCCAAAGAAGTCAGTAGTTTGTACATGTACGCATAATTGGTGCATGGTGATCTTCCTATAAGGTCAGTGGTTTTTAACCCTTCCCCCCTTAAACCGGCCAAAACCAGCTGGTGGTCAAATGTCGTCTGCTTCAGCATTTTCAACTGATTTCAACAGCAATGAAAAAAAATTTGACTGAGAATTGAAGATGAGACCTGTCAAGACAACATGACCCACGTCAACAGCTTTCCTCGGCATGGGTTGGGCGCTTAGTGCCCAACCCATGCTGAGGAAAGCTGTTGACTCAGTCTTAATCCAAGGGGGAAAGGGTTAAATACTGGCATGGTGATTCTCCTGTAAGGTCAGTGGTTTTTTAAATAGGTGCATGATGATTTTCCTATAAAGTTAACGGTTTTTAAATTGGTGCATGGTGATTCTCCAGTTGCCACTAAGGAATCTACAAAATTACTTACCAGGCACTGAAAAACTTGACAAAGCCTTAACTATCATTGCATGAATGGTCAAATGCCATCTACTGAGCACTTTTTACTGAAATTTAGGTCATTTAAGAAACACAATACCTGGCCCTTTTTTGAAAAAAATTAAAACAAAAAAAACAAAAACATGGCTGGGGGTGGGGGGGAGGAGGTAAAAATGGTTTTAAACTTGACCAAACTGTTGTCATGATACAATGGCAGTGCAGCATACTTGCAATAAACTTGCATTACTTGTACTTAATTTTTCTCATTGACAATTTTTTGAGGCTTAGAGCTCTATTCTTAACATGGTTACACAACACAAATTTCAAAGGTTAGTGTTCATTTTATTTCATTTTGAACATGTTCAAACCCTCCCTTAGTGGTCACAGAGAGCAGATCGGGCTCTGTATTATCTCCACTACACACACAAGTTGTGCAGAGAAAACATGGAGGTTGGTCTGTTAAGACAACTCAAAAAGCAGTTTACTGGTGAATCAGACAAAGTTACCAATTAGATGACATTTAAAAGATAGGGCTCACTGACACCAATCAAATAACACACAGACCTATGCTATTAACCATACTAGTCCTCTTCTATTTCAAATTAATCATACTGTCTTCCTCGGGGGTTTTTTTTTTTCGATTTTTTTTCTTTCTCTTCTTTATGCAAACGCAGAGATACCATATTTATATAGAAAATGACATTGCATTAATAAGTGTTTCGTTGGTCCATTTCAAGCATTTTACATTTCCAACAGTAGCAGATCTGTGCATTCTTAGTTGGAGTCATCCTGAAGCTTCAAATCTCATCAGTAATAATTCAATGCTTTGTCATCTATACAAATATGATATTTCCAGTTTATTACCATCTATCTTTGTACATGTACCACATCATTTTCTTTATGATCTGAGTCTGAGTGTCTATTCAGCTTTTTGTCCTTTCAGATTTGGATGTTTCTAGTTGCTGACGTAGTGGAGAGACAAGGTAGTCTTGCCCTGCAGGTTGTGTTTGTGATTTACTTCCTTTGTGTCTCTCAGGCAAATAAACCATAATTTTACTGCAATTTGTCAGCCTCCTTCCTCTCAATATTTACACGTGAAAGCAGATAATTTGAGCTGTTTTAATTCACAAAACATCATTTATAACTTCTGTCTCTTTAGTATGATTTATATCAAACTACAGCAAACATATTCATTATAAAGACATAAATGTTTCAAACATGCACCTCTATTTGTTTAACGGTAAGTAGTGCAAAGGGCTCATGTCAAACACAGTTTCACTTTTACATTGACTTCAATGCCCACATTGCCTATAGAAGCAATAGTGAACTCTAATGCACTATCGAAACATTATGAATAAAACAATATCCTTTGGTAATGCTCTAATCCATCATATAAAGGGATGCTTTGCCACATGTGAGTCATACCCTTTAAAATTTCATCAAACTTGCCCTGGAAATGCCTGTAGACCATATACATGTGTTAATGGAGCCTACAATCATCGTGCGCTCCGTGTGTATTTGGTGCTACGTTGCTGCTCTTCTTGACTGTTTTGTCATTAAATCTGCGCTTAAATCAACACAACTTGTGTCTGGTGGTATAACCTGGCAGCCTCACTCTAACCCCTGTTCAGGAGGTGGGGCACAGTAGAGTCGGTGGGGGTAGGGGGGTATCTTTTAACTCTTGTGATTCCATATAGGACTCATGTAGGGCCTGTATTTTTCCGTTTCAAAATGAGTGTTTTTCCGTTTTGGAAAACTACAAATTCCGTTTCATTTCCGTTTCACTAATTCTAGGGCACGATTTTAGCACTGGTCAATAAAAAAGGAAAAACAGTTGATCTTATCGCCTCTGGAAAATGTTGATCCATCGACGAATGGTAAAGTGTTTACTATGTACGTTGACAGCCTCCACCTACAGATGGCGCTATTATCATTGTACCTCTGTTGCGCGTTATATCTATATGCCATGCAAATGAATGGATATGGTAGCAATGGGGTCTATAGCGCGCAGGTGTCCGGCCTGTCGTTAAATTTGCTCCACGTGGTATCGATAACGCCGCCGACTCGTCAAATTTGGATCCAAGTCCGTGTGTTTTGCTTCATGCGATGACATATGTGGTGATTTTGAATTATTTGAGAGGCAAAATTCACAAATTCCGCTTAATTTCCGTGGCATTTGCCGATTTCCGTTCCAAATCATAAATTCCGTTTGAGATCATAGATTCCGTGAATTCCGTCCGTTTTCCGCGATCGCGGAAAAGTACTGGCCCTACTCATGCTCTTTCTGATTCATGTTACATGATTTTTGTAGGATTCATGTCTGAACTGGACAAGTATATGTGTACCAACATATATAACCATCATCTTCAAAGAAAAATGTTATTTTGCTAAAGATTGTCATTCTAAAAACCATATTGCCGCTATGAAATTCAAAACTAATATTCTCATTCAACAGATGATAAAAGAATATGGACTTCAATCCCAGTTCCCATCCCTTCCCTATATTTTCCCGAGACAACAGATATTAGTATTTCACTTATTTCTCCACACAATGATTCCATTCAAAAAGAACTCATCACGCTCTGTATGGCTGGCCTGCCAAGTACAGCCTCGTGAATTATTCAGTCTGTGTACTCTCTGGGCCAATTTGCTGCTTCCAGTTTTTCCCCTGTAGCGCTGACTCGGCACAAGTCTCATTCAGCTTGAAAAGTAAATGGCAAAGTCTAGAAGCCAAAAGAATAAAGAATCTGCTACACCTTCATCTAGGTTCTCCTGGGACTAATGGAGAATGGGAAATAATTAATCAATGCAATAATCTATATTAACCTCACTGTGTCTGACTCCAATACTATATGTACACGCAAATATCTGTAACGACACAGAGGCAGAGTCCATACATGGTAAAACAAGGTACTGCTGGAGAGAGCTATATTCCATGCCTGCGAAATGACACTCACTGCATGCATACAATACATTATGACTGGGTTGGCCATCTGCTGTTAAATGTCTAGATGGACAAGGATTCCCAAGACCAACTCAACAAAACTGCTTTTAAGCAATGGACACAAATGCATGCATGTGTATGCAGCACGTATACATAGACAAACAGATGCTGCCCATTATCATTTACAACATCACCCATCTTGATGTTTATAGACACAGAATAACAAAGGCACAATACTTATCATCTTGTATAATACTGGCTTGTCCATGGACATGGTGTGGCGGTCATTGTACTATGAGACACTGTGGTCTAAGACATTATAGTGTGCAACATTAATGGCATTGACAATCATTGTGGTATGTGACAGTCATTGTGGTATGTCAGTCATTGTGGTATGTGACAGTTATTGTGGTATGTAACAGTCATTGTATGAGACAGTCATTGTGGTATTTGAGTCTTTATGGTATGTGACAGTCATAGTATGTGGCCGTCATTGTATTATGGGACACTCTTTGTAGCATGGCAGTCATTGTATGTGAGACAGCCATTGCGGTATGTGAGTCATTATGGTATGTGAAGGTCAGTGTGGTATGTGAGTAATTGTGGTATGTGACAGTCATTGTAGTATGCGAGTCATTGTGGAATGTCACTGTCATTGTATGAGACAGTCACATAGTATGTGACATTCATTGTGGTATGTGACAGTCACATAGTATGTGACATTCATTGTGGTATGTGACAGTCACTGTGACAGTCATTTCATGAGTTATTGTAGTATGTGACAGTCATGTAGTATCAGACACTCATTGTAGCATGTGTCAGTCAATGTGGTACCAGACACAGCAAATATCACACAATGGGACTAAGTTTGATGAAAAATTTGTTCACTACATTATAATCAAAGACAAGTCACTGTGGTACAATCTGTGACGCCGGCCTTATAATATGGACTCGGACAAGTGAAATAGCATACATTATATTCATATCAATTTGTGTACAAGTAATGTCATAAGTTGCCCAGATACAAGGAAGGTAGCCATGCATGCAGTAATAGAATTTGTTGTTTCAGTTACATGTAAATTGTAATATATATTCGCACATGATGCTGTAGGTCTTAGTCTAATTATATTGAACACCTGCACGCATATACATGTATACCACACAACTATGGTGGTTTTTATATTAGACCAATATTCTGGAACAGTTACTTTATTTGAAACATTTTACTGGAGATCATTTACACAGAAAATAGTCAAACTGAAGCCAAATCGAACAATCAGGAAATTTTTAATAGGAAAAAGATACCTTTTCACAAGGTAATATGGCTTGGGGAATGTTTCCTGAAATGTAATGGAACCAGAACTAAAGGCTGGTATAAATAGATGGTTACAGCATACAGTATATACTAGTCTTATAGTTCTATCAATTGTGTTTGTAAGGTTAATTACATTTTGGATGCCCCTATATTGATGTTGAAACAGTATCTGTTGGTAAATGAAAAGACTAATGAGTATAAATAGACCAAGATGGAACTGTAGCATGTAACATTTTATCGCTTCAAAAAGCAAACCATTGCCATGCAACACGGGAAAGACCCTGTGACGTATTTCTACATACATCTCGTACAGGTACATCATTAGTTGTTTTCATCAGGAAAGTTTTGAAGAAAATCTAAGACAATCAAATATAATCTTGACCAAAGATACTTAAAAACTCTTTGTGGGTGGTAAAATGAAGATTCGTCAAAGCAGTAGCTTCTAAATTGAAGCTTCAATCTCAAGCTGAACCACTTTGTGTTCTATATCACACCCCCTGATACGTCATTACAAGTACTTAGTAAACAGGTAACAGTGACCTACAAATCCGTTTACAGTGAAACCTGTTTTGAGAGACCACTGTCATGAAAGACCACCTGCCTTTTAAGGCCATATTTGCAAAGTCCCCCTTGCTATCTCTCCCATGTTATTGTACCTCCATTGAGAGACCACCTTCCTTATGTGACCACTCTTTAGCTTGCCTTAGGGGTGGTCTCTCAAACAGGTTTCAATGTATTTCACTTTTGCTTTATCATGATCAGGTAACCCCCAGCCAAAGTTGAGCCGTATCCACCTGTGTGCTCATGAAAATGACAGTATTCTGTATATGGCTAATAATACTGCAGGCATGTAACAGGTCACTTTTGTTCCCTGACTGAGGTATATCCAAGTGCCAAGTTTGAGCCAAATCTATTCAAGCATTTCTTAATATACATGTATTGCCCACACATGAAATACCCAATGATCTCATTGATATTCAACTGGTAAACATGTATGGGACAGCGGCATGAGATAAAAGTTTGTTATATCACTCTTCCCATCTCAAAACGAATTATAAATTACACAGGGAGAGAAAGGGGGTTGCAGTTGGTCATGAAAAGGGTAGGTAGGCTTCCTGGACACCTTGATTCCTATACTCTACTACACATTTGCCCAAAATGTAACATCAAAATTCAACAATTTGATAAAATTATGTACAATTAAAAGAATAATCAAACATTTCCCATTTGTATAATGTGAAACTCAATCAAAGTTGTTTTCTTTTTAAAGGTTCAAAATCAACTCATTTTTCTGCATTTTAAAGGGGGTCAATATTCAATGCCGAGGGCATCCAATGGTTGATCAAAACTCTGCTGTGCATACCTCTCAAGTCTCCCACATTTGAAGGGAGTTTCCCCCCTCTTGACCTTGCTTTTAAGACTTTTCAGTGCACATTTGGCTAATTTTAGATAATTTCCCCCGCAAGAATCCATTTATTTCTTACTTATAGTTTGTTAAAAATAAGATCTCCCCACGGGAAAAAAAATCACCAAATTTCCTGCCATAGAATGTCAACAGGTACGACTGTACACAGTGCAAAATAGGGTGTCAGTGATGCTGCTATATACAATTATTATATCCTTATCATAACACAGGCATTACCCCACCACCGCCACCATCAAGCTTAGGTAAGCACGCAGCAACATCTCAGCCAAAAGGAGACATTGGCCTGTTCTCTCTAGTACGACAGAGCGAGCTCTATTTCTACAGATGGAGGGAATGATATGCAAAAGTTGGATTGCTTCCTAAGTAGCCTGTTTGTGTGATGTACAACAATACATGATGTGTATCAGATGATGTTCCTCTGTGCTTTGCCTCCAGGTTATATGTACTCAAATTATTAACAATGACTTTCTTGACAGTGAGCCAAGTCCTGGAAAACTCATTCCCCATTAGTTTTTGCAGCACCCTGACTTCTAAGGACTGTATCATGTTTAGACTAGCATGCTATGTCCACTTGTTGATTTACATTTCACACTACCATCATTTGTCTGTACATGTAAACACATGCATGTCAAAGATAATGGACCTGAAAGATGGGGCAAAAGTTCATGGCTAAAAGATCAGCATTATACTTCAACAAGATCTTGATGTAGACGAAGTTTGCATGAGCCATCAATGTACTTTACATGTGGAGACATCTCATCCAGCCGAATCCAAGTTGTACACTTCAATAATGACTGCTCCCTTCAAGGACCATGTGGTCTGAAGCAGAGCTTGTGAAATAAACTTGTAAGCAGTCAGTACAATGAGCTCCAGGCAAAAGGTACATGTAAAGGTAATAGTTGGCCAGGGGTCCAAACTACCCAAAGTGGACCAGGCTGGTGCCCTGCAGCACAGTAAGGCATGGGCTGAGTGTACTTGATGTAGACCCAGCTGCAGACAGGTGCCACTGAGCTGTGGATGTATGCATGGCATGCCATATCCTGACTCCATCAGTCCAAGCATCCCATAGCATCAACCTTAATGGTTTTACATCTAGCACATTGTCGTAATTTGTTTTTTTTATCTGTTAAGATTTTTTTTGCATTTATAAAACGACAAAGGGTTTTTTGCTTTTTTCTTGTATGTATGGTAACTTCAAATAATTTTTGTTTCACATTCAGCCATATTATAACATATATATGCACTTGGTTCCCAGACAATTGCTATACATGTAATTGAGATTTCAGGTCTGAATTTTTGAAAACCCCACCCATAATTTTGTGACACTTTGAACTGGCAAATATAATTAAACCAAAAAAAATAATTTATACAATTAACCTGAATGATGTTTTACTTTTACCCGTACCCCATCACACCAAAGTAGTCTCCAGAATGGACATCTCAGGTTAACCCTTTCCTGCTCCAATCTCGAAAAGCAGCCAGAGTCAACTGCCAACAGTTTAATGTTTTTGCATGAATTTAATGTTTAAGAATAACATTCTGTGTCGAGAATTATAGTTAAGACCTAGAGTATTACATGCCCTGGTCAATAGCTTTCCTGGGAACAGCTTGGACAAATCTTGCCCAACCTTTGCCCGGAAAGCTATTGACTTGAGTCTTATTCTGACTGAGATAGGGTTAAGTCTATGGGCTAATCATCAACACCTGACTGATGTAAACAGCCAGTCATAACGGATGCTGTCACTAGATCACTGAGGGCAGCTACCACATTTGGCTGCACTCCCTGCGTATTACACATCTCAAACTAGAATCATATTTGGGGCATTAGGAATTTTTCACATAAAAAAACCCAGATACTGTCAAGAACAATATTCTACTTTATTTCTTACTCAAAGTGTAAACAGAAGCACACACCAGCAGACTTCAACTTTCTCTAATGAAACAATTTATGATTCTACCTTAAGGCAAAATTCCATACAAGCATATGATTGAATACTGTACAAAGTTCAACGTATACATTTTGAAGTATTTGCATTTATATGATCAATGATTTGGCTTAGTACTTTGGCATTTTAAAGGACTTACTTTCTGTCAGCGAATCAGCCTACAATAGCAGGATATTTAACACACAAGTAATAAAAAAAGTTGTTTTTCAGTGGGACTGAGATACTGACAATGTTATGGCCAAGTCCACCTTCTAATGAAGGGCTCATATAAACAGGGTGCACTGTATATAGCATTTGTATGTGCCATTCTGTTATATATAATGAAATTCCAAAGTGTCTGCTTGTACACAGCTGAGGAGTCTGAGCATTGCTTATGAGTGGTCAGCTGATCATGTGCCCAGTACCTCTGCTCATCTAACACACTGGCCTCAGGCCTCCCAGTCCCTGCCAAACAAAAATCACAAGACCACATAACTGTTTATTGAAAACTTTGAGTGGAATTTTGAGAAAGTAAGTTGAAAGCACTTCTAAGACTTGTGTGTTCAGCCTGCTTGCCTGGGCTTCAGTCCTTCTAAGATTTGTATGTTCAGCCTGTTTGCCTGGGTTTCAGTCCTTATAAGGCCTGTGTGTTGAGCTTATTTGCCTGGGCTTCAGTCCCTCCAAGGTCTGTGTGTTGAGCTTCTTTGCCTGGACTTAGTCTTTCTCAGCCACTTTCTCAGTTTGTAACATAAAAAGACAAGGCAAGGCTAGAAAAGCTGCCAAGCTTCCTGTAGTTGTTTTGTGTGATGCATTTTGTCCTACCTCTGAACTCATCAGACAAATTGTGCAAGTTCTAATGGGAAAAGCTGGCATGAGGCCTTCTTTCCTCAATTTTGGCTGAATGGGCCACAATCAACCGACAAATTGATTACATCAGTTGAAGTTTTCTCTGATATATAGATGAAGTTTTAGAAAGTCAATACACATATCATCTCATTAGGTCCTGCCTGGGACTCTCAGGCAAAATACCTAAGAAAATGACATCAAAGTAACACGATACAGTGAAACCTGTTTTGAGAGACCACTGTGATGAAAGACCACTTGACTTTTCAGACCATGTTTACCATGTCCCTTCTGCCATCTCTTTCCCATGTTATTTCACCTCTGTTGAGAGACCACCTGCCTTATGTGACCACTTTTTGGCCTGCCCTAGCAGTGGTCTCTGAAAACAGGTCTTACTGTATATGACATTGAAAACTGCCAGCTTCTGACAGTACCCTGACTGGGAAAGTGTACAGAAACCCCAGCATTACAGCCTGGTACTAACCCTTTTCCCTATAAACCAGCCCAAAGCAGCTGAGCTAAGGTCAAATGTCGCCTACTTCAATTTTTTGGACAAATTTCAGTAATAATGAAAAATTATTTGAATGCCAAGCATAGATGAGACCTATGAAGGTAACATACCCAAGTTCAACAGCTTTCCTTAGCATAGGTTAGACACTAGCATCAAGCCCATGCTAAGGAAAGCTATTGACTCGGTCTTAATTCAAGGGGAAAACAGTTAGACAATCCAGAGGATGAATAAGGATGGGCAATACATACAGATCTATATGTTATGTTCACATGGCACAGACATAGATCCCTCATCTCATATTGTTTATACTGACAGGAAAGGTAACCCACTGTCTGCTTCAATCCTCTAACTAGCCCACTGTTTGCCTCAACCCTCTAATCCATTGTCTGCTTCAACCCTCTAAAACCACTGTCTGCTTCAACCCTCTAATCCACTGTCTGCTTCAACCCTCTAACCCAGTCTGTTTCAACCCTCTAACCCATTGTCTGCTTCGACCCTCTAACTAACCCACTGTCTGCTTTAACCCTGTAACCCACTGTTTGCCTCAATCCTGTAACCCACTGTCTGCTTCAACCCTCTAACCCACTGCCTGCTTCAACCCTCTAACCCACTGTCTGCTTCAACCCTCTAACTAACCCACTGTCTGCTTCAACCTTCAAACTAACCCACTGCCTGCTCAACCCTCTAACTAACCCACTGTCTGCTTCAACCTTCAAACTAACCCACTGCCTGCTCAACCCTCTAACTAACCCACTGTCTACTTCAACCCTCTAACTCACCCACTGTCTGCTTCAACCCTCCAATGTCTATTTCCCAAAGGAATAAATTCTTTGCACAACATGTTGTGGTTTCTCACCTGTTACAAAAAAAAAGTATCCACTGCTTACAAAAAGTGCAATCATGTGTCATAAATACCACAAATGTAAAAACATACACAACATCCCCATGTAACTTTTATAATTATATATTTGATTATGTTTCACTGCAAACCGACTGTAAAATGCCACACAAGTTGTCCAGGATATGATTACAAGTAACTCTTTGTTGGAACAAGTGAGGCATCCGATTTCCAAGCAGAATAACAATCGTGACTATTAATGTTTGCCACCAGGACACCCAGATATATGTCATTGCCGGGAAGTGCCTCAGAACTGATACAATGACAGTGAAACAAAATAGTTTGGCTGAGAGCTCAAGTCCATGATTGTTGCAGCCCTTTGTGCACTGACATTGCCAGTACATATATCATGTTCCCTCTCCTGACATTTTCCCCTGTAGAGCTGGGACCATGGACCTCTGCCTCTCTTGCACTATGGAACTATGGTCCCTCACCTTTGCTATTTCTATATCAGTCCACCATTTGAACTACATCGGCGACTGACCTAGACTTTTTAAATCTTGTGCAAAAATGGGACATTCAGCAAGATGAACAAAAATTCAGTATTTCCTCTGGAGTTAAATAATTCATCTTCAATACTTTAGTCTAGTTGTACGTTGTCACAGCCAAATTGAAGAATATGTAACATGTGGCTAAGTGGCTAATAGTAGGGGCAGTCCCTGCTATATGTGTGCCACTGTATAAGAACAAGGACCCAATCCAGTTCCATAACCAATTTACAGTTTTACAAGTCTCAATGCTCATGACCCTGCCCTGGCCATATTGTCTCAACAAATCTATTGTCAATTTCCTTGTCAAACTTCTAACACACTAACTAACTAGAATCATACTTAAACTGCAGATGCAAAGTTCATTCTTGAAATTAAGTCCCTTACAGAGTTGATCCTGTTCTGTCCTACTGTTTTCCCTGGTAACCATACGTGCTACTGGTGAGTCAACATGATGGCCAAGGTCATAGGTAAAAAATTTTGGGTGAGTAAGGCCTTATGACATCAGTAATGACGAGCAGCTTCAAAGCTGACCCATCACTGAATATGCATCAGTCTGTACCTATTAAACCATCTGTAATAGACTGCTGCATGCAATGTAAATATTACCTGTAATTTTCAATGATGACAGGATCTCTACATTGGGACCACCTGTGATAATTAATACCCCTGTAACTGAAAGACTGCCAGGAAATTGCCCTAAGCTCTGTTTCCTCTTGTTAACAATAATGGACGCAAGTAATCAGCTTCCCAATCCAAAGATAATATCTCATTTGCTTACTTAGCGCCTGTCTACAAAGTATTTGGGGCTTGACAACAGAAAATATATTGACCCCTATTTGAATATAAACATAATACTTACACACTTAATTTGAAGTACATATGTCCAATAATTTTGAGAAGTCAAACCTGTGAAATTGCTGATGGACGGACGACAAGCCAGTTAGTCTGAAAACATTGTCATTGGTTACCTCATTCCACCCTAATGATGCTTTTTCCCACTTATATCTAAATGCCACTTGCTTATTAATTTAGGGATTATTTTTCAAAATTTTGGACAAAACTTGCATGGAAGATCATTCCAAATTATATGCCCATGGTCAACAGCTTTCCTTGGCACGCTCTGGGTGCATTGCACCCTGAGTGTGCCAAGGATAGCTCTTGACTCGGTCTTCTATCCGGGTGGAATGAGTTAACAACGGAAAATTTGAAATTTAGTAATCACGATCATCTTATAGTGCTGTTTATTTTGCTCACATTAAAAATTAAAAGTGGACGTGAATTATGTACGAAATGGAATTTGAAATCAAAGCCAGAGCGCTCTGAAGCATGAACATCCAGCAACATGCAGCTGGTTCCTTACTATGTATCATCAGACCCAGTCAACATCAGGACCAGCAGATACTTCAGCACTGGTCACATGCTTTTGTACTGTGTCTTTTGCACTTCAAAGTCCATTGATCATAAAATGTTGACCTCTGCTGTTTGTACTTAAGTCCCTCATTTCCATCACCCTGCGCTTGTTCTTCGTATATCAAGTACATCAAATTCATTTATTTCAAACATTTGATAGCTTCTCCTGATGCAAAAAAAAATAATAATGTGCATACATGCAAATTACACATGTAAAATATAACCCCTAAATATGATCAATGATAGTTGTGAAAACATGTTAACACGCTGTACAGTCTCCCTTTACATGACACTGCTCATCACAAAGATTTGGATATTTGCACATTGTATCACATCGCTACACTCAGTATCACATGACAAGGCTCTGCATCACGACATGGCTCTGTATCACATGACAAGCTTCAGTGTTACATGACAAGGCTCTGATTCACCTGACATTGCTTTGTATCACATGACAAGGCTCTGTATCACATGACATGGCTCTGTATCACATGGCATGGCTCTGTATCATGTGACAAGGCTTGTATCACATAACAAGACTCTGTATCACATGCAAAGGCTCTGTATCATGACATGGTTCTGTATCATATGGCATGGTTATATATGACATGAAACACTCTGGTATCACATGACATGGCTCTGTATCATGTGAGAAGGCTCTCTAACAAGCTCTGTATCATATGACAAGGCTCTGTACTGCATGACAAGGCTCTGTATCATGACATGGCTCTGTATCATGTGACAAGCCTATCATGTGACAAGGCTCTGTATCACATGGCAAGGCTTTGTATCACATGGCAAGGCTCTGTGTTATTTGACAAGGCTCTGTATCATATGACATGGCTCTGTATCATGTGATAAGTCTCTCTATTACATGCCAAAGCTCTTTATCTGTGATACCAGTCCAGACAGGTATCATTTTGCACTTCTGACACTTTTGCATTTGAAAATGCCTATGCCTAAATAGGTGAAACAAACAATTTTTGGCCTGTCTACTCAGGATCCAGTCAGGTACTGGAAAAGGTTGAATAACAATGAGCTTAGCATTGTGTGTTTATGTAACTTACTGTAAGCTTTTGACAAATTTGGAATGGCAGCTAGTGCCAAGCTGCAAGAGTATATAAGTATTATAATCTAATTAACAGCATTACTTCACCATGATCACAGTGAAAAGATTCATTGTGGCTATTTTAAACTGAATAGAAGCTGCAAGAGTGTAACTGTTTCTACCTATAAACAAAGACATTTGTCCAGGTTAAAAAACATATATATATATATATATATATATATATATATATATATATATATATATATATATATATATATATATATATATATATATATATATATATATATATATATATATTCTGCGCTAGTCTATTAGGAGCCAATGAGCTGTCTCTATTTGTACCACGTGCCTGCCCTGTACCACGTGCCTGCCCTGTAAATGTTATATTGGATCGTTATATTGGACAGCTCGAGGGAATCCCCATGCGTGCGTGACGTCATAACGCAAATGACGTTCACTGGGGCTTTTCCCTAGCTTCAGGCAAAATGTGTAGAATTTCAATGGGAAATAAATTTTGAGATTTAACTAAAGAGTGTTTCAGACTTCTATATCTATACAAGGAAAATCATACAAATTGCAGAATATAACAGATGTTGGATGGCAGGGAGTCCAATATGAAGTTTACGGGACTCTGAAACGTTATATTGGGTTCGACTTCGCCTCACCCAATATAACGTTTCATCGTCCCATAAACTTCATATTGGACTCCCTGCCATCCAATATCTGTATAATATATATATATATATATATATACACACACACACACATACTTTGGTCTTTTGTGGCTTGGAAACAAACTTTATTTCTCCTCTGAGGAAGCACATTTGCAATGTTAAGTACAGTGTGTTGCCATTATTTTTCATATCTTCATGGTTTGAAAATGGAGGGTGTCTAAAATAAAAGTTTTGACCCATATGAAGACATGTCTGGGACCTGTTGACATGTCTTGACCAATGAAAGAGCTAGAAGAACTAAGTTTCCAGATGGTTCCACCTGCATCTGCTCACACTGTCCTGTACAAGTGGTGCCATCTGTAGTCAGAAATATCTATTCTTGTGTATCTGTTGTTCCTCAGCTTACTGCATCGCTTTACATCAACATCCTGTAATGTTACAGGTTTCATTCATATCAACAGGACCATACATTCATCCATTTTTCATTCATATCAACAGGACCGTACATTCATCCATTTTAATGTGTTTTTATTGACAGTCTTTCTATTAGCAACTATAAACAACATATTTGTGTGTGTCACATTATCCACCACACAAAATGACACCAGGTCATCCTGGGGTTGGGTTTTGCACTTAATCTAACCATACCCACATAGCTATATTTTTTAACAATATATACCTGAGCTATCCTGAACCTAGGGATATAACAACTACAACCTGCACCAAGCCTTCACTTACAACAAACACATGAATGAAGAATAACAAACACGCAGTCCAGACAAAGGCCATTTTATAGTCATAAAATAACACCTTGAGGGGAGACATGATACGTACATGGCCCCACATGTGGATCCCCATCAAACCTCCACCCTATGATCTTATTCAAGGCAAAACAAGGCACAAAATCCTATGTGTTTCAATCGAGTATAAATCAACAGTGGCCTGGGTGCAGGGGTTGCCCAGAGAGGTCACAGTTAGCCTCGGGGCCAAAGCCATATGTTTGGCTTGGCTGACCAAACAGTGGTAATAAGTGTGGGTAAGTGTTACACTGGGATTGACAGATTGCTACATGTCTGTCTTTTATACCTGTGTACACCGACTTTTATGTCTCTCCCAATGACCTTTTCATCAAATATTGAAGTTTCCCCCAGACAATGCCCATTCTTGGAGGCCTGACCATCATACTGCAGTCCATTTAATTTTGCTATGTTCTTATTTTCATTTATTTTGCTGATGCTTCTGAAACATGCAACTACAAATATAGTGAAAAAAGCTTTCAACATGGCTTTGATAGGAAATATCAATAAAATGCAGAATTAAAGGTCTCAGTGAAAAGCCCAAAATGCAAATAGAACTGCAAAAATTAGTACCCTTGAAAACAAATGTATTCACAGCAATAAAAGTCCATTTTCTGTCCTATAAACAAGCAATATTCCTGAAAATTTAATAGTCATAATGAGTTCTCAACACTCTTTTCTAAACAATTTTGTGTGTTTGGGCATCCATTAGTTTGGTGTCTGCCCTCTGTGGCATTCATTGTGCAAGATTTTACCAACATCTAAGAAAACATGCAAGAGATGTTATTCTTACCAAAGTGCACTCAGAGAAATTAAGAGATACCTGATAAATAGAGAACATAATCCCTCACTCTCTTTGAATGGATGTGGCAAAACATTTGAAGGTCACCTGAATAATTTGGTCCAACATAAGGGTAAAAATACCACACCAGTCACTGAGATCTTGCATTGGAGAGGTATATGTCCACTGTCTAGCGATGTACATGAACTTCCAGTGTATCTACCATACAAGTACTGTACAACTACCGTAGGGCCTGTATTTTTCCGTTTCAAAAACCTAGAAATTCCGTTTCACCAGCAAGAAATTTCCAAATTCCGTTTCAGTAGTTCTCTTTGTATGTAAAACACATTAAGGAAAAACAGCAAATTCCGTTTCACAGGTGACAAAAATTCATTATTCCATTCCATTTCCGTTAAAAACGGAAAAATACAGGGCCTACTACCGGTTTGGGTTTCCATTTTTGTTTCTCAGGCAATGAGCATGCAAACACACCAGAATTTGATTCAAATAATGCCATATCAATCAAAGCAGTTGGCCATTACCATTCCTCATGTATCAACAGCCACATTGAGATATGTGGGTGAGCTGAAGACAAATCTACGGCCAACTGGGCCTACTGTTTGGTGCCATGTACAGTCCACAGCACATAAGCGGGAATGGAGTGTCTGCTTGCTAACCATTTTTTAATTACATTTCCAGCTAAAACATTTTTGCAAGTGTGCTGTGCACTTATTGGAATGATTACGGTATTTCTGTGCAATCAGAAAAAAATGTGACCAATGTGAAAAAGCTATCAATCTCACTCTCAGAAATGTTAATGTGGTACCCTAACACTTGACAGGTAACTGATCAGGGAACCACCCTGTATGTGTAAAATGTTTCTGCAAGAAAGTACAGGTTGAATACAGTCAGTTCAAAATTCTTCAAATTCCATCTCACTCTTTTCTTTTCATGGAAAAGTAAGCCTCACTTAAAGCAGACCCATATGTCTTGGGCATCTTAATTGCAATCACCACCGAGCAAAATTGACCCACGCAAACACCAATAGCTCCAAAGAGACAACCAATTACCAGCCTACAATAAACAAAATTATTGTTGATGGGGAACATGACACCTAAGAGCGGAGGAGGAGGACCTGGGAGCACCTGTCTGATGTACAGGTATGTATTCTGTCTCCGTCATAATATGGCCACAGGTAATTTTTAGTCTTTGTAATTGTGGACAGCTGCACGGAGGCAGAGTCAATCGTGTCCTTATGGGCAAAATCCTACAAGCCAGCTGGCAACTGACTGAAAGGCAGACAGTCTTTAACTCTTTATTTCTGATTTATGAGCACATTTCTCAGTATATTATGGCTTCACTAGAGTCAATTTTGGATATAATGTTGATTTAAAGTGATACATTTTGATTAATACCAGGTCTGCCTCACAACTTGAAGATTCTAGGAAGGTCGTGATATATCTGCTGCCAAATATCCACATGCAATTTGTGACTAATCAGTTTTCTGCATTGGAACAAAAAATTAATTGCTGTAGCCTTCATTTGATCCACAATATTTGTACTGAAAAACAAAACTGTCACTTCTAAGTCTGTACAATTCTTACACTATATTCAACTCTTTCAGTGCCTAATTTGGACTGATTCAACAGCTTTGCTCAGTGCGCATTAGGTGCAATACGCCCAACGTGTGCCGAGAGAAGCTGTTGACTAGCGATATTTTCTCTGGAACTATAGGCATGCTGGTACTTGAATGAAAGATCTTTTTACAAGGAACATAAATCTGGGATCGCAATTATTAAACAGACCAGTCTGACTTTAATAGATCAACTTTAGACTCACTGGCACTGAAAGATTAATAAAAAGACAACACAAGACCTCATAATCACATTTTGTCATTTTTAAGTCTAACCTTCCTGTAATATTTCATAACACCTGTTAGTTTCATCTGTGCCACCAGGTGGCATGGTGAGTGACATGCACTGTCTGCAGCTGTTATCCACATGGCCACACTTCCCACGACAATAATATCCCCAAAATGTGTCAATGTACTTTGAAGATGTGTTGTGGTAACAAACAAAACCAGATGAACCGACAAACTGAAGACAGAGAGCCAGTCCCACCCCATGCCTCATCCTCAAGACAGAGAATCAGTCCCACCCCATCCCTCTCCCCATCCTCAAGACAGAGACCAGTCCTACCCCATCCCTCTCCCCATCCTCAAGACAGAGAGCCAGTCCCAACCCTCTCCTCTCCCTATCCTCAAGACAGAGAACCTGTCCCACTCCACCCCTCATCCTGAAGACAGAGAACCAGTCTCAACCCATCCCTCTCTCCATCTTGAAGAGAGTGCCAGACTCCCACCCCCATCCCTCTCCTCATCCTCAAGACAAAGAACCAGTCCCAACCCTCCCCTCTCCCCATCCTCTAAACAGAGAGCCAGTCCCACCCCACCCCTCTCCCCACCCTCATCCTGAGAAGGGAAGGTACTGATGGGAAATTCATTGAGACAAGGTAACAACATTCTACAAAGTCACCAGGTTTTCTCAACATGTGGCTGTGACTGCTTATATTCATCATTGTATAATTTTTAAGACCACAGATCACAATTCTATTTTTTCTTTAACTTTTCACAAGCATCATCTACAAAAAATCCACCATTTTCAAGGAAGGATGAGAAATCATGAAGAAATTTTATCACAAATAATCTGTCTCGCATGCACTGTAGGGAACCTCCACCCTGATCTGTTTTCCAGTTGGCCTGGAACAAGTGGATTCCAAAAATGTTACAATGTGCTCCAAGCTGCATTTCTTTGCATAAAAAAAAGCAAAAAAAAGAGAGTGCAGCAAGGCTGGCAGTACATACACATACTATGTGTGGAGATAGACTTGGGTGGCAATGGGTGGTACACGTGAGGCCACACCAGGTGGTGTCTTGTGTCTTCCTGACTTGCCTTGATGTGACAGGCAGGGGACACAGGTGCATCGTGGCTTGACATTACCTCTGACGTGTACGGCTGTGGCTTGTACAGGGCACCCCCAGGCCCTGAAACCCAGGACTTCATGTGCTTTCTTGCTTTGCACTTTTCCATCCAGTTTGTCTACAGCAGACAGATTTCCAGTCACATGATACAATGGGGGCCTTTTTCACCACAGGCCACTTTCTCATGCAGCAAATATGGTGTTTAACCTTAACTGTAGGTCCATGGTCTACCTTCTGTTATGAGGTAACTCTTCAGTGACAGCAATGGCAGTTGACTTGACTGAGTGGGCTCTTGTTTTTGCTAGCCACTATTAAAATTGAGTAACCTTTAAAGATATGGCAGGCAGTCAAAGGTCTCACTTAACAGGCACCTGGTGGGTTTACAAAAACTAAGATCAAAATGCATCAAATCTAAATCAAATGCAAAAGTACCTCCACAACAGCTAAGCAGGTGCTGACAGCCACGGTACAGCATGACCACGGTTTTCAGAATAGCTAGAACACTGAAGGCTCTGCAGGAGGACAGCTTAGCATGTAGAACACTAAAGGCTCTGCAGAAGGACAGCCTAGCATGTAGAACACCAAAGGCTCTGCAGGAGGACAGCCTAGCATGTAGAACACCAAAGGCTCTGCAGGAGGACAGCCTAGCATGTAGAACACTGAAAGGCTCTGCAGAAGGACAGCCTAGCATGTAGAACACTGAAAGGCTCTGCAGGAGGACAGCCTAGCGTGTAGAACACTGAAAGGCTCTGCAGGAGGACAGCCTAGCATGAAGAACACTGAAAGGCTCTGCAGAAGGACAGCCTAGCATGTAAAACACTAAAGGCTCTGCAGGAGGACAGCCTAGCATGTAGAACACTAAAGGCTCTGCAGGAGGACAGCCTAGCGTGTAGAACACTGAAAGGCTCTGCAGAAGGACAGCTCAGCATGTAGAACACTAAAGGCTCTGCAGGAGGACAGCCTAGCGTGTAGAACACTGAAGGTTCAGCAGGAGGGCAGCTCAGGAAGTGGTAACAGGCTGGAGTAGGACTAATGTTAAGTGCCGTAAAATTGCTTTAATTTCACTGGATTGTTATTTTCGCTAATTTTGCTAATGGCACAAAAACTTTGAAAATTAAAGCACACTGAAATAGTATTTAACACTTTAATTATTTGAATAGGAATTATAAGTCCAAAAATGGTGAAATTAAAACTACTGTGAAATGTCAAAAATACAAAAACCATGAAAATTTCAACAAGCAAAATAAGTCAATTTACAAAAAACAGGTTAATATGTGGTGGAAGGCCAGATAGAAGCAGGTGCCGTTTGCTAAATGACTGGCAGGCTAATGGCAGCAGACAGCTGACTCTGCCAACCATCTGTTATGTCAACATAGTCAAGCTATTTTTTCTTCAACTTCTCCCACATGACTGTGCCCTACACAAGTGGGGGACAGCCGTAGGCAGTATGAGACAACCCCTTTTAAGTTACACTTTAAGGGTATCATGCACAAACTTAATCCGCACACAGCTGGACTGACTTTCAATACCGATTCTCATTGCCACTGACCTGTTTACATGTTATCCCAGCAATTAGAATTGAAACCAAATGATTTTTTCAACAAAATGCCTTTAAATCTAAATATTTTCTCCCGATTTCATGGCAGCTGCATTTATCACTGTTAGTTCCATATGCCCTTGATTGTGCTAAACCAAGTCAAGTGGTCAATCCAGACGGCTCCAGGGCACTGATCCTAACCAAGTCAGGCCAATTCAATTTGTGTCCAATTTTCCTCAACAGCCACTGAAGGGGACCAGCCAGGGCATGTGTTACAGCCATCGTAGCCTGCAGTTCATGAACGAACTGACTATCTACACCATGGACAAGCCTTTTCTCCCGTACAAAAAAAATTCCAGAATAGCCCAACTTCCAGCTGGCCACAAAGACTGTTCTGGCTTAGCACCCAGGTGAAAACCCAAAATGTACGATTAGTTCTGGAGCCATGCAGGGGTTGCATGGAATGAAGACGAAATCCCAACAGTCACACATGATAGCTATATGTTTCTGAGGCTATAACTTCTATCTGCGTCAGACAGTATTTAACATGGTTAAACCCAGTGGACAGGTAGAGTTATTAGTACAAGTCATGGCACTGTGTGCTATGCTGCCAATGGCTCCCGGTAAAAAATGCATGCAGTGCCTGGCAAGTACAAATTCTAACTTGGCCCTTCCCCCCTTAAACCAGTCCAAACTGGTGGGTGGTGAAATGCCACCTGCTTTCATGTGTGACTAATTTCAACAGTAATGAATAAACAATTTGAATGAAATTGTACATGAGACCTATCAAGATCACGTGGCTGGGGAAAGCTGTTGACTCAGTCTTAATCCATGGGGAAAAGGGGTAGCAGTAGGTTTGAGGTTTATGAACCAGGTCTCGCCTGGCAATCAATGCCAGAACCACTGACCTCCTGCTGGCAATGTTGGTACTTTGAATGGAAGCTCCTTCTATGAGGATTGATGTGAATGTACAATTCTCCCAAACAGGCATATTCATCACAAATATGGAATGAATTACAGGTAAATTTATCATAATCAGGAAACGGTTAACTCTCTGGACACCAGAGATGAGGTTAACTCTCTGGACCCCGAGGTGACTCCTTTTCTCTGGCTGCAATGTGGTAATGCACCCAGACTGTGCCAAGGAAAGCTGTTGCCTGATGATATATTTTTCTTTGAGGACAAAAAAGAAGTTGATGACATTGATGACACTGGGCACTTTTCAATAATTTAAATGGGAAAAAGTTGCAGGCTGCTACATCAGGTCTCTCCCAGTTAATGCCTACTTTCAGTCTGTCACTTTCATCTGGCAACTTTCCTGGTCAACAGGGTATCATTGCGGGATAAACTGAACCACACCGCACATTAATGTCAGGTTTATGCACAAACTGACAGTAAAAAACAAAACTCATCCATCATATGGGCATCATTTTCTGCATCTTCAGTGCATGCAGTGAGAAGTTCAACATGGCCGAGCATGTAACTAAGACGATTTACATTTAAACTTTTCTCCACATGTTGAAACATGAGACATGTTTCTTGCCACATGGGTTGAAGTTCATTTTATGCACAGATCTACAAATCAGTGAGAACAGCACACAGTTGACAGTTTATTAATTTGTGGCGCAGCTTGATTCTGTATCTTGTCCAGAGTGCAGCAAACTAAACTGCGTAAAAAAGGTACATTTGACTTTTGGAGGAAAAAAGTCTATCCCATTATTAGGTACCTCCCACTTCTCCCTTCCAATTAACTTTACCCACTGTGTTCAACACTTTTGGTGGGTTTACATTCCATCTTCAATTCAAACTGATCAAAATAGACTATTATAAGCGAAATATCATCTGTCCACACCTGTGTGTTTCTACAGAGCACGTTTTGACTGGGACTCCTGAATTCCCTCTCAGTACACTGCAGTTGCACTGAAGTCTTCAACTTTCCTCAGTTTTTAGTTTAACACCATAGGTGCAGTGAAGAAAGTCTCCTGGTTAACAACTCTTGACCACAAGGAAAGGGATAATCAGATGAGCTCAAAACAGAATTCTATGCTAAGTCAACATCTTGTTGACAGAGTTTGACCACTTGGTCTGGATGGGCAGGCTGTGGCAAGCTCCGTCCCAACTCAGCACGTCAGTCAATCCTCCCCTTACACTGCTGATGCACTGTAAAAATATAATGGTCAACATGACCTTAAGAAACCCTTGGCCAGAGTAAATATGTGATGACCTCTGGTGACCTTCAGCATAGGTCAAGTTCACTGAATATTAGACAGCCAAGCTTCCAATGAGATGCTTCTACAGTACAAGTTACATGATAGTAGCGCAATTTGTACAAAAGCTATTGCTTTTGCAATGGTAGCAGATGGATGGCAAAGCACACACACACACACACACACACACAGATATGATGATGACATTACCCCATTGGCTGATAAAGCCAGGGGGTAAAAACATCAAGAATGACAAAACAAGTGCCTTGGAAAAGCTGGATTGCCTGTTTGTTCTTACACTTGTTAAACCAGGCCGGTTTGGTCTTAAGCTCCACTCATCAGCAGCCAAATAGCACATTAAGTGGTGGATTTTTACCTTCAAGTAGAAAGCTGCTGTTACAAAAATAACAAAAGCAATTGCATGCTAAAAACATCTCTTCATATGCGGATGGCTCACAGTTGAAAACTAGCTTGCATGTCAGCTTGTGTGCTGTGCTGTGTGCACATGACAACTTTCATGTATCATAATTATGTGTGGACTTTTATTTTTTTTGTGTCTAGAGGACTACTGTATATTTCTTTCACGAACAGCAGGGCCTCCTTGGAAAGCATGGCCCATGGCAGCCACATGACAAGTTTGCGTCATCATTTTTTTTCTTGACTTGAAAGATATATGTGTGTCTCCTCAGGATACATGTACCACAGAGAAGGGAAAAAAAAGTCTCACAGTAATATTTCATATGTTCTGAAAAGAACACTTCTTTTTCTGTTCCTTATGTGCAAGAAAACAAATAAAAAAACATGCCAAGAAAGTTTCTGCATGGGATGGTTCAAAATGTTCACATATTCAAGAGTCCACAGAGTGCTCTTTTCCATTAACCCCCTCCCTCCCCAGAGAGAGTACTCTCCAGCACTTAAAAACCTCCCAGTTTTACAAACAATAGGATTTATGAAATACCTGTTCCACTTTTTTCTTTTGACTTTCAATTGATGTATACATCATAAATGTACCGGCAAGATTTATTGGACTAACAGTGCAAGTATTTCCAGCCTTCCTGTTAATATCCCACTGGAAATTACAATGTTTGTTTTTAATTACTCAATCATCATTTCATTATTTCAATCATCATTTCATTGCAATATTAAAGGAGTACCCCCCTATTGACCCACTCCCCTCAGTATACTACTTCAGAAAATAATGGAAACAATGAACCACCTCTTCTGTTTTGTACATTTCCTGTATAGAATCATATTTAAATGTTGAATTTAATGGTTAATTTTAGGAGAACACCAACCATAAAGACAAAGCAAAGGGGGAATGTGGTCCAACATGAGGGGTGACATATAGCCCTTAGCAGGAAAGGAATGTGGTCCAACTTGAAAGGTGACCTCTCAAGAGGTTCAAGAGAACACACTTCTTCCCTCCAGAGGGAATTGCTGGAGTTTTTAGCTGGAAAGCCTCTGGTGAGAATGGTATAATTATGTGAAGGTCATGTATGATGTATGTATTGAACTCTGCTCCATGCCAGTTGGGACCAGGAAGGGGTTAAAGCTGAGAAACACACTTACCTGGAAGGTTCCCATGCTGGTGGTCTCATCATGGGCATTGTGGGGTACCGCCACCAACATAAACCCCTCAAGCTTCTGATTAGGGTACGTGCCGTTGATGCTCACTGCCAACATAAACAAACAACAGGGGCCTGAGTCAACAAGTCACAAAGCGTCAACAAACAACAAACATGAAAGAAACAGCTGCCCCCAGCACCTGTATTACTTAACTCACTGTTTTGTAATCTCCCATACACACTACTGTTTATATATACACATTAACCCACTGTCCTTTCAACCTGCCAAAACTGCCTCTTGGTTAAATAGTGCTTGCTTCAACATCTTGTACTAATTTCAACAGTAATGAAAGACAATTTGAGTGAACTTTGCAGATGAGACCTACATTGTATCAAGAAAACATGACCCAGGTCAACAGCATTGATCATTATGGGTTGAGAGCTAAGTACCCAACCCACACCAAAGAAAGCTGTTGACCCAGTCTAAATACCAGGAAGCAAGGGTTAAATGTCAACTCCATATGCCCAAACTATTCATCCAAATGTGAGACAAAGATTGCAATCAATTTCTCCATGAGGAAAGTTTTCAAATGTTAACATGCTTCATCTGGAGTCAGTGGATTTTGCATTGCCTGACAAGTCAGGCTGCAGTTGTCCTCAGTGTTAAGAGCACTTGTGGCATGACTTGCCAGGCAATACACAAACCACACCCTTTAACACATTATACAGAAACTGCCAACCATGGCCTTTACCACGCGATACAGAAACCGCCAACTACGGCCTTTACCACGCGATACAGAAACTGCCAACCACTGCCTTTATCACCATAGAAGAGAATGGGTTTCACTTCCTGGAACACATTATTGTAGATTCAAGATTCATTTATTCCAACAATACAGTATACAATGTATGTATATGAAAATAATATAGTGAGTTGAAACCATCTAGATCTGGTATTACTGAGGAGACTATCCTTAAGGCTTGTATAGCTGCTTTCAGGACAGCCACCTTTACAATTAAACAAAAAATATTGACTTATGACCATAGAGGTTAAAATATTGTCTGCAAGTGTACTGGGATGTTCCAGGGGTTGATAAGAGTTGTGTTGCATTTCACAGCGATGAAAACCTTAGAGTTAGTTAACAGTATTTGTGGACAAACTTGTTGGGTTCCAAATTAAAATTGGTTATGAACAATAATCTGTAAACATTCACATACTAAGATTGTCTGCAAATATAACAGTTTGCTAGCTGACACCTTTCATTATCACATTCTCTTGTATGTGTATAAATCTGGTTCCGCTGTTGTAGAAACCATAGGTTAACAATAACTGTTGTTCAGGAGTTGCTGTATATTTATAACTAAGGTGAGTTCCCATCTGACAGGTACAAATTGGCCGCAGTATTATAGAACATGGTAGCTCATACTGTAGCTGCGTCATGTTATCTCTTGCTGTGACATGCAGCATATAATACAGCCACTCGGGACTCAGCTGATAGTACCAACTTTCCTGTATTGCACAATACAAAAAATACACTGTTTCTCCAATTCCATCTATCTAATTGATATAATTTGTTTATATTAAAAATCCCCAAAGCAGACAAATGCATGGTGTATTTAATTCAATATAAATGTATTTATCATTTATTGACCATGCACTTCCGATATCAATTAACAGTACTATAAAAGTTTGTATACAGTGTTGAAATTTGCATCAATATGCGAGTATAATAATCAATCATTATTTGGGTACCAGAATAGTTGACTGTCATCACGGCAATAACCTGAGCTGCCTCATGAGCCAGGTTTTATGTTGCAGACAAGGTATCAATGCTACAACACTACACTGCCTAAACAAAATGAAACTATTTGAGATGTGATGTGGCCGAGCACGGACAGACACACCTATATCCTCCTCCCCTTGTGGGCTGTCATCATTGTCTTTAGCCACTGTACCTTATGGGGTTTTGACCTTGCTAAGTACCAGCATCATTCGGGAACTGAACTCATTGAGGAAATTATCAAGTTAAGATTAAATAAATATTACAACTGTTCAAGAATTACAGCTTAAAGAGAACCAGATAATGAATATTCCTCATAAACAGGACCATCACTTGTGTTTCAGCATACCTTGCCGACACTCTGCAGTTTTGTTACTCCCTGGCATGTCACGCTTGAGCTTTACATAGACAGCTGTAGCACGACTTGGGAGAGAGCACTAATACGGTTTAGTTTGCCAAGAGTTAATCATCACATTGCTTTAGTTTCTCTGCTTAATACTGCAACTTATTTTAATTTCACTACAGTCTTATTTCACTTGTTTTGCTCATGGCACAAAACCATAAGAATAAAAACACAATGTAACAGTATCTTAACATTGTTTCAAAGGGAATTATGCCCAATATAGTGAAATCAAGACTATAGTAAAATATCAAAAAATATGAAAAATGTGAACATTTAAACATGCAAAATAAAGCAATTTACAGTACAGATTATAAATACACATATGCTGGTACAATGTGCATTCCTGGTACATTGACTCTAATTATTTACCAGCATATGATGTAAAGATTTGTTCTGATCCAGTATACCTACAGCCTATAAATCTATAAATGGTGTCATATTTTACAGAGCAATTGCCCTGGTAGATTATCTATGTTTTATTATTGTGTCCAGTGTCTGACACTGTTTCTCCACAGGTCGGTCTGCACCTGGTCTGTTCTAACAGAATTAACTTATAAGATACTACAATATGTACACATAACAACACTCAGCTTAACTATCAAAATATGGTAGCCTTTCTGTCTGATTCCAGCGAAATATATTCACATTATTTTGGAAGATAACACCATCAGACATTCGTGCCTTTAATAGTCTATTACCCACTTGGCAGACATCAAGCCTTCGGTATTTTGACTATTACCTGCTTAGCATACATCCCACCCTTTCGTGTTTTGACCATCACCAGTCTAGCGGCCTGTCAGACATGCAAGTTTTTCTCATTGACATCCTCAGGCCCTAGTAAAACAGTCTACAACCAAAACGGTCTGCTAAACTGGCATCTTCAACACAGGCTATAAGTCACTTGCCTATCCTTTTTGGGATGTGGCTAGGCAGCCATAAGTCACTAGAAGCCGGTCAGTGACCGAAAACCCCTCAGCCAGGGTTGATAACTGGCAAATGGTACTTTAGGTGAAGACCATGTACCTGCATGTGTGACCAGAAGGCAAGTAATTTACCTTTAAATTGCAAAGGTGGAAAAAATATAGTGCACTTTGCTTGAATCTGCAAACTCCTCTAGTATCAGCATGTGATTATACACCTTAAGTATGCGTAGGTGACAGAAACAGAAGTTGCTGTAGGTCACTGATATTCAATAGGCAGACTTATGGTAAAACAGTACGAATGAGTGACCTTGACCTACTTGTGACCTTGAAGTATGTTACATGTAAGTCAAGGTTACTTCTGTTTGACCTAATGACAAAGCTTTGGTGCAAAAGCAATGAGCAGAGATATCAAGGCAAGGCCATTTTTCTTCAATGCAGCACTGTCATCTAAATATGTGAGCCAGTTTTTTGACAGGTGTCTGAGGCATCCTTAGGACCAACTGTCATAAATAATTGATGAAGCTACATTAAATACTTTTTTAGTATTGTGTTAACGCTTTTTTTTTCAATGTAGTACTGTGACCTAAATATGTGACCTAGTGACCTATTTTTGATAGGCACCTGAAACACCTCAATGGCCCCCTGTGATAAAAATTTGGCCTCTGCAAAGTGAGTATTTTTGGAGGTGGTAACAAGGCATGGATGGACGCTTAGGTGACGACAATACCCCTCCAGCCTATATGGGCGAGGGGTAACAAGCCTATCCTATTTGGGATGTGGCTAGGCAGGCAATCACAGCTTCAAGTAAATATGCAACCAATCTGTGGAGCCACACAGAAGCATGGAGTGTGTTCATGCTGAGGATCCAGCTATTCCAGGATTGAGGGCCAATGTTGTAGGTCAAGGTGTGAAGATCATTTTGCCTCCTGTAAATTGCCTCACAGAAACACTACTCAACCAGCTTATTTATTTGCTTGGCACCTTAGAACATAAACATATGATATGATCACTGTACAAGGACCAGGGAACTCTGAATGCAGCAAAGAAATGTAAATTGTGCATGCAGATAGGAAAACATTTTGAGCTGTAACTGGAAGGTTGCCCCAAAACTCCTGGCTACTATCACTACTTTTCGTCCTGGCATCTTTATCCACAAGACCTCCGGGAATTCCTACAATAGCAATTCAAATCCTACTTTATTGAATTCGATCATACAGACTTTTTTCTTTCGCCAACAGTTGACAACTCGGGAGTTAATGATCTGCAAACATATCACCAGCCTTGTAACTACATTATGGGCAAATTGAATACAGACTGAGTTGTGGCAAGAGACTTCACAAGCTCCAATTATACTCTCCCAATCAACCTTGCAGTCAAACTTTATTAATTACAAATTGTTAGATATATCCATACTTGAACTGTCAGAGATTTTCTATTTTAGAAATTGTGATACAGAGTCATGATATTAAGAAAATATTCCACCCAAGTACCTGGAAGTGGTATCAGTTTCAGGTCCTATCTGATAGTCACGCGGTTTCTGCTCAGTCCGCTCCAGATTAACGAGGCAACTCTTGAAAGTTTTAACCCTTCTACAGTAAAATCAGAACAAAGTTCATCTATCCAAATGAGAACAATTAACACCATTAAGCCTCCTGGGTACCTGCAGCAGATCGTCAGCCTGGGAAGTATTTTAGGTGAGTCTACTGAAAGTAATTTACCCTCGATTGGGGCATAAGCATTCAGATGTACCCAACAGCTACCCGATCATGACGATGGACATTAACTCTGCCACTCACCTGAACAAGAACCTAAGATACCAAATACTTAATGCCAATATACAAATTCTGTGAAATTAAAAATGTAAAATGAGCAAGAATTGTAAACCCAAGTGAAGGACAAAATAAGGACTTTTGTCAACAAAACCAATTGCATGTGGACATGTCATTGCTTCTGAGTATAGTGACCTATCGACTGTCGGGACAAATGATCCCCGAGCCTTGTACTTAATACTGGACAAATATGTACCCAAACGAGCCAAACACACCCAACATTGGAACAAGAACATTTGTCTTCTTCATTTCTTTTCCGTCCTTAAAACTCTTTTTTTTCCATCATGCATTAAAAAATAAGGTTTCTTCATGAAAACAGTGCAAAAGTACATTTAAAGAGATCCTCCCTACAGATAGACCTTTGACAGGTCTTGTAACGCTGACGACAGATCAGCCCTTGCATAAATGGCCCTTTCAGTGAAATCTTAAATCGTCGTTAAACTTGGTTGGTGGTGCAATGGACAGACAGACCTCCGTGAACACAAACTGTGAATGTGGGGATTCTTTATGGCTTTTGCTCTGTTAAAATCTCATATTGCTTTTGAAATCCTCAACTGATGCATCTTCAGACTTTTAAGGTTTTGTGCAGGATCTGTGATACTCTGACCCCAAGGCAACATATCAAGCCACAGTATGCATTCATATCATCAAATATCTATTTGAGATGAAAACCTTGCCAATTCTCAAACCTCTATATTAGATTCATTCTGTGCATAGAGAATAAATTTACAGTGCGGGGCTGACCTTGCCCATATGATTCACGGTAAGTCTATACCTGGTTCGTGCAATCAGAATTAACCCTATGTTAGGAGGCTGGTGTATCCTCTACCTTATGGAATGTTAACATGACAGCACATTTTAACTTTTTCAATGCCAACTGCGACGGCAGTCAAACTACTTAAGCCAAACTGCTCTAAATTATAATAAGGATGCTAGATTAATATTCCTTGTGAACAGAGCTTTCATTCAAGTACCAACATGCCTATAGTTTCAAGAGAACAAAACGACCCAGGTCAACAGCTTTCCTTGGTGAATTTTGGGCACAATGCACCCAAAGCATGCCAAGGAAAGCTGTTGACTCAGTCCAGAAGTTGGAACTGAAGGAGTTAAGCAATACGTCTTGCAAAAGGCGAATCTCTGATAAATTATCCCTCAAATCTAGTTATCATTTATGTATATACATTTTAGCTGCTGAGTTTGCAAAGGGCAAGTCAAGATGTGGTCCATAGATGACCTTTAATGTAATAAATTTAGTCAAGGTCATTGAGGTATATCTATTGAGAATTGGTTGACTCTGCCGGCAAAATGATGGAGATAAGCCAGACACAGCAAGAGAGTCTGGGAGGCATTTCTTTACCCAACCATCTCACCTGGGATTGAACCAAATCAAATTCTACCTTGGGTATGATTGAGACCCCCATGATAATGATGATTTTGCTCAACATTTTCCCAAGGTGCCTCGAGACCTGCTGCAGTACCGTGTCCCCAGTCAACAACTTCCCTTGGCAACCTGTTTCCATCAGCACATCACAGATACACAGAGCACCAAATAACATACAGAGACTCAGTGCATTCTGACTGAGAAAGGGTTAAATAAATTGCTGGAGTAATCGCAGGATATGAGTAGCCCAGTAAGTGATAAATCCTGAGTGCAGATAAGCCATGTACCTATGAATCGCCACAAAATTCACTTCCTTCATCTGAAGGAAAACTCCTCTCATTACCTTCCAATGGGCCTTTGGAGTATTGTATATTTCACCTGTGCTTTCAACTCGCAGATATTGCCACTGGCGAGATAGATAGAAGTAACAAACACACAGTCCTTTATATATTACAGTGTTTGCTGAAAATCACACATATTGGGTTATTGCTCCTTCACACTTAAGTACAGAGAAGACTCTCTATAAATGTTTTAAAGGGCTAGTACACTTTACAACAATGAAATAAGAAAATGCTAGTTATTGTTGAATATTAGACTGGGTATTCTACAATTTTCATTTGAACCCATAAAATCTATATATTTTATGAAATAAGACATCTTGATAAATGTAAAACTAGCAACAGATCTTTTGTAACTGTTCAGTCATTCAATATTCACTAGTTTTTAAAATAAATTTTTTATACTTTGAGTATAAAAAAATAGCTTAAACAAATTTCCAGGTAAACATTTGGTTTTGATCAAAATAAACAGAGCATACTGTTGGCTACATACAACTGTATCTCACATTTTTCATAAAGGGTTTAGTTCAAATTTTCAAGCTTTTTAAATTTCAATAAAATTTCAATTATCTATACAAAATAACTTAAGCCTTTTTTTAAAAAATCTGAGATACAGTATTTAAGATACAGGTGGTAGCTTTAATTTGATATTACAAGCTAACTTGTGTGTTAATTTTTGAACATAATTACACATTTCTACATGACAGTCACAAAGTGTAATAGCCCCTAAAATCCTTACATGTCTAACATTCTCTATGATGAGACATAGACAGATGAGCTTTAATGGAACCCCTTGAGACAGGTGAGCTGTGATAGAGCCCCTTGAGACAGGTGAGCTGTGATGGACCGCCTTGAGACAGGTGAGCTGAGAGAGAACCCCTAGAGACAGGTGAGCTATGATAGAACCCCTTGAGACAGGTGAGCTACGATGGAAACCCTTCAGACAGGAGAGCTGTGATAGAACCCCTTGAGATAGGTAAGCTGTGATGGAGCCCCTTGAGACGAAAACCTATGATAAAACCCTCGAGACAGGGGAGAGGTGATGGCACCCCTTGAGACAGGTGAGCTACGATAGAACCCCTTGAGACAGGTGAGCTATGATGGAACCCCTTGAGACAGGCGAGCTGTGATAAAACCCCTTGAGACAGGTAAGCTGTGATGGAACCCATTGAGACAGGTGACCTGTGATGAGACCTCTTTTGCATCATGGCAAAGTGGTCAGCAATGCTTATCAAGTCTCATAGCAGTAGTTTCAAATTGAAAATTTCACTGCATGTGTTTATGACTGTGAGTCGCACAGGTACAGTTGTCCTTTTACACATTGTACAATTTTCTTCATGGTCAAGATGAAAAATAGAATGGAGCTCCTTTCCTGATGGTCTGCAGCATCAGTCACCATCTTCAACAAATCATAAAGATGTAGCTGTTCAGGGGCACAGGCTCACAGCAGATTACGTACATGATAAACCCCGCCCGGCCTGGTATGAACAAGATTAAGTCAACAGCTGCAACTGACATATATTGTACTCTATTTCCCTAAAACATACAGTGTGCAGTGGAAGGTTGTTCACCTATTAAAGTGGCAATCAGATTGGAAGATCCCCTCTGAAAATGTCAATCAAAGAGAATATGGTCTGATGAAGAAAAAGGATGAAGTACATGAAATGTGAAACTGCATGTCACTGTTTACCCCTTTGCCACTCAAATCACACAGATGTAAATATATGCCGTCCGCCTTAACCTTTTCACTTATATTTCTCACTACTAAAAAATATTTTATTGACCTATGGCATGCCCTAGGTCAATAGCTTTTCATGGCACCAGTTGGGTGCAATGCGCCCAACCCTGCGCCCAACCCATGACAACAAACAACAATTGACTCCTTTTTACTCTGACCAGGAATGGGTTAATGGTCTGAGAGACAAAGGGTTAATATGGACACTCTCTTGCAGTAAGAAGATCAAAGTTGCTACGCAGCTTTCAACTTCAAGACCACGCTATAAGACAGCCTTCCTGGTAAAAGGTCAATCTTTTCCCACCAATGATGACTTCAAAAGGGGTACATGTATTTAGTTGTCTTTTACTCGAAATAATTTGCAACATAATTTACCAGGATACTCTGTAAATATCTCTGAGCACTATATGAGAAAAGTCTGTGATGGCAACCTTAATACATACTTTTCACTAATCAACTAAAGCCTTCTCTTTTACTGCAGTGTCTCAAATGAAACTCTGTTGATTGTGAAGTACGACAAAAAAGCACCAAAATTTATGCTGGAGAAATAAAACAAGCTTCATCTTGCTATCCATGTGTCATAGCATTCTAAACAAACTTCATCTCGCTATCCATGTGCCATAGCATTCTCAGCAAGATTCATCTTTCTATCCATGTGCCATAGCATTCTAAACAAACTTATTCTTGCTATCCATGTGCCATAGCATTCTAAACAAGATTAATCTTGCTATCCATGCGCCATAGCATTCTAAACAAGCTTCATCTTGCTATCCATGTGCCACAGCATTTCAAACAAGCTTCATCTTGCTATCCATGTGCCATAGCATTCTCAGCAAGATTCATCTTTCTATCCATGTGCCATAGCATTCTAAACAAACTTCATCTTGCTATCAATGTGCCATAGCATTCTAAGCAAGATTCATCTTTCTATCCATGTGCCATAGCATTCCAAACAAACTTCATCTTGCTATCCATGTGCCGTAGCATTCTAAACGTGCTTCACCCAGCCATCTGTTTACCCGCAGTATTCTGAACAATCAATGTACCATATTGTTCTAAACAAGCTTCATCTTGCTATCCATTTACTTCAGTATTCAAAACAATCAAAACTGAAAAATCGAAAATTTCCCTTTGAAACTGGGGAAAATATTGTAAGGCCCCGGTACCCACAAATAAATTATGTTTGATACCCGGGACCCGTAACAGGTACCCAGGTACCTGTGGCAAAAACCCTTACTGCAATGATACACAGAAACATATTTTAACTTGCTTTTATTCAGGTACAGTATGATAATTCCACCATTCAACCAGTTGCATATCCCTTAGAGGAAAAAGAGAGAAAAAAAAATAATAAAGAACATGACAGTGAAAAAGGCAGAATAACACATAGGTCTATCATTTGTTTATTTATATCGAAAGTAGTTGGGTATTAAAAATTGGATTTGGGACCCAACTTTTTGGCATTTTGGTGGGGGGGGGGGGGGGGGGGCAGGGGGTCCAGGGTACCTGGGTCCCAAGTCAACACACTACTATAGATGTCACCACTTGTAAGAGGAGCCATCTGGTGCATTAGTTCTTTCAATGTCTTTTTTTTGGGGGGGGGGGGGGCAAGAAGTGTCATCAACAGGAACAAGTAAAATATGGCACAAAAATGTGATTGACTAGCTCTCCTAGCCCCCAGTGCTCTCTCCTCCACCCACCTCCTTACCACAAGGGCAGGTCAATGTCCTGGCATTTTTGCAGGTGACAAGACCAGATTCAGTAACTATGCTTGTTATGACTTTAACTCTCTTCACACCGACAAAAACAAACCTTACAAACACTTTTTTTGCTGAGATAATAGACCAATTTGGCTCTATTACACATAAAATCAGACTAAGTGACATGTAATGCTACATATGTGTCCCTCTGTCAGGATGGTGGCCCCACGCAATGGAAACATGAGACTTGCTTTTATAATTATATAATTCACTCTCAGTACAAGTCCTAGTGGACTGTGACCAATCATAACTAATGTACAATACATTATGGTCATTAAAATTACATAAAACTTACAGGTTTGACATATGTATACACTCTATAGCCTCCGGTTCATATTCATCAAATGTTAACTTGCAATGCCCAGCTGCCCTCTGAATGCAGGAATCTCATTTAATTGTGCTCAAGGCAGTCCTTATCAGTAAAAGTAAATAAAGGCATGCAAAATAATCATTTTAAAAAATTAAACGCATTCCATTACAACAGCAATGCTTTAGGGGGCAGAAGGAAAGGGGGTCACATACCCTTACGCCTAAAGGTTATCTCAAAAAGGTTGGCAAGTTTTGCTTTCATATATATTGGTTTGGGTGACATATCCACACATGTATTTGTGGTCTATAAGGCAGTACCTCACATGTATTTGTGGTCTATAAGGTGGTACTTCACAGTCTCTGTGGTCTATAAGGTGGTATTTTACATGTCTCTGTGGTCTATAAAGGTGTACCTCATGTATCGGTGGTCTATAAGGCAGTACCTCATATATAACTGTGGTCTATAAGGCAGTACCTCACATGTATCTTTGCTATATAATGCAGCCCCCTATGTATCTCTGGTCTATCAGCTGGTACCTAACACGTAACTGTGGTCTATAGAGTGGTTACCTCGCATGTATCTATGGTCTATAAGGCAGTACCTCACATGTATCTGTGGTCTATAAGGTGGTACCTCACATGTATCTGTGGTCTATAAGGCAGTAAGTACCTCCTATCAACATCACCTGTATGAAAAACCATATTGCCTTTTGAAACAATTGTCTTACAGCATAAGACTTTAATCTAACATCCCCCTGGGTATCCAGAATTGTCTGCACACTTTTCTCAGCAATTAGACAAATGCTTTCCTAAAAGGCTTTTCCAGGTTTTTAACAAAGCTTTGTTGGTTTTACTAGCTGTTACGTACAGAGCACCTAGCAGTTTAACCCTTTCCCCGTTGACTTAAAACTGAATCAACAGCTTTCCTTGGCATGGATTGGGCACTAAGTGCCCAACCTATGCCAAGGAAAGCTGTTGACCTGGCACATGTGATCTTGATAAGTCTCATGCACATTTCTCAGTCAAACTGTTTTTCATAACTGTTGAAATTAGTTGAAAACACTGAAGCAGACGACATTTGACCACCAGCCGGTTTTGGCCGGTTTGAGGGGGAAAGGGTTAAGTCAAATCATCATTTTCACAGTATGCTCTTGGGAGACATAATTCTGGAAGAAAAGGGTCACATAAAGAGTATTATGTTATCTCCAAGTCAGTCTAATTGACCCTTTTGGGGGGGCGGGGGAGTGTTAGATTTTGAGTGGTACCTCACTGAAGTCCACCAAAGTATCCTCGGACCATAAAGGGAAAAAAATAAATAAACAACAACAATCCTTGCAATTATCAATGGGTTCCCATGCTTAACCTGTGACTGCCAATCAGCAGAGGTTGGTGAGAGTCCCTCCACTGTGACAGTCCCTTCATTACATGTTATGACTTAAGGACGGCTCATCTTGCCTCTTTTCCATTACTTAATGGCTTCATCAACTAATTAAATTGCTTCATTAAAATTTCATTTTCACTAGGAAATTGCATTTAGGATTGTTGCCTATAATCAATACATGTAGAACTGGACACTCTGGAGATAACCCAGTCTCTCTTCATATTACCAAAAACCTCCCAGCCATCTCCCCAATGCTTACCTAATTTGGTCCCTAGAAACTCCATCTAGGCTGGTGTGGAGACTACACCATAAATTATCGATGGGTCTTTTACATAGGTCTCTAAAACAGTATGTTTGTTCACAAGACAATCATCAGAAGTTGCTGTCAAAACACACCTGTGTGTGAGGACAAATTCCTTTGATCTGGTAATTACTTGGTTTCCTACCTGGAGGTAGCTTGGCGCTGATTGCTACTATTTTAACACCTTCCTGCTCAGAACCATCCAAGTGATCAGAAATTCCAGTATTTTCGTGATTTTTTTATCAAATTTTACATCTTCACAAAACATCTTGACCACAGTTTGCACAAGATGCACTGGGCAACATCTCTGTGGTCTGATCCAGAAAGCCTTCTGGAGAAAAGTATTGACTGAATTTACATGATGACCACCAAACATTTTAACCCTCTGACTTCAATATTATTAGTCTTGATGCTTAAGTTGCTCCTTCTACTTTAAGGATGTACACCATGTACCGGGCTACACAAATATACACCATAGGGATTCAGGCATATAAAGACCCAACTTGTTTCCATGGTTACTCATTACGGCAGCAACTGCTAATGGTAAATTTATATAGTATGCACCAGAGATAACAAACATTAAAACAAATGTTTACCACTTGAATTTCTTATCATCTGAACTGAGTCAACCCCTTTCCACTTACAATACTGAAGCCACAAGCACCTTGATCTTAAATATTTGTCATCTGCTTCATGTTTCCACGTCAATTTCCATCGACGGAAAACACTTTCGATGAGAATTGCAAACAAGACCTATCCGACTTGCATACCCCAGGTCAATGGCCTTCCTGTGTGTGGGGTCGATCATCTAGCACCCAAACTAGAAGCAAAGTTTTAAGCTTAGTTAATCTGCATAGAAAAGGGTTAATTGAGGTAGTTACTAACGGAGCAAATCACCTGCCTGCATGACTGCCCTTTCCCTGTACATTAACAGCATAATTTGGCCACTTGTGCCCTCATCAAGCCTGTCTATCTGTCTACAACTGAGCCAGTCCTATCTATTATTGATACCTGTTGGCAACAAATACCATACTTTCCGCATGCATACTGGCTGTAATTGACTATTACCTGCTAAAATACCTCTAGTTTGCAATCCATATTTGCAGTTTTCTTCCTTATGTGATTCCAACCATAATTGGAGGATGTGTTCCCTTCCAGGATTCTTTTTTTCCTAACATGCATAATCCTGCAATATCATATAAACAGCTTTTTTGCATACATATAAAGTAGAATCTACAATTAAGGTCACCTCTGTAAAGAGACCATTTCAATACTACAGACCACCCATTTACATCTCAGTTATCTTTGATTTCTCTCCCCTAGTAAGACCACTTTTTCCAGTCCCTTTGATCATCTTACTGCAGAGATTCAACTGTATATAACTTTGTGTACACAAGCTTTATATGTATTAAATTTGGTAACATTCCTACAGTTATCATTACAAACACCTACAATTTCATGTTCCACTTAACCCTTTCCACTTTGTACTAAGACTGAATCAACAGCTTTACTTGGTATCAGCTCAGTGCATGCCATCCAACCTGCACCAAGGATAGCTGGTGACCTGGGTCATGTTATCTTGACAGGTTTCATTACTGTTGAAATTTGTGCAAACCATGGAAGCAGACGACATTTGACTACAGCCAGTTTTGGCTGGTTTAAGTTTTATGGTAGATAGGGTTATCATTCCAATACTCAAGCCCTCCACTTGACTAGCTTCAAAGTAAAGTGCATACAGTTTGCTTTTTATGCTAAGCTCAGGTAACTGCAATTTTTTGATGGACAATAACTTGCACTGCTCCCAAAATAAGACCAACTGAGTCGGCTATGCAGGCAAGTTAAATTTGTCTGCAAGGGTCAATATGTTATTCTTAACACTTCACCATCCAACATCTGCTACCAGATTAGAGACAGTCCCCATTAATGGCAGGTCAAATCTGCCAAACATGTTGCTGTTTTCTGGTCGACTGGCCTCCACCCTGTCATAATTAATGTGACAAACGTCCATCGCAATGTTCCAGTTATCTGCGTCTGGCATCACATACCAGGTGTGGCTCCTGTAATTTGCAATGATGATAGAAAAGCATCCACCTAGGTCCTTAATTAAATATTTCAGGGAATTCTCTGGCAGTGTTCACCAATAACCAGGATACGCCTGTAACATCAGGCTTCTGCAATTCCTATGATCCTGTTGTTCCGCACAAGTGGATATATAGGTGGGACAAGTGACTTTTGAACATCACTTGTCCAATGGACAACCAAATTTTCGATCGTAAATAATAATTTATTAAAGCCCAATAGCCTGGAATACTGACTGAGCCAGTGGAAAATGTGAACAAGTTAGGTGGTGTAGCATGGGGCTAGGCTGAAGGTGCAGCGTGGGGACGCGCTGAAGGTGTCAACAAACACTGGCAAGCTGTCGTTCTTTTGAAATAAATATGTTTGTAGCTTCTAAAACTATTTCCGGACATATATGCATATGGGACAGACAATTATTCAGTTTTGATTGAGACACGCCCCCCCCCCCCCCCCAATTTCTTTGTAATGCATGATCTATGTTAGAGGGACAAGTGAATTTTGAGAGGGACAAGTGAAGATTCAGATTCACTTGTCCTATAGACAAGTTATTCTGCAAAAAATTATAAAAGCCTGAACATGACTGCACAGTGACAGCACTGCCTGCTGGTGGCCTGTAACGAGACTGCACGGCGGCAGCATAGCTTGCTGGTGGCCTGTAACATGACTGCACAGTGGCAGCATTGCCTGCCGGTGGCCTTTAACTTGACTGCACAGTGGCAACACTGCCTGCTGGTGGCCTGTAACATGACTGCACAGTGGCAACATGCCTGCTGGTGGCCTGTAACATGACTGCACAGCGGCAACACTGGCTGCTGGTGGCCTGTAACGTGACTGCACAGTGGCAACACTGGCTGCTGGTGGCCTGTAACATGACTGCACAGTGGCAACACTGGCTGCTGGTGGCCTGTAACATGACTGCACAGTGGCAACATGCCTGCTGGTGGCCTGTAACATGACTGCACAGTGGCAACACTGGCTGCAGGTGGCCTACAGGTGTTCAAAATTCCCGAACACCCAGCATCCCCACAATAACACCGGGCATTACCCTGTATGTCGTCTTTCACACTTCAATCAAATAATTTACCATTTTCATGAATCCCATCGAATCATTTAAATATTTTCAAATCAACCCAGATAAATATACTATGGAGGGAGGAAAAAAACCCACTTCCTTCTTCATACAACCATAATGTTAGTGGAGATTAATATGTTTTTTGTACAGTAAGTCACATTAAATGCATTACTCCACACACAGTCTATCACTTACTTTTTGAACACATGTATTTTGCCAATTAATAATTAATAATCTATGGACTTTACAGGGAGTTTTACAGACATAATTTACATTCAAAAGTATATTTACATGTAATTATATATGATATCTTTGCGCAAAAGCTATACTTTTCAACTCTGGTTCAGACTTCATTTACATGTTACATCACAGCTAATCACACATAAGCAATCTTGTTTCTGCCAGGCTATCCTTTAACAATCATTTGATGAACATGCTCGCTGCCGGACCTTGTTCAAATTATTTTCCTCATTACCTTGTAATTTCCTTTATTCAATCCTAAAATAACACGTGTTTCCACAGAGACAGATGTATTGGGGCTCTGCTTAGACAGACCATTTTGTGGAGTTTTCCACAAAATTATTTCTAGTTTTTCAAAGATTTTTCATAAGATGGAAGCTATAAGTGCCTGATTTAAATTCAAGATATGAAACAGGACTGACTTCAAACACCGAAACCTTTGTTTAGTTCAAATTCTCAAAAGTCCATAAGAATGTATCGTCTTGGTATGGGATGCCTGCATTAAACCTATTAATCTTGCAAGCAATTTAGATATAACTACACCCTTCTGTAACTGAATGGCCTCTGCACAAATACTGTAATTTCAGCGGAAGATGAATGGTTGCAGTCATTTAATCACTCTAAATGCAATTTCTGAGCCACGCCACCAGAGCAGAACACATATATGTTTTGCCATTTCCATGGCGTCTTCAATCATATGAAAGAGATGTTCCGGCAAAAATGTTCCTTTTCACCAGGAAGAAAAAGGTAATAAACCCCCAGCTTAAATGGATCCATCTTTGGGAAAGAATGGAAGTGCAAATTGGTCCCTTTTCCAAGTAATCTGCTTCAGGACCATGTCTTCAAGTCCTTTACCCCATGTGTAAGTGCTTTTTACAATTCAATCTGATAAATATCAGACAAATTTCACTGCCCACTCTTTTCCAATTCCAACGACATTTCTGGGCTTTGCCAGGTATCTGGTCAGTAAGATTTCATTAAGATCATGCCTTCCTTCAAAAAACAATTTTACATGGAATTTAGCCACGGTAATTGAACTGCCAAGCTCGGGCAGACAACTTCCTAGCCTAGATCACACGGACAGTCAAGAAATCGAAAGAAAATCTCCTGCCTTTATACCACTTAACCGGTCCCTTTAGGACCACAATCTTTGAGGACTTAACTTGCTATTTGCACTGTGGGTTCCAAATTCCCTCATGTTTCCAATCAGATAGAATTCCCAGTTAGTGAATACACAGAATAAAGACCGTGTAAGTTTTTGTTTTCTTAAAAGTGATGCAGCTAAATGTCATAATCCTGTGACACAGGACAGCAGATGATACTTTCAGATGAGGTTTCGGGAGGGGAGGCGCTCGAGTGCATTGCACTGCAGGCTAGATTTACCTAGATTGAATGCAGACCCAATCAAATTTGATTTGAGCTGGCGTCAATTTTCAACAGCATAAAGTATCAATCTAAGGTAGCTTCTATTCAGCTCAGGCCCTACAAACTAGCATAATAACCTTAATAATTGTATCAATTAAGCTTCCAATTGATGAAACAGCCTTTGCCGCACATTTTTATAGATCCAGTCTGTTAACACATATTTTGAGAAAGGCAGTACATAACAAGCCTAGAACTTCCCGAAGACAGGAGCGGGTCCATGGAATTGTACTGATATTATAGCACACATATTCAAAGTACATGTGTTCGAAGCTTCTAATCCAAGTGCAGTTTGTGGTTAGATATTTCTCTACATGTACATGACTAAAAGCACCACTCAGACTGCCCGTCCTATGTACATAGTGCTTATCACTCATAAATTCTCTCTTTCAATGGCTTCTCGCCCACTGCATACCAAATTCTAGGCTGGTTGCCTGACAGTATTTGCTTTTTTTTTATTGTAATGTCCCATATTTTGATCCCATATTTTGGTAGTAAGTACATAGGCCTACAAATGGAAGGTACATCAGTCTTATCTAAAACTCAACTGCACTGGAACAATGGTGTAACTTTTTTCATAAAATACATGTACTAAATTGTGCTAGCTTCTTATGCAAAACACAACCATATCTTTCTTTGGAAATTTGCTAGCTGAGCAAATTGTCAGACCATTTTGACTCTGACTTGGTCCCCTGGAGGCCAGGAGTCCCTGCCAGAAAGGGGTCTGGAGGCAGCCAATAGGCAACCTTTAACATTTTCCTCACCAAACCTGTTGAAAATGAGGATAATTTCATGCACTATCAGCTTTGAGCCTTAGAGATCTAACGCCGATTTATTGCATGCAATGTATTCCCACTGAAAATTGGCTAAAAAAAAATGCTTGATGTCATTCTGTGTCTGTTCCTATTTTATAATCAAAAATAATATGCCAGTAATAAACAGCTCACTCTCTCCCTCCCCCGAACTTCCGCAGTCCCACATAAACACTGGAATTGTTGACCAGGCTCCCCACAGGGTCTACATTTTCATTACATTTGATACCATTTTATATCCTTTTGATTGAAAATCTCACAGAGGATGTTCTATGATGATATGCTCCCAGGCCAGAGCTTTCCTCTGCACATTTATGCACACTCCGGCCACTTAAATTTCAATAATGTGCATAATAAAACTCTTGACAAATCTGACAGTGACAATATGATCGTATTTTAACCCTCTAGACACCAAGTCAACAGCTTTTCTTCTTATACTCTGAGAACGCTGTTGACTGATCTCATGTACCACTTTTTGATGAGAAAAACGAACAACACGCATTTACGGCTTTGAATCATTAAAGTGTGTGTGTCAACGCACACTTTTCTGTTTTTCTAGGAATTCTTTATTAAAGTGTGTGTGTCAACGCACACTTTTCTGTTTTTCTAGGAATTCTTTATTTCTTTCTTTCTTTCTTTCTTTCTTCTTTCTTTCTTTCTTTCTTTCTTTCTTTACCGGCAAATTTGTCCGACATTTCATTTGAAAAGTATTACATGTAGAAACTCCAAACTTTGCACAATTATACTTCTATGGATAAAGTCTGGCCTTTTTATAATGACAGGTCATGCTTTTGAAAATTATGCAAATGAGGGCTAATTAAAGTTTTAAATCTTCAATATCTTGTATACTATAGTAGATGTGGTCCCGAGTGTATAGGAGTTCAATCATAGCAAGGTAAAGGTCATCTCAAATGTCAAGGTCATGTCAAGGTCAAAGGTCATGTCAAGGTCAAAGGTCAATTTTAAGCCAAAATGTCATTTTTGAGGTCAAGGTTCACTTCAGGTAGAGGTCATCTCAAGGTCAAAGGTCATTTCAAGGTCAAAGGCCACTTTCCTTGGTGGCCTTCTTCTAGCCATAACTTGGTCAATTTTTATCTAATTTTGATCATGTTGGGCTCATATTGTAGCTATTGTAACCTTGCATATTTTACAATTTATGTGTGACCTCTAAAGGTCAAAGGTCAATGTCATTTGAACCTTTGAAAGTTTCATCCAGTCACCTCTTGGCTATTTTCCATCCAATTCTCATCATGTTAGACTCAAATTGTAGGTATTGCAACACTGCACATTTTTATAAGAACACGTGACCTCGAAAGGGCAAAGGTCAAGGTCATTTGGAGCTTTGAAAGTTTCATCTTGCCATAACTTGGTAAATTTTCATCCTATTTGGTTCATGTTCATGTCAGTTTAACTTCTAATAGGGGGTTCCTGACCATTGCGCATGTAATCAATCTAAAACAAAAGTTGTAGCAATTTGAATTATGCTAAATAGCACCATTAGAAATTTTAAATCTTGAATAACTTCAAAGCTGTAATAGATAGAGATGCCATTCCAACTTCTACTCCTGTGGTATGGAATAGTTGTACATTGCCATACCAATATGCTTTGAAGGCACACACACTGATTTGCTATGCAGCAAATCATCTTTTCTAGTTTCTTTCTTTCTTTCTTTCTTCTTTCTTTCTTTCTTTCTTTCTTTCTTTACCGGCAAATTTGTCCGACATTTCATTTGAAAAGTATTACATGTAGAAACTCCAAACTTGGCACAATTATACTTCTATGGATAAAGTCTGGCCTTTTTATAGTGAGAGGTCATGCTTTTGAAAATTATGCAAATGAGGGCTAATTAAAGTTTTAAATCTTCAATATCTCATATACTATAGTAGATGTGGTCCCGAGTGTATAGGAGTTCGATCATAGCAAGGTAAAGGTCATCTCAAATGTCAAGGTCATGTCAAGGTCAAAGGTCATGTCAAGGTCAAAGGTCAGTTTTAAGCCAAAATGTCATTTTTGAGGCCAAGGTTCACTTCAGGTAGAGGTCATCTCAAGGTCAAAGGTAATTTCAAGGTTAAAGGCCACTTTCCTTGGTGGCCTTCTTCTAGCCATAACTTGGTCAATATTTATCCAATTTTGATCATGTTGGGCTCAAATTGTAGCTATTGTAACCCTGCATATTTTAAAATTTATGTGTGACCTCTAAAGGTCAAAGGTAAAGGTCATTTGAACCTTTGAAAGTTTCATCCAGTCACAACTTGGCTATTTTCCATCCGATTCTAATCATGTTAGACTCAAATTGTAGGTATTGCAACACTGCACATTTTTATAAGAACACGTGACCTCGAAAGGGCAAAGGTCAAGGCCATGCACTTTGAAAGTTTGATCTTGCCATAACTTGGTAAATTTTCATCCGATTTGGTTCATGTTCATGTCAGTTTAACTTCTACTAGGGGGTTCCTGACCATTGCGCTTGTAATGAATCTAAAACAAAAGTTGTAGCAATTTGAATTATGCTAAACAGCACCATTAGAAATTTTAAATCTTGAATAACTTCAAAGCTGTAATAGATAGAGATGCCATTCCAACTTATACTCCTGTGTTATGGAATAGTTGTACATTGCCATACCAATATGCTTTGAAGACACACACACTGATTTGCTATGCAGCAAATCATCTTTTCTAGTTTCTGACTATATTATGGCAAAAAGTTGCAAGTTAACCCTCTGCATGAAAGAGGTGAACAGATGAGGGATGGCACACTGAAAGTACAGCAGTTCATCCTCAATGACACCACCCCAAGATATATCAACTCTTGCAGTGCGAAACATGACTTAAAGGTGGGCACTCATTACGTTGTATTTTAAGTGTTTTGGGAACTTCATGTCAGGCACTTACCACATGTAAAATGGTTTAGTTATATTTTATTCCATATTTCTAAAATCTGCATTTTAATGTTGCTGAAATCAGCTTTACCTGTCAAATTACCGGAAGCGGCAAACCTATGGAAGATCAAAGGCGATTTCGCGGATCACGGGAGTCCTACTTCTGCACCTAGTTTTTTTTTCTTGATGAGAATAAACTCCTAGTTTCAAATTGAAGTGGTCGGAAATGTAACCAAAACTAATAAAATATGTCAATGTATATGCAGCAGTTGTTTAAAACTGTTTTTAATGACTCGTTTTAGCGAGAAAAAAAGCAATGTTTACGAGTCACGATATGTCATGTCTTTCTTCGCGCGATCTTGGACATATTTATAGCCAAATTTGGAAACAGCGGTATTCTGCAGCCTTCTACACCTCCGTGCGGTAGAGAGTTCCAAGTTTTTCATTGACTGCGAACAGACGAAAATGCCTAGGTGTGTTTCGTGCGGTGGCACAGCCACCGAATATCCAGAAAGATATTTTCATTCTTGGCCAAAAGACACATCATTAGCAGATAAATGGAATGCTATTATGAAAATCCCAGAAGAAGTATTGGCAGCATACAAAAGCACGAAGTTGTGTTCAGCGCACTTCAAGCTGCGTGACGAATTCCGATCGTTTGATAACTCCCGGAGCTCATATTATCGCTCACGTTACACGGTCACGATTTACGACCGATTATCATGAACGGAGTAAATACATTGATAAATAATAATTGATTTGATTGAAACACATAACATATGCATATTCTTTACGTCGATAACGACCTCGGAAACAATTTTCATAATTTGAAGTGGCTTTGTGTTGAACAATGATCATGGTGCGCTTGGCTTCGTTATCAACCGATGGCTATGATTGGCCAGTTGTATAGTCGCTTCTAATTGGTCCGACATCTCGACTGGCTTCGCGTAATGGTGAACTGCTGGTAATGTGGGGGTTTTAATATTTGGCAATAAGCATCGGAAATTTGTGAAAATTAATAAAATAAACATCAGATATGAAACCCTGATGAAAAATCCTTTCAAATGATGTATAATACAACGTAAGGAGTGCCTTCCTTTAAGTCGAGCTACTCAGAACAAGACCAAGTATTGCATAGCACTATATAGTCCCCTACCAGTGAATGGATAGCAAGGTTGACTGTACTTGTTATGTGCGGTCAAGGTCATGGTCACAGTGACCCAATTTTGGTGCATAAGTGACATAACCCTACCCCATACAATTTTCACCCACCAAATTTGGTAGCTGTGTGTGTGATGGTACATGAAATAAGGCCCAGATAAGCTAAAACTTTAAGGGGGTCAAAGGTCACAGTGACCCAATTTTTGGTGCATGACACATCCCAATCCTATAAAGTGTGCACACACCAGATTTGTAGATGTAGGTGTTACGGTATAGAAACCATAGCCCGGACAGGCTAAATCTTAATGGGGGTTTAAGGTCAAGATCACAGTGACCTAGTTTTGGTGTGCAAGACACTCATAATCTGTGAAGTGTCCACTCACCAAATTCGGTAGCTGTAGGTGTTACAGTAAATGAAATATGGCCCGACAAGCTAAAACTTGAAGGGGGTTAAAGGTCAAGTTCCAAGGTCATGATGACCCAATTTTGGTGCACGACACACCCCTACAAAGTATCTACACATCAAATTTTGTAGCTGTAGGTGTTATGGTATAGGAAATATAGCTCACACAAGCTAAATCTTAATGGGGGGTCAAAGGTCATGGTCAGTGACCCAGTTTAGGTACATGACCCATCCCTTCCCCATGCAGTATCTACCTACCAAATTTGGTAGGTGTAGGTGTTATGGTAATTAAAATACGGCCTGGACAAGCTGTGTCGGAAGGGGCTTCCTGAGGCCTGAAAACCATCTTGTGTTGACACTTATACTATACATACTTATATATATATATATCAGATTTTCCATGAAAAGATATTTCATTGAAATACCAACACCCCAAGTTTAAAGTTTCCATGGCTTTGCCAGGTAAGATGCACTCCAGCCACCACAACAAGCGACCCGTAGTCCCAGAGTTCTGCTGTCCTAAGTGAATGAATCTGCAATATGCATATTCTGCCCAAATCTCTGACTGTACTGATGAGACACTACAGATATTACTGTTATTAACATTTGTGGGAACAAAGAACACTCACTCCAAGCATATGAAGACTGTCCCACCAAAATCAGTGAGTGTTTGAACAGCAGGGCAATGACTTCTGGTACAGTTTACTTTACTCAGTTGCTAGATTGGCCAAAGCAACATATATTGCTAGATGTGATAAAAGGATCTCCTTGGACATACCTAGGCACTTCCTCCTTGAACCATGCAGGCCAAAGAAGCACTACAGCTAATATGATTGTCCCATACATGGGGGCTGAACATAATCAGGTGACCATCTGGATCATAAGAGGACCTTGCTAGTATCCAAGAAACCAAGATTTTAAGTTCCTCCAGAATCCTACAAAAGCTTGTAATGGTCGACCAAAAACTCAAAAATGCCTGAAGAGTTAATAAATTTTTTTACAATTTAAACTATATCTATTACATAATACTGTATGTGGCGTCACAAATTTCAAACTACTCAACCTAGATTTTCGTACACTTGATAAGACCTGAAAGTTATATGGTCCTTACTTGAAAAATGTGGACTATATTGCATTTACACCCAAAACTTTTATCAAAAAAATGGACAGACATGAATGATTGCATAAGTTCTACTAACTATGGTACAGATGAGAAAAAATTCCTAGCAATGTGAAGAACACTGACCACAGCTTTGCTACCCAGGTGTGGAAACATGGTGCAAGCCCAACTGACCTTACAGGCCCCCTGGGGGCTGTCTGAGGTACCACAGGTTGCCATGAACTGGTGGTTTTAATTCAGCACAACAAACATTTGAGGTGCATGGTTTCCCACCGACATTTCCTAGCTCTAAACTTAACCAGAACTGGTTATCAGGAGCACAAACAGGCCCATAGTGGAGTTCTATCATGAAACATGAAGACAGAATAGATTGCTCTGCAAGAATGCCCAGCTACCAGAATTGTTTGCGCAGGCATATACTATATGATATAGTAGTCAGAATTGTTTATGCAGTCATAGCACTCAGAATTGTTTATGCAGTCAAATAGCACTCAGAATTGTTTATGCATTCATAGCACTCAGAATTGTTTCTGCAGTCATAGCACTCAGAATTGTTTCTGCAGTCATATAGCACTTACAGTGCCTTTGTTGTACATCATAAGCTATCTGGGTCTAGACATATTACCATCCAATCTGTATGGCCATTTGACTGGCTTGGCCCATGAACTAACACCAGCACATTTCATGAAAGTTAAATTCCACAAAAGTGGAATACTTAGCCCGAGATAAGTTAAGAGATATCCATCATCCATATTTATTATACCACTTTCATGGCTAGCTCCCCCTATTCTGACACGGGGATTACCTTCAATATTGGGAGATGTCCACATGGATTTCCAAAGATATGACTAAATTCATGGGGATTTTACGTGTTGGCCGAGGGAAACGATCAATGATAGTATCGACCGCCACGTCAAGATGTCACAAGCTGAAGGTTAGCAATTTGCAAAGTGTCAATGTGCCACAAGCTCCGGGGATTTGCCGACAAGTGAAGATCATTGTGTGCCAGTTGCATATCGTGGGATAACTGAGTTACAAAGAATGCCACCCTCTCCTGACATCTCCAGCACTGGTCACTTCGTCTAATAATCTGAGTAAGCAGTCGAGGCTTCTGACACTTGTACGTCCCTTCCTGTTGACACGGACCAGTTTTTTATGACTGGCAAATTTCTCCAAAATCCCCCGCTTAATCAGTTATGAATCAGAGCGGGATTGCCACACTGTTCATCCCCCACAAAACAGAAATAAAGCAATGTGCTTCCGTCACACTTCTCTATTCTGTAATGGACTAGGATGACTTTGGCATTCGGGACATGTACTTTTACAGGAAGAATCAGACGATGCTGGGATGTCTAATTTCCTGTTGTAGCCCGCAAGTTGTAGAGCTGGTACCACAGCGAGACTTTCCACATGTGCAGACAAGCCTTTTACGCCAATTGAACAATGAATTCAGCACAACTCACACATAAGTATCAAAATGTCATGCTCTTTGGAGGAAAAATCAGCCAGCTTGCAATCTTAATGCTGCCAATGATCCAAGGAATACAAAGGCACCGTTCTTCCTGTATTAATTGCAAATCCAGTTTCATGTAGATCAGTCATAATGTAATCACCAAAAACAGCACGGACACTGGATTTACCAATCAGCTCACTCATGCCCAATTTACTGGCGGTAACAGCTATTCTCCGCTGTACGACTACCAAATGAGGTTATGCTGATTTGGTTCTCATATCAAAAGCTATGTGTTGGAATTTCAAATTCATCCTACTTGAAATATCGCCAAATGAAGCAGACTGCTCTAAAACATTGGGACTACATGAGTCAGCTCAAATCACGGATAAGGACATCCAGCGTGCTAGTTTTCCGCAGGCAATCACCCTGATACCTCATGGACTCCACTTCTGTATTAACTTTCCGCATGAATGCTCCCGGGACATTTACAGCCTTGGGTTCAGTCTCTCGTTCAGTCTCTCATCGCAGTTCTATTTTCTATTTTCAGAGATAATACAAATTAATGTTGTCCATCTTGACCATTACCTAGGTTAAACATAAGATTGAGTCACAAATGCCTTGGGCATATCACTAATACACCAAGGAACCATGGACTGATACATGGGACCCTCACATCAAAATTTAAAGTAGTCTGCTATCTTTGCTCCTCTATATTAACTCTCCCGATACTGAGCTGATAAAGACCTTGGGCAAGAATTTTTGCATTGCCTGGCTAGTCATGCTCTGTCTGCTGCGACAAAATGACAAGTCAGGCAGTACAGAAACCACTGATAGTCATGTTTATTTGCAGATTTGGAAGCTGAATGAAAACCCAGACTTCCAATTTAACCCTCCCCCCCACCCCCCACCCCCGAATTACGACAGACTCTGCAGCCTTCCTTGGCATGGGCTGAGCATTTAGTGTCCAACCCATGCCACGTAAAGCTGTTGACCTGGGTATGTTACCTAGATAGATCTTATCTAACATTCATGTTCAAATTGTTTTTCAATACTGTTGAAATTTGTTAGAAACACTGAAGCAGATGACATCCGACCACCAGCCGGTTTTGGTTTGTTCATGAAGGAAATGGTTAGCCAGCAAAATGACTCTACAGGATAATCAGGAACAATTGTGAAATGGAATGAGTTGATTAACCCGGTTATTTTTTTTTTTTTTCACTCTGTTTAGCAGGGTCGAGGTCTGACCCCAATATGAACTGCCTTGGCACTAATACACTCTGCTGACAGTCAACCAACCACAGTCAGAAACCAAATTGTCCACGCAAGTGACCCTACAACGGTAACAATTCCATGGCACAGCCTTAATATGAAGAGCAACCTTGGCATCAAAATCCACGGATCTGGTCTGCTTGTTTTCAGGATTGTCCCTAAAGCTTTGCAGTTTATTTGCACCATAAAGCTTAAAATATCCCCCTAAAGCTTTTAACGTGACCACCAAACTTAAAACCTGTCCATAAAGCTATATTTTGTTGGAAATAAGGTAAAAATGTGGTTTTTAGGCCCAGATTGCTTTGAAGGAGTAGATGAACTCAACTTCCACAGATGTGGGGTAAAAAGGCAAAGCACTGTCTACCATGGGGTCAACCCTAAAAGCTATCCTAACAATTAGCTCTTTCAATACCTGCTGTCACTAAAGTCAAACTACTTAACATGCACTTCTCTGAATTATAATAAGGGTGCTTGAGTCATGTTCCTTGTAAAAAAGGCCTTTCATTCAAGTAACAACATCACCTGAAGTTACAATACAATAGTCCAGGTCAACAGCTTTCCTCGGCACACTTTGGGCACATGGCACCTAAAGTGTGAGGAGGAAAGCTATTGACTCAGTTCAAAATGTGGCACTGAAGAGTTAACCTTTAAAGTGCTAATCACAGCTGTTGTCATTTTCTCATTCCCATTAAACATATAATGGTTAAGATTCAAATTCCTCATAAAGATACCTTTCATCCAGATACCAGGACGTCTGGTCTAAAGCAAAAAGTAGTCTTAGTCAACAGCTTTCTTCGGGGCACTTTGCGTGCACGCAAAGTGCCCCGAAGAAAGCTGCTGACTCAGTCTTAAATTTGCGCTTTAAGGGTTAAGTGACAATTTTTTAACAGAAATCATATATTCATTAGTAACGGTCTTTCGACATTGCACAGTCAGCAAGATCAGCTTTAAAACAAACCTCCATGTTTCAGGTCTACTTATCTCTGGTGTACTGGGTCCAGTGTAAACATTTCGGAATACTGCTGGAGCCAAACATATTCATGTTTATATAATTGGCATTAACACCTGAAGCCACTCTTGGTACCAGGCATATATAAACACTTCTCTTTGCTGATAGGCTCTTACGCATTCTGTAGGACTGACTGTATGTTTACTGCCTGCTATATTATCAGATTGTTTGATCATAGAGACATTCCTAGACATCATTTAAAGCAAATTTATCAACAATATGCTAGTTACCTGTTAGCTTAAGTGCCAAGCCCAACACCAGACTATGTTTAAATATCGGCCCACTTTCCACCTGCCCCACCCATATCTATGCTAATCTGGTCCCTTCTTTATCTTTGCACTTAACACCTTGTCACTACTTCACTCCCCCACTGCCTACAACAAACTACTTGAACAGATAAATGTTCTTGAGTAGGTTTTTTTTCTAACACAATATATTTAACAATGCTCTCCTCCCCCAATACTGAGTTGGCAACTTCCCTTGGTGTGCATGGGTGCTGGCATGGAACCCACAAGTAACTATTTAATTGGGAGTGAAAGAGAAGCAAACAATAAAAGCAATAACAGTTTCAGAGCAGAACATTTCCATAAAATTTATAGGGATAGTGAAATCTTGACAGGTCAACCTACTGTAACTGAACAGCTGCTGTACACATAGTTTTTTTTTTTTGTTTTTTTTTTGTTTTTGTTTTTTTATTTATATCCAAAATATACTGTAGGTGAGACCCCAAATGTCAAAAAATGTGTAACTTGAAAGAAGAATCTGAAAACACACAGAGAGCAAAATAAAAAATGTCTTATATTCTGAGCTGCAGAAAACTGTTTACAGTGAAACCTGTCCTCATCCGGAAACTCGCCCCTGTAGACCACAAAATGGTAGTCTCACAATGCCTTGTCTTTATATCAGGTGTAATTTAGACTGTTCCCTCCAGATATACATGTACTATGTTAGTACACTTCGATCATTACTTCCTTGTATCCACCCACCTACCTCTCCACAAAAAAAAAAGAAAAAATACACTAAAATAAAAAAAAAATGAAGCACACTAAACTAAAATAAAATCAAAAGTTTTACACATTCAGAAAACTCCCTAGCTTAGTGTTTTATGCAAATTTACTGGAAAGGAATCTTGCCTGCTTTACTAGCCTCTGGCCTTCTTTGCAAACTTTGCACTCTAAAATTCAATTGCAGCATACAGCAACTGCAGGCAACAAAATAAACTCAAATTGACCACATTATTGCTATGCAGGCAAACGTGTTGCCTGCTGGGCAGACCATTCCCAAAAGCTTTTGTTCCCTGTGCTGACTGCACCAAGTTCAGTCTGTTGCATTGAGAAGGCAGCCCTATCCTCTGAATTCACAAGTCTGCAATATTCCTGGTACTCAAAATCTCATTTCAGGTATGATTGATCCAGAAATGCTTCTGGCAGCTCCCTGATAGTAAAGATGATGATTCCAGAGAACATCTAAAGACCAATTCAGAGCTAATTTGGCAATAAGAACGTTACTTTTGAGAGGATCCCTGGGAATTGGCAAAGCCCTTGATAAGGAAGCAATTAGATTAGGGACCATCCTATTCTTGCCAAGTAATGGCGCAAGTTAAAAATGGCACATGTTGATAGCAAAATGTGATCCAATTATGAATTATGGTTCCCAGGGTTATGACTTTGACCAAAAAATAAAATGTATATTATCCATGCTGTAGACGTCTCTGCCGCACACCGAGATCAGACTCAATTCACTGTAAGGTGCTCCAGTGGATCTCGGGCACTGGGAGGCCATCACCTTGTGTCCGAGCCTGGTTATCTAGGACCAGAATGGCCGATCTAATCCCTGTATACAGGTGATCAGGTCCAGTCTCTCATTTACCCACTACAATGGTTCCTGCTGGATAGATAGGCAAGCCATGTCACCCCATACACAGTTAATTCCCTTAAATCCGGCACTGATTTATGACAGTACTTACACCCTGGAGCACATCCTTGACTTGTTACAACCATGTAGCCAATGCACAAAAGTACATTTAAAGCCCTCATCCATTACCATTCACAAATACATTTCGCTTCTGGGGACAGGGGAGGACCTGGGGTCGTTGTTTGCTACAAGAACGTGGTCTTGCAGCTAAGCCATAGTTTAGAGCAGTATCGTATGTAACATCATGAGATTATGTTCTCAACTCGTAAGGCTATCAATGGTAACTCTTTTCCGACTTGAATTGAACAGTCAATGGTGGAATATTGCTAACTAAGCATGATGGAAACTTCATTATAGCATACAAAGAAGAAAAAAAATTATAATATAAATATAATTTTTTTTTGATTGATAATGAACCATCTGTCATCTTCTAGATTTTCATAAATAAAATTTCATCTTCTTGCCAGTGGTGTGCCAGAAGTTGATGTAGAGGTCAACTTAGCCAGGCAGGCATACTTAGGCTCCTTTGACCATCTAAGGGTTAAAATCTGTAGTCCACCTCAATGCAATGGTGCCAATGCCTTGCTGTCTGTCAGATTCCTATCATGCACCTTGGGGGATATGACCTCATCTTGACCACCCTTGTCTGGTGGTACATGATAGCATCAGGTCACCATTTCTCTGCAAACCACCAATCTTGAGGGACCTACAAACTACTTCCGATTTCTTTGAGTGGTCTGTGATGACAGACATGAGGCCTCTGCCAGGTGGTCCGTGCTTTAAAACACCACTCTGATACAATGTGATGGCTCTGTCAGCTGGTTACTGCTTTAAAATACCACTCTGATAAAATGTGATGGCTATTTCAACTAGTCCCTGCTCTGAAATACCACTCTGATAAAATGTAATGGCTCTGTCAGCTAGTCCCTGCTTTAAAATGCCATTCTGATAAAATGTGATGGCTGTGTCGGCTGGTTACTGCTGTACAATACCACTCTGATAAAATGTAATGGCTCTGTCAGCTAGTTCCTGCTTTAAAATACCACTCTGATAAAATGTGATGGCAGCTAGTCCTGCTTTGTGAGACCACTGTTATTACAGGCAGATACAAGGCCTCCATCAGGTGGTTGCCTCCTTTGGAGACCTCGTGATGGGTGAAGACCTGCCTCTGAACACCTTGGGTGTGTTACTTCCACTGAGTAAACAGCTTTCCTCATTACACTTATCACATCCAAAATATTCCAAGAGAGCCATTAACCCAGGCCACTCTTTGTGTACAACCACAGCCACGCTGCTACATGCACTTGATTGACAGATCATTTCACCAGTAATATGAATCTTTCTAATAACTATGAGCCCGGCTTTTGGCATGATTAGAATGAAAGAGTTAAAACTGCCTTGTTCTGCTCCCGAGTACTTCCACTTTCATTGACAGACCACCTGCCTTGTGAACATCATTTTTGCCCTAGCTTTAGGGGTGGCCTGTGAAAGGAGGTCTGCTGTTCACCCATACCGTCACTAATCTTGGCAGCTACAATATTTAAACCTCAAAAGAAAGACCACCTGCTTTGTGTTTTTTTTCCTTCTTCTGAGACAATGGCTACAGCATGGGTGTATAACCATTGTCATCTTACTTACTGATGATCTCACAATGTATTAGCAATATAAAGGGAACGCTCACAGGTAGTAGGATTTCTACATCATATGGCTGTGACACAATCAGAAAAAATTCAAGGATGATTAAACCCACTTATAATAGACATAAATGCAGATTACAAGTCGTTTGTAAATCTTTTCTTGCCGTGAGCGGGCTTTGATCTTAACAGCAATGAGGAGAAATGCCATATCAATGCTATCTCCACATAACTGCATGTATTCAAGTCTCTTCTCACAATTAACCTTTTGTTGGACTTCCTGCTTGGAGAATAAACCATTTGCTCTATTCTGAAGCTACAAGAAAAGCACACTAACCTTTAACCCATTCCATACTATGGTGACAAGCATTGGCCAGTGGTTGTGGCACTGCCTGGCAAGTCATGCTGCAGCTGCTGCGAGGGCAGCTGCAGCATAACTTGCCAGGCAGAGCCAGAATCACTGACTTATGACTAAAGGCATGTTGGTACTTGAATGGAAGCTCTTTTCATGATGAATTTAAATATGCAATTGTCATCTTAAATCTAGGTAAATATACGCAAAAATCAGGGACTGGTATGGAATGAGTTAACCCTTTCCCTTTTGAGTCAATAGCTTTCCCTGTCCTGAGTTAGACACTAAGTGCCACCTATATGAAGGAAAGCTGTCGACCCGGACAATGTTATCCTGGTTGGTCTCATCCACAATTTTCATCCAAATTATTTGTTATTACTGTTGAGATTAGTACAAAATAGCAAAGCAGATGACATATGCCCATCAGCAACTTTTGGTCTAAAAGGCTTCAACATTTGACAACATGCAAGAAAGCACTGTGCAAAGGTGGAATTACAGTGACACTTTCTCTGAAGACACCACTCATGAGAGACCATAGATCTTTTTTAAGACTTCTCTTTGATGACAGGTTCTTTCTCTCGTGAATTTTCCTGAATTTTCTGATCATCTGCAATATGAGACAACTGCTTGTAAACACTCCACAGGGTGGTCTTCAATGGCAAGTACTACTGTATTTTCATTTAAGTACTACTGTATTTTTATTTAAGTACTAGCTCTGCATGTCACTTGTATAGTGATTTCTGAAAAAGTATGACCAAGGAGTCTCTGACCTACAGGAGAAAGTGCTCCTGGATTTTTCTGCGGTCAGTGTTTTCTAAAGGTGTTATGTTGATCAATTTTGCGGTTTTCGCCTGATCCAGCATGAGCCATGAATATATCTGTGAGCCCTGTGTGTGGATTACTCTTAACAAAGACTGTACACACTTCCACTTGATTGCCATTCACTTTTGATGCGACTACAAATGCCTAAGGTTTCTCTTAGTAACCTCCTCCAACACTTCGAAAGTACACTTTCCGACCACTGCTCCTCAAAATAATTGTATGTATCATTTTGCTTCTTTACTGGGCTTACCAATTATAATACAGTGGAACCTCTTTAATCCGAACACCTTTGTACCCCAGTGACCTGTTCAGATTAATGAAGCATCTGGATAACTAAATCACTATTACTTGAAAAGAACAATTCTGTTCCAGGAGAAGTGTTCAGATTAATGAGACATACAGATTAATAAGTTCCGCATTAATGAGGTTCCACTGTATTTGTATTATGGTGTGGTATTTGGAAAAAAAAAAAGAAAAAATAGGGTGTTTTTGCTATTCCTGAATAAAAAAATATATTTTTTTTTTCACAGCCAGTGACAGTAAATTATATAGCTCTGAAGTAGCTTAAAATGATACAATCTGGGAATGCAATAAAAAGTAATGAAAATTTAAATACTCTCTCCAGGTGCAGTAAGCAGCAACCATACTAACAGTCTCAAATATTGTTCATATTTTTCTTGAATGGGAATGAAAGGGGTTACTCGTGTGTGGTAGCATTGACAGCAAATGCCCAGTCCTTTCCGATATAAGGTTCTTGATATGACATACTTTCTTTTGAGTAATAAATTGACGAAAGCAGATTTTTCAAAATTAAAATGCAATGCTTCATCCTGCAGCAAGATGCAAAAACACAGCTGTCATTTCACCTAGATCATGGGAGATCAAGCAAGGAGACAGAGCGGCTATGGTACTGCTCAAGATTTAGGACATGTACCCACTGCTGTAGGCCTACTGCTGTAAATCACATTACGTTCATTCTGTATGCCGCAATTAACTAGGTGCAGCTATTAATGCACTTGGTCAGAGCTTCCTATTGCTAAAACTGAATACTGGATGGTATTCTCATCAATTATCGTGATTACCCTGCAATCACCCAGCTACGACAGGTTATTACAGTTAGACCAATTTATGACACAACTCACAATTGGTGCCAAGTGGCAGACCTAATGCTATACAGCGCTGAGGGAAGGCCAAAAATATTTGTAGGGTGTTTTGAGTCTTTGCTAACCAATACACAGAGCCAATTCCATAAAAGCACAGAGGCTCGACATTCTTAATGATTCACCACTTGAGAGGAAGACCATATCTTTCCCTGTGGCATTTACTTGCAATCTTGCGATGCAAGAGGTTACTAAGAGAAACCTTAGGCATTTGAAGTCGGATCAAAAGTAAATAGCAAATTCAATGGAGCAAAGTATGAGAGTCAAAGCACAGCACCTTGCTTCATTCCTCTTGAAATATCAAGATTATAACATGGCTTTCCACAGTGATTGGCAATTGCAATTTCCATAGAGCGCAAACCTTACGGAGGAATGCCCTCATGTCACTCCATTTGCTTAGAGAACCATGTAAATATAATTACCAGGGCACTTCCTAATGATCTGAGTGGACAAAATATCCATCCATGGTCTTAAATGTAGCGGTTATGTGTTCTCTGGCCGACAGCTTAAGATGCCTCTGTCCAGAGTCAATCACTGTATTAATAGCTAGGTCCTGCTTTATTGATCCCAGCCTTAACATCCCGTTTACTTTGGTCATTGGCACCCAAATAAATATATAATTTAGGCTCCCGCTTTATTGACAAACCTGTTAAAATTTACGCCATCACTAAAGACTGTACACAGGTAATTCTCACCCACCACTGAAGGACAATATTTATTTGCCGAAAAGCACTGGAACTATAACCATGTGCTAAATCAATATGGGATGGCATTGGTCATGTATGAAATAGAGTCTTATTGAGTTGCCTAAGCTATGTTAGTTTATTCAACTCTTCTCTTTCCATCCAGTTCCCATCTGCATTGGGATTCATTTCAAAAGGCCAGAGCAATGCGACTCCCTGTTATTTGGAATTAACCTGGCCACTCACACATTTTGATGTATCAATTAAGTTCGTTCTCACCCGCATAGAGTGGGTAAACAATATCACCAATTTCCCATGTTTGGCTTCAGCAGTATACTATCTCAGTGCACTGCTTACTCCATTAGCCGATCTAATGCACTGATGCCATGGTTTGAGACTCTTGATCACAGAACGGTGAGTATACAGAAAACCTGTGCTGAATTCACACCAATGGAAAGTGCTCTATTATAGGATCCACTGGCTGAAAATTCTCTCCGGGGAGAGCGCGGACATGACTTCAACTATTGTGCTCCAAGGATAGGATGCAGTATTCACGTGGCTGCTGAATATTCCGACCTTGCACCTCAATCAGAATGAAACATTCATGCCTGCACTTTGTGAGGTGTAAACACATGCTATTTACCTTATTAGAAGTCCAAATAGGTAAACTACATGTACATCTGACCCACACGCTCTGCCTGGCTGCAGAGCTTCATGAATAACCCATGGCACACCCAGCCAGTCCCATGTCCTTCTAATTCTCCAGTTTTCTGCTCGCAAACTGTCATCTCTGATCACTTTTTTACACCTTCCACCACAAACTTGTGGCATTTTCCCAGAACACTTTTACTGCCCAGTCCACAACTGTGGCTATAAAGCTCTCTCCAGAAATCCCAACAGTACTCCACCTGATAGCACACGACACTTTATCTAGTGCTTCATGAAACCACTCTGCATTTTCAGAATTCCAAGAATTGTCGTAACTTACGTGCACATGTATCAAGACCAAAAACTACAGGTGTGAATAACTTTTATGCCTTTTTCCCTTTTTTTTTTTTGGTTGACTGAAAATATTAATCTTTTATGCCCCCATGATAAGGCTCTAATATTTTTTTTTTTTTGCTTTGTTTTGTTTTGTTTTTCACTTTTTCAACTATGGTTTAATGACAAATATTCCTACTTTGTATCATTGATGCTAAAATTAAAAGGGTAGGTCACACCCTGAGCCTTTTGCCCAATGGACATGTTTTAATACAAACTGATTCAAGTACTTCAGGAGGCCCCAGGGACCATTGTGTTGTATTAAAGACACCTTCCTATTGACAGGTGTCGTGAAAAAACTGTATTGTACTCACACTCTAAATTAGAAAAATCCGAGACAGGAAATCAGTGGGTGTGGAGAGTCAGTTCCACATTACATAAATTGTTAAACTAGCAGCACTTTAAAGCTTTTGTGGCAAAGGGTCTAAAGGGCCACATGATGTCATTTCCTAAATATTGTATAAATTATTCCCACATAAAGAGTTAATAAAAGGGAAGAGCCATCAGCAAACAGAGCTCAATTTCCTGCACTCCCTGACCTGTGGGGAGTCCTGGACTCCCTGGTTCCCTCTTCAACTGACATATTAATTGCTAACCTACCACCAACAATTATCTTATCCCTTGGAGAGGACAACAGGCCTGCAGTGTCCTGGCCCTAGTTTGCTGCCATGACGACTCTTGTTATACCATTTATACAGTTGACAGAGGAATTTTTAAGCTTGTACCAAAACAATAGGCAATATCCCTGCTGTCTGGTGCCAACAGGGGCATCTAGGAACAATGACGCCATCCACGCTATCAAGGGCAGCAGTAAAAGCTGCTATGAACAGGTGGAAAGTCTTGATAGACAGCTGATGATGCAGAGAAACCACTGGTCCATTGACAGGCATAATAGAAAATGTGGCCCTGGCCCCACGGCCTGGTACAGTACCTTCACCCAACAACCACTCAAATGGTAGCCCTTTCTTGTGATTAGATTTTATGTGTGTCTTTGCTTAAAGCTTAAAGTGTGGTGAGGATGATACCAGTCATAACTTGGTTAAAAATTCGTTACAAACTATTAAGAAGTGGGTCACGCCAAGGTCAGACCAAGGTCAGACCTAAGAAAAGCATCTTTTGTCAGTGTAGGCTGCAATGAAACTTAGGGTAATAACCCTGGAGTCTAGATCATGTTAGGGTAAAAACCCTTGTATCCAGATCACGTTAGGGTAATAACCCTCATATCTAGATCATGTTAGGGTAACAACCCTTGCATCTAGATCATGTTATCAAGTTAAACCTAGAAAAGGGGTTCCAGGCTGAATATAAATCAACATTGTGACTCTTTGTAGATGCATAAACACCAATAGGAAATGTCAGAATTAGCTCCCAGGTGTGTATTCACCCCAATACACAACTGAATACACAAACATTTGGAGGGCTAGAGCTGTGTATTCCCATTAGTTTATATGTTAAAGCAACCTTAAAAAAATCAGTCACTTTTGTAGCTGCGGTTATACGATTTTTGTGAGGTATTAAATTATGCATCTAGATTTACTGTCTGAAATTTGGTGTTCCTATGTGCAGTAGTTTTCAAGTTGTTAAGTTGCAGATTACAATGTAAAGTAATGGGAATACACAACCCTAACCCTCTACTGACTGCAGTGCCCTCTTTTAGGCAGTTGTTGAACCTCCTGTTCTTGCCTTGCCTATTTAAACCCCATGGGGCCATAGAGTGAGCAGCCCTGGAGTCAGGGTGCCATACCACAAGGCCAGGGCCACATTTTCTGTTGTGCTGTCATTAAGTTTTCATCAGCAGTTAGCAGCAAAATCAGCAGCACTGTCTCCTCTCATCAAATGATGGGCTAGTGGCAGTCAGACATCACTTATAGGGTTTTCCAATGTTCACTGCTCTAAAGGACAACTGGTCCAAAACTATGTTGTTACTTTACCAGGTTTCCCACTGTACCCCTCTCTGCATAATGGAACGGACGACAGAACATGAATTATTATCTTCCCAATCATACACTTTACAAATTTAGTTTACCTGGAGGGTCCAACACAGAGAGACTTCTCAAATAAAACTTTGGCACCTCCTTCAGCTTTCAATTCTGTAATTACTTTTGGGGGGGGGGGAGAGAGAAGGGGTAGAGAACTTTTTTTTTCTTCAAATAGCACTCACTCTCACACTGTTTTTTAACAGTATAGCAAAATAATTGGACAATACGATCATTATGTGTACACATGGGATTAAAAATAAAAAATCGTAATCAATGACAAACTGTGTGAGGATGGGATATGAAGACAAATTCTCTTTTTCATCAATTTTGAGACAACAAAATTGAAACTGCCGCCAACCTTATTGATCTGAAATTTTTGTTACAATAATTAGGCCTCATTTACCCAAATTTCCAGACACATTTTCTGTCAATTTGTGCAATGCTAATCCTGTAATTACCTCCTTACTCCTTGTCTCATATCCCTGATGGGAGTGGAGACATCACAGAGACTGGTCTGTTCGCCATAAACAAACGATCTCAACAAATACTATTCAGCATTTTCTGTTTGAGTACAGTAGACTGTTCCCCACCTTTTACTCTTCCTTGTAAATACCAACTGGACATCAAACATGTTAACTCTCTTTTCATCAAACTAATATTTTAAAATCCACATCAGAAAGTACAGAATCCTGTAATAAGCACAATTAATGTCTGTCATCAGTAACCTGTTTCCTGGCTACAATACGCCTGAGACAACAGTTTTCTTGGATGTGGGTTGGGCACATTGGGTGCCCACAACTGTTGACCTATGGCATAATATCATGATTGGGCTTAGCTACAATTCCCATCAATGTTTTCCATGAATGATAAATTTAAAATTTAACTCTTTCAGTGCCAATCACATCTAAAGCCAATCTACTAAAGTGAAACTAGTCTGAATTATCATTAGGATCTCAGATTCGTATTCCTCATAAATAGACCTTCCATTCAAGTACCAGCATGCTTCTAGTTCCAGAGAAAATATCCCAGGTCAATAGCTTTTCTCTGCATGCATTAGACGTAATGCGTAAAGAGAAAAGCTGTTGCCTCAGTCCAAAATTTGGCACTTAAAGAGTTAAGTAATCATTAAAAAAAGAAAAGGATTGTGCCTGGGCACTTTTTGGCAATATGAGTGGGAAAGAATAAAGATTGGCAATCATTCATGCATGATGACTGACAAGTGATTGCTACTTGAAGTGCCACTTACAAACAGCTTATCCTGCCAGGTATCTGTAGATTGTACGAAATATTTTTCTGGGAAATCTTGATATTCCTGGTCAACAGTTCTCTCTGGTGTCTTGGTGTTTCCTCAGATGATTCTTTTTCCCTTAAACTGGCCAAAACCCGCTGATGGTCCAATGTTGCATGCTTCAGCGTTTTCAACTAATTTCAACAGTAACGAAAAACAATTTGAGAATTGTAGATGACACCTATCAAGATAACATGCTCCAGGTTAACAGCTTTCCTTGCCATGAGTTGGACACTTAGTGCCAAACCCATGCCACAGAAACCTGTTGACTCAAGTTTTAATACAAGCGGGAAAGAGTTAATTTCCAGAATTTTTGAGGCTGAAAAGTGGCTGTTTCTGGTTTACTTTGTCTCCCCTCCCCCCCCCCCCCCCCCCCATCTAAAGGAACTACATGTATATTGAATGGAATGGAAGGCAACCCTATCATTACAAGACCTCTTCAAGCGAGCTAGCCCTAAAAGATCTCTTTTGATGTTGATGCATTCAATGTTTAATGCAGTGGCGGGAGTGAAGTTTCTTCACCCCCACACCCTTGCCAGCTGCACAAGGTGCTAAATGACACCACTATTGGGGACATCAGGCTTACGGAGATCTCAGATATGTCCAGCATTTAGGTTGAACTGGGCTTTGCATGGAGTTCACGCAGTTGGTCCAATGTTGAGGATGTCAACAGGACCCATCTATGTGAAGAACCCAGTTGCCGGGTGTTGTGACCGCCACTCCACCACCTTACCCTCACCTGTCACCTTTGACCTTCTGGGTCAGACACCCCGCTACAATTACCCTTCTCCATGCTGAGTCTGGGAAAGTAAACCATGAGCTACACAGAAATGTAACATGATGAGTACACACAGGTAGTTTGTGCACAGTCCACCAATGACAAAACATCAGCAATGGGCACTGCAGTAATGACAGATCCCTGCAGTGTGGGACTCTAATAATTATTCTGCTAATATCATAAAAAACCCTTTCCAGAAACAACTTTTTATGCCAGGGAAACTAGACAAAATTATCCATCACCTGCAACAATACTCCCCAACATTCTACTGTCAGCTGCTGATCATCACTGAGGTGTTTATCCTTTATGCATATGCATGTGCAATATCTCTGAATTAGATTCAATTAAAAGTACCAGCAGACTTGGACCAATATCCAATGTCAATGGAGGTGCATGTGTCAATGTTTACTTGGTAGATTTACATACATGTAATTAAAAAGGAGCATTTCAGGATCTTTCAGAACATTACACAGGGCATTCCATGAGGACTGGAAATACCAGCATGTTGGCATAACCCCATCCCAAAGGGTTTTCACATTTCATTTCCGCCACAATCCATGAGGGAGGAACTCTTTCATGCTGGACTGAAATTTGAGCTGTCAATGCCAAAATGTCCCTGTCACAGATTTGCTTCACTGCTTTGTCGCTGACATGGCTCCAAGGAGATGTAAAGTCCATATTAGCCACACCCCGGTCCAATTTAGTGAGGAAAGTCATTAACTTTTCCCACACTTCGTTATTCTACTTTGTTTCCCTTACTATTATAAAAAAACTAAATAAATAAAATAAACATATCAGATTATGCTTCAAATTATTTGAAAGTAGTAATTTTACTCCTCCTAATAAAATTGACTCTTCAGATCAGAGAACCTTGTTTGGAGATCCACCTTTGTCCCCCACACAATGGGCAGGTTACTCAATTAGTAACCTAATTGGACAATGTTGATATGCACCTTGCTTCAGCCATTAGCACTTAAAGTTATTGTTAATCATCTGTCCTTGGAAATAAATGCAAATTGCTTGCAAAGCACTGTGAACAGGTTGACACAGATGAGCAAGCAAAGCCATACAGACAAGGCCAGTTGTCACATAAAGACAAGGCCACTTGTCACACACCTAAGAAGATAACACAGATGGGAAGATTCAGCTTAGTTAGTCACATTCTGTGCGTTTGCGCAGTTTTCCAGCCCCCTGGTGGGTATTTCCTTTCAGAAGAGACCAATCCTCTTGGGTCAAGTGGCACTGTAAATTCATTTAATTTTGATGTATTTTTATCTATTTTCATTCATTTTGCTGGTGGCACAAAATGTGAAAATGAAATCACAATGAAATAGTATTTTAACATAGGTTTGATAAGAACTATGTCTAACATAATGAAATTAAAGCTAATTACTGGAGCTGAAAAAGAAAAAGAAAATTTATAGAAGAGATATTACATATAGAGTGGTCTTTTTTCAGACTTTATTTTATAATCTGTAAATATGATCCCATAATCTGCTTTTACATAGTAACAATAGAGGCACTCAGTATGTTGTAAAACTTGATGAGATAGATTATTCTGATTTTTAAAAATCTACTATTGTAGAAAATTATAATATTGTATAACTATAATGCACATCCACATAGAAACTGTTTTTAACCCTTGCTCACAGCAAGCAGTTACAGTTAAACCTGTCTTCAGAGAAAACCCCAAGGCGGTGACCAAACGGTGGTCTCTCACAACAGGTGGTCTTTTATAAGGGATGGTTCAATATCTTCATCATTTTTAATTAGAACTTACAGTACAGTACGCAAGGGGGGAGGGGGTTAAATGGGTCTGTACACTTTCACAGAATATGGAAAATGATGGTCGATTTTTGGCCTGTTTTGTGCAATTTTGCTATGATTCTTTGGGAAAATCATCATTTTTAAACTACTAATTTGGGGGGGAGGGAGGGGGGTCATGAAATTTAGTACCCTAAGTACTAGTTCAAAAATGATGATAATGTTGAACCATCCCTAAGTATAAATAGGATGAAAAGTACTAAGCAAAGTATCCGGAAAAGGTGGTCTTTCAAGACAGGGACCATTGTGGTTGACTTTACAGCCTCTGCACTCTGGAAAAAGTGACAAAATACTGTACTGCAAGTTAACACAATGCACAAATATTCTAAAGACATATGGGCAATGGAACCTGCTTGTCCAACAATATGGGTAATGCAAATTCCTGTCATCTGCAACCATCTTCAACTGGTCCATGTCTTTTTCTCTTTGACCCTTGATATTGTAAAACCTCCTTTCTTCAGTGACTACCCAGGGTTCTGCCACAGGCTAAAATGGGTAAAATTTTATACCCTAAAATTGTCTGCGGTGTATGCCCTTGTACAGTAAAACTGTTGCTTTAGATCTCCTAAACTTCAAAAATTGGCTAAATGTAAGAGGCTCTATGATCTCCCTCTCATCAAGTTATATTTCCTTGACATTTTCTTTCTAGAGGTCTGCATGCTCTGAAATGTATGTATGGCAGACACTCCGCTGCTTGATAATGGTCCCTGGGCAACACTGCTATTGTCAGGTTCCATTGTACACGTATTGCCATCATAGCATCTGCACATAATTTTGAATCAAGTAGATAATTTTGCACAATGCACTAAACTTTGCAGGAAAATTGCACACACCAGACTGATGTCTTAATGTTGTCAAGTCACCTAACCCACAATTGCTGGCCAACCTTAGTCGAGCCACACGGCCCTAGAAACCATACATATCCTACATAATATTGTTGTGCTTCACAAGGTTAATTCAAAAGTCCTGCGCGTTGTTCAGATCTGAATGTATAACTATCCTGGGGCCTCAACGTAAGTGCCGAGACTGTCAAGAATAGCTGGGAGGGGAGAAGGGATCAGTGTGTAACACGGTGCAGAGCAGTAAGTGATACACCCAAGACACAAAAGATAGAGACAAAAAGTCATGGACAAAATCCAGGTGGGGATAAGTTTAATCTGTAACATATATATCATGCTCAAAAACAAGATCTGGTGTACCTTTACATTGCTGATTTAAGAGGGAAGGGACTGTAGGGGACATCCAGGTATACATTGTGGAGTCAAAAGTCTCTCAAGGGTGGGTACCTGGAGTTGTTCAACACAGAGAAGGTTCTCCGGGCACCAGACTGGGAGGGAAAATTATGACTCCGTGCAAAATTTGACAATTTTGATTTATGGTTTTCTAGTGTGATGCATGAGGAAAGAAAGTTCTGCATCTAAGGCAGTACAAATTAAAACAAAACCAAAGATGGTAGTTGCCTGCCTGAATAATATTCAAAAAGGTCTTTTTTTATTTTGACTAATGTCTTGACTACCAATTGCCCTGGAGCCCAGAGTAACTGATCGCCCAGTCTGTCCATTTGCCTGGCCATGGGGGAAAAAAAGAGAAAAAAGCTGACAAGTATCTGGTAGAATTTCTTTATATACTGAAGAACTCCAAAATGAAAACATACATATTTCCAGCTTTGCACACAAATCTTACCTACCTGTCCGAAACAAATTAAATCAGTGTCCCATACAGGCAGCCCCAGATTTCCTCACCTTTTTGTTCAAAATATTATCTGAGCTCATAGGTGACAGATGGAAAAAGACATCACAAGGGACTTCTCGAATGACTTATGCATCTAATCATAAAAGCCTACGTGAAACATATGCATGCCTTCTGGCACAATTCTAAATTTCCCTATAGAGTTTGTTAGGGCCCCTCCCCTCTCAATCTGTACAGGCCTCTCACTATCAGATCCACTTCATCAGTTAATAATAGAGTTAATCAAAACCCTGGGTACAAGTTTAATGGTCTTGTGTATAAATCACAAAGGATGGTCTACTGGTAACCAAGTTTTGTCATTAGTCTGATGTCTCTTATGATGTGTTACACACTGCTTATTCCTGCACAAGTTACACCCATCAATTATTTTGAGTGCTGACCCCTTTATCTCTTCAATTTGAAGTAGCTAGCATTTTTTGCCCTTTTTAATTTTTTCTTAGTGTTGGTCACACAAATAGCTCAATTTTTTCTCACTACATGTACAATTAAAGCACTCCATTATGAATTTGTTCATATTGCTTTATTTTTGAATAAAAGTCTGTTCAGGAGCCAGGCAGTACATGCAGCTTTTAAACCCTATTAATTGCATGTAAATTATATCTGCATGGGGCACATCTAGATTAGGAATCTTAATGGGAGACCTATAAGGTCTTATCCAACATTGTAATTAATTTCATCCACCATATGCAATTATAAATATGGAAAAAGATTAGATGGTGCAAAATGTTGGAATCAAAATTGCAACAAGAAATATGACCAGAATATCCTTGCCCCACAGGTAAAGGACTGTGAGCACCATAAACCCTCCCTTAGAGCTTACCATTCAAGTTTTTCGAGACTTGTCTGACTGAAATTGTTGCAAATAGATGGCATAGCATCAATGTGTTAAATCTCCATGAAACAAAGACTTTTTGTTTGGCCCTGCTAACACTACACTTGATGTGCCAGCATTGGTAACTTGTTCCACATGGCACAATTCCAGCACAGATTGTTGATATCTGTAGAGGCTTCTGGCTTATAACTTTATTCAAGATAACAGGCTAAGCTGAAATTGGTTTCAGCTAAATAACAACTTCACGGTCAGACATTTTATCCCACCATGATAAGTTTTGTCACATATAACATACAGCAGTTGGTGGGGGTCAATGTAACCAGTTTAATTTCACAGAGACAACATAGATACAGTGATAAACCTTTAGTCTTTGGCTAATTCGGGACGATGTCAGTTGAGATGGAGAGAAATTTGGTCTCTAAATCTGTTTACAATACTAAATGATACAATTTGATCATCTTACCAATACAGTATCACATAACAGACCTCTGTTCCACACAGGAGACTGTAGGGCAGACACATTAATATATAATCTATTTTTAAAGAAGCTCAAGTCAAGCCAGTAAATAGATGTATAAATGTGATGGCTGTTTGTAGTCAGACACTCTGGACACTGCTGCAATGTCGCATCTCCAGCACCTGTGAAATATCTTTGTTTCTGGTATCACAGGTTACGAAGAACAGTGGACAAAAAAAGGAACACTTTAAGACAGACCAGATTCAGGCTGGCATTTTTGCCTTGCAATATCTATGTATGAAAACTGCAAAAAAACAATATCTACCTCCATCCTTTCTTTCAATTTTTAGCTCTTTTTTCATTCAAAAGAAAGAATGGACAACCAGCCAAGTGCCTGGATGGCATGAGGAATGTAGTGAGACACAACAAGATTTTTTTTTTAAAAAATCTGATGAGGTTTGGATCAATGCAACCCAGTCTGACTGGGTACTGTCCTGGCTTACATACCACTTTAATGACACCAGCAATGAGCATCAGTGGGTCTGACACTGAACATCAGGATAAGGTCTCCCATTCCCAGGGCCAGAATTTTGGCGAGAATGTGAGAATCCATTCTCATAAAGATTCTCCTAAACTTGTCTTTCTTTAAAAATAAAACTAACTGACAAAAATCCAAATAGATTCTCGCAAAATTTTGCAAAATTCTGGCCCTGAATTCCACTCACCCCCCTATGCACCCAACCCCTCAGTTGCCCCCTGTATTGACATGGCATCAGTTGCATAATGCATTTCATGTTTATGATACAAACCAAAGAGGGTAGAGTTCTCTCTCTACCCTCCTTGTACAAACATATGGTAACTTTTCTTTGCAACTTTTTACATCAAACTTGAACTTTACTTATACTGCCTGGAAGGGTTCACTTGAACATTCAGAACAGCTGGGCAAGTTATAGTCATTCTCCCTTTCACTTTTTGTCCCCAAGATTAATTTACAAAGAGAAGTAAACGGACAGATCTATCAGTGTTTACTCCACTGAGTAAACCACGGCCAGAATTTCGCAAAATTTTGTGAGAATCTATTAGGATTTTTGTCAATTAGTTTTCTTTTTGAAAGACAAGTTGAGAAGAATCTTTACGAGAATGGATTCTCGGATGCTTGCCGAAATTCTGGCCCTGTAAACTAACAGATCTATCAGTGAGATATATTTTGACATTAATATTCCACCCTCTTAAAGACTCAATTGTCCACCAAATGACCTCATGTATTAAATTCACCTACTGTAAAAGAACACCTGTGCTACAAGTCCACTTTTGGCTGACAGAAGGAGTTCATACTGCGTCTGATTTAGAATACTACAGTTAACTCATTCCACCCTGATGACGCTTTTTCCCGCTAATATCTAAATGTCGTCTGCTAATTGTATTTTACTAATTTAGGGATTATTTTTCAATATTTTGGATGAAACTTGCATGGAAGATCATTCCAAATTATATGCCCATGGTCAACAGCTTTCCTTGGCGCGCTCTGGGCGCATTGCGCCCAGAGCGCGCCAAGGAAAGCTGTTGACTCAGTCTTCTACCAGGGTGGAATGAGTTAACCTGACTTATAAATGTGATTTGTATACAGCACAGTTAATGATTACAATTTGTTACATGAACACAATGCACGACGTTAACAGTTCTAAAAATGAACCAGGACATATCATTTTTCTTTTGACTGAAGACCTCAAGAGCGGAGTGATCTTTGGGCTATGGTATGTTTGTGGCCCAGAGGACTGAAGTCAGCAAGGGCACAAATTAACTGATACACCACCCTTAATTGGTTGCACTCCTGTCTGGGAGCATCCTTCTGTGACACAGGTTATCACTTTTCCCAGGAGCTGGAGGTGTCAAGTTTTCTGCACACAATGGAAGGTCACACCCTGTAAACAATTCTTACATTGGCGACTTTCTTCCGTTCACTATTCTAATTGTTTGCTTGACAAAATCAACCTGTTACCGTGGCACTGTCAGGTGCTCCTGAACCAATTTCAAAGAAGGAGCTTCCCCTTAGTGTTTCACTGAAAAGGTAAACTTGTGAAGACTCCACAAATACTTCAGTACGCCTGAACGTCTGTGTATAACAGTCAATATCACTTAAGGGTCTTCAAATCACTGACACAGCAGGGGCACAACCCCCTGTTCTTTGTAATGTTCCAGGTGTTCCGACACTCCTCCACTGTCACATGAAACTCATCAGGGGACACATTGGTGGCCACTTTGAATGAGACAGAGGTGCTTTGTAATGTCACAAACACACAAGTAAGGACAAACATAGGTCAGAGCACAAACTCCTTGTTCACAGGCATGTCACACTCCCCAGCCAAATGTTACCAAAATGCTGGATTTAAACAGCTTTCTTCCAAAGGTGCTGATAAAAAAATATAATTTTAACATCACGTGGAAAAAACATATACTTATTACCTTTTGTTTATTTCATTTTTGAATTATTTTTTTTCACAATTCAAAAATTTAAAAATTTCCGAAAGTAATTATTCAATATTCAATTAATACACTTCCAAAGTCTCTTTTAAATAACACTGATCTGCAAAAAAGGCATCTTGTAGCATTCTTGAAGATTTTGAATGTACAAAGAAAATTGTATTCAAAAAAAGGAAACACCCTCCAACAAATGAAGAGTTTTTCATGTATATCCAGGGCCTGAAGAGATAACATGTTTTCTTGTCCTTTCAGGTATTACGTTTCATAATCTAGCCACAAGCCATTATTAATTCCACCATAATTCAGTTAGACCTAAAGTAGATTCCTCTATTAATAGACCATTAGGGTTAATCCCTATTCCCTACACTTAATACATAATCATAAAGTGTAATTGAAATTAGATAGGTTAGTAACTTGATATCACCAACATGTTTAAATTTTGTTTTTGATAAAATTGACAAGAGGAAACTTTTGCCGGAGCCTGAGTGGTATCAGGTGCTGACAGAATGTGCTTTGCCAAATGTCACTATCCAACCATAAAAAAAAGACAGCAGCTTTGTACTTTGTTTACAAAAGATAATGGTAAAACAAAGCATTTCAAGGCTCTCATTCATCACATTATCTAACAGGAGGGGGTTGGTGCTTTTATCACCCTAAACCAGTAGCTTTAATCCACAGGCGGTGGCCCAAATGCGAGTAATCAGTCAGAGTAAGATGACAAGAGGTGCAAAGAGTACACACGCACAGATGACACCCAAAGTGACATCAACTCTCAACACTTCCAAAACCCTCTTGGACCGTGAGCGCACCCCCGCCGCTTTGTGCCAACTTTATGAGTCAGTGGCTTCCAATATAATTCATCAACCCATAGTGAGTCAAAAGTACAGAAACAAATTTGGCACAAAGGCAAATGCACCCCACTGGACATTGTTGTGGGTTAATTGTTACATGTGACATATGGTTTGCGATAAATCAAAGAGAAGAATGCTAGTTTCCTATCTTGTAAATTCAAGAGTTCTGAGAATAATGTAACCTTGAGGACCGCTGATATCATGAGCAGGACTGTGAAAGGTTTTCCACTTAATTTAATCGGCACATTTAAGGTCTGAATTCTAATGATTTTTTCCCCTTCTCCTTTTTTTTTCTTTTTTTCCATTTTAGGTGTGTAGAGAAGACCCTTGGAGACAAGACACTGATAACAGTTCATCATGTGCAAGCAATGTTACCCTTTACTGAATATTCCAACCCCCTTTTTATGTGCATGGCCAGGCATTCAAGCCATGGGGTATTAGATGAGATATGGCAACATAATAACCCCCTGTCTTCCTCCAGCTTGTTCTATATCTATGCACCCTCATGCCCCAAGCATCTGTCGCCCCAGCTCTGCCCCCTCGATGGGATCGCTGTCTCCCCAGTGACACTTTCCCCAGAGTCTAAACACAGCTGCCCTTTCTCATTGCAGACAAAATGTGCTTTTTAAACCATGGATAAACACATTCATTTCTCTTTTTGAAATGACTCATGCAGCCTAAAACAATTAAGAAGAGAGATGGAAAATTAAGTTTGTGGAATTTAGCAAGCTCCTCCCGATGAATTAAACATGTCAGACTCGAGTCCTGTGTGAAACCACACATCACCCCGGTTATCTACACTGTAAAAGTGTGCATGCATGTCTGCTCTACCACAGCCCTGGGTTTTGTTTTTTTTTTCTTTTTTTTTTTTTTTTTTAAATCACAGAGGGGGATTACAAGTCAGCTTTTTTAGCAGACAAAGAACTTCATCTTGCATTTATGATCAATTCACCCTCCAATGTAGCCTGGCAGCATCGCATTAGAGACAAAGGGAGGGATGAGAGCCCTTGAGGGGGCTGAGCGGCTTTCAGCCCGCTGCAGTGTTTACATACAAAACCATAAATATTATTGATAGAACATAACTATTCACACACTACTGGCGCTGTTGTTTCCCCCGGGCTTATGCAGTAACATTGAGGATGCCCTTATGTCATGGAGGACCCTGATCTTAGACCAGCGCCAGTGATTCTGACACTGATAATTTTCAAATTAGCTGCTTTTGAATAATTTGTGTATTCTAAAAGTAGATCATGTACTTTAACTCGGAATGAACTTGCCACAGGCTAATCAAGAGGATATCTAGACGCAGATATCAGCTTTCAAGCAATACCCTCCAGTGACAGAAAAAAAACTTTTCCCTTGTCTTTGAACAGCTTTGGTAAAATGTGTCTTCTTCTCACTGAAATACCTGTAAAATTTGGACAAATACAGTGGCAATGACTTGTTGTCTATTTCACTTGTCTTGCACGAGTAAAAATGCCCCTTCTCTACACTTTGAGCCACAAAACTGTAGTATCTGTGCACTGGTGTGACAACTAAATCCAGGTGGACATCTGTGCATGCAGATAAGCTGAGGTTTTGTCAATTTTCATCACGGAAAAAAATGGGGGAAGAAATCAATTAACTCGCCAGAAAACTTATACCGAAATATTTCTCACCTATCTATTCCTTGCATACAGCTTAATCATGAGTCTTCGTGTTGTTACAGATTAAGCCCACTAATCACCAAGGCACCATCATGCTTGGCACCTTGATCTGGCATAATAATGTTCTCATTTTAGCTGGACAGGCAGGTATGAGCCAACAATATCTGTGTCCTGGTTTCACAAATTTCATGTCAAAGGTACAAAGGAAGTCAATAGGTAAAATCCACGGGGTACTGGCATCCAACTGTAAGTTATTCAATAAAATACTTGAATATAACTATAATGTGCTGGACTTTAAAGTTCTTTTTTTTTTTTCCTGGAAGGGGGGGGGGGGGTCCTGACAATTGTTAATGTGATAAGGGACAGAATACCTGGTTTTAATGGTAGATACATGTACTGAATTTGAAAAGGGTTTCCATTGTCATCACATATAAAGGACTGATACATATTTAACTACCACTGACTATCATAATTGATTGTGTATAATGTATTGTATGTTTCCATATTACATGCAGGTTCTCACTGACAACATTTTGTTAACCATGATGCCTACTGATGTGTCAGAATAATAGGGATTTCCATCAGGAAAAATTGCAGAATTGGCCTTTGCATTCTGCAAAACCGTGCCAATTTGAGTCCTAATATTTTCAGTAATGTGAGGTGACATAGGATGACAAGTTAAGCCATCTCCACAATATCCACATATCTGAAGGGGGGTAAGGGGGGGGTTTCAGTATGCTGGTACAGGTAATTATTTTTCTAGAGTACGAAGTACGGAAAATAATAATCTTTCAAAATTTTGGATGGTACGAAGTACGTAAAATAAGAGGGCTTCCAGTACACCAGTATGGTAAATAAAAAGCCCCAATACGCCAGTACGGGAAACCCCTTTCCCACCCTCATATCTGGCAGCACAACCCCCATCCTGAAAGTCATAAGGAACACCGCACTCTGCATGTATGTAAATATATGTACACCATACATACAGTATTCATCTTAATAAGAGCACATTCCCCAAAGAAAGAACCCCCAAAATATCCCAATTTTCAAACGAGTTGTAGAATTTATTATTACACTTAGGATCTACATTTTTTTCAGCTTTTGTGGATGATTTTTTATAGCACACTGTGCTTATTAAGATGAATACGGTACATATATCATTTTGAAGGATAGAGTAGCATAGGATAGTCTCTTTATCTCAATTATCAAAGTGTCTATGTTAGTAAGCCTTTCTTATAAAAAATCTTCTCATCCATAGAAAGCCATCAATCACTTTAACAGACTGTGGTACATTTAGAATTATATTCAAACAGTTCTATTAGATTATCTTTAATTATGTACCCTTGTACCCCAAAATTTTAAACATTGTAACTAAACAAAACAAAGAACACACAGTGTTACTGTTATACAATGTATTTTTTATCTTTAAAGTTAAAGGATAGGCATGGATATTACCATATCACTTTATGGGGGGGGGGGGGGGGGGATCTGGCCTCACACTTCCATTACAACAAGTTGCCACTGTCTGGTGGTGGTACACACCACTTTCCAGTTGCAAACTTGCCCCCATATTCAGTGGTGACCCACAATGCAATGGTCAGAACACCAGGCACTTGACACAGAGACACCATTTTTCATAAAATTCCTACAAACACAATTAATTTCTATTTCAAACCATACAATGTTTCCAGCAGAGATGAACTGGGAGGAAATGTTGAATTTTAAGCATTGTCCAGCAGAGGTTGACAATCTAAATAACAGTTCTGTATTGCCTGGGAATGCAGCCAACTGAGTGACAGCAAACTGTGCGCTGGACTGCAACATGATTAACTTAAACTTCAACATGATCCCTTTCCGAAAGGGAAAAAATAACACTTTATCATCTGCATGTAATAACTTAAAGTAACCAGACACTATTTATGTCTTAAAAGTCAATATTCCTGGTGAGGAAAGGTACCTGCCAGGGTACAAAATTAGTGGGTGTCTAGCTGCCTGGGTAACTTTCATTTGTGTCAGGCAACTTTATTTCCTTAGCGCTTTCCCACGGGGCAACTTTGTATTTTTAGCAGAACATGTTATTTCCAACAATAGTGGCAAACATTAAGTACAGTTCCTAGAATCTTCTTCGTCATGCGGTAACGTCTTTCCTGCTCAAACGAGCCAAAAGCACCGAGGTGTAAATAGTCTACCATAATGTTTCGACTTAAATTTCTCGTTACTAGAAAGCATTTTTGCCAAGATTTGTATCTAAGGCCAATAATGATGGTATACTCGTGGTCAATAGCTTTCCTTGGCATGGGTTGGACCAACCTGCATCAAGGAAAGCTATTGACTCAGTCATACTGTGACCAGGAATGGGCTACAGATAGCATGTCTCTAGGGATGGTTGAACATTTTCATTTTGATGCCAGTACACATAGCACTCGTCTTCATTACTTCTCCCTCCCCAGACTCAGCACTCCATGTATTAAAAAATGATGACCTGCCAGTTGTGTTGGCAATGACACAAGTAACATGAACAAAAATCCTGAGTTACTGTCAGGTACTAAAAGTGAAAAGTTACAAGCAATACTTATTGGGCTCTCCAGGTATGCATTTCCAGTCCATAGATTATTGCATTGTTACCAATGCACAGCACCCACACCCCCTTCCATGGCATGCTGTATGTGCTCATGAAAATGAGGTCACCATCTCTGAGTCAACTGCTTCCCTCATTACACTGTGGCCCCACTACACACAGGAAAATGGTTGACTTAGGTCTCCAGAAAGTTAAATGTGAAATTGATGCAGATACTAAATTTTCCTGGTTTTCACTTTCTTACTACTCTAAAAATATAATGTTGTCTGGTGATGACTAGTGCTTTATCTTGGAGACCTGGCCAAAACAGATCATCTTCAGCCACCGTCTTCTCACTGATAATATTTTCCCCAGGTCAACCTCTGTGTCAAATCACTCTGTCCGTCCGGTGCCAAAATCAAGAAAAAACTTCAAAGCTGGGGCTATTTGTAGCTACAGGTGAAATAATTACCTGATTGGGTAAGGTAGGTGCCGTGTTCCTCACCTTAGGTGGTTGTCTACAGAGCCAGAAGAAAGGGTGCAATCATTAGCCATTTAGTCTGGGCATTCAAGCAATGGAGTGTGGACACAGGACACCTTGCCCCGGGCACCCAGTAACCTACCTCACAAACTCTTAACTCCTTACCACATGTATCCAAATTTTTCTTCTTAAATTGGGGTCTCTTGATCATTTCCCACATCAATGAAACCAAAGTCTTTTTTTTTTTTTTTATACATTTCAAGGAAGTTCATATGAAATTCCCCTCAAGCCAAAATCTTGCTCTTTTATCCTGACTTTTCTTTTTTTCAGTCATGGAAGGTGGAAAAACTCCTCACAAGCTGGCAAATGTTGTTGAATCACACCATCTTAGCAACATAGAGTTAACATAGAGTACTGGTCGCTGAGCTGAAAATAACAGTTGGTGATAGCTTCTAGTGTCTGCTAAGAATCTCACACAGTTAATAACCATGTACTTTAAAAGTCATCAATATTATTACAGAACTTTTGAAGGTGGGTATTACTTACTCAAAGACATCAATTTTCTGGTCTTGCTGTAAAAAAAAATCAATAACTTTGAAGGCACGGACAAAAGGCAGACCTGCATGCACACCTACTTTGCAGACATCAACTACTACTTCCAGCAAATTGTGTTTTTCCAGATGGTTTAGAAGAAAGGACAAAACACCAAAGAGTGCTTTCAAAAAGCTGACCATGGCAAGTGCGCCACCTCTTTCATATTTAATGTCATCAGTCTATGCGGTTATTAGTAACAATATTGTCCCACTGATAGGAGTACAATGCAACAACTGAAACCCATGCAGCTCAGTGGTCCAGTACTCGAGTGCTGACCTTCTCACACTATGACCTAGGCAGCTCAGTGGTCCAGTATAGGAGTGCTGACCTTTTCACACTGTGACCTAGGCAGCTCAGTGGTCCAGCAATAGAATGCTGACCTTCCAACACTGTGACCCAGGCAGCTCAGTGGTCCAGTAATAGAATGCCGACCTTCTAACACTGTGACCCAGGCAGCTTAGTGGTCCAGTAATAGAATGCCGATCTTCTAACACTGTGACCCAGGCAGCTTAGTGGTCCAGTAATAGAATGCCGACCTTCTAACACTGTGAACCAGGCAGCTCAGTGGTCCAGTACTCCAGTGCTGACCTTCTCACTGTGACCCAGGCAGCTCAGTGGTCAAGCAATATAGTGCTGACCTTCTAACACTGTGGCTCAGGCAGCTCAGTGGTCCAGTAATAGAATACTGACCTTCCAACACTGTGACCCAGGCAGGTCAGTGGTCCAGTAATGGAATTCTGACCTTCTAACACTGCGACCCAGGCAGCTCTGAGGTCCAGCAATAGAATGCTTACCTTATAACACTGTGACCCAGGCAGCTCAGTGGTCCAGCAATAGAATGCTGATCTTCTAATGCTGTGGCCTGTGGTGGATCCCCAATGACAGTGCTCATGTATTTTTCACACCAGAATGCCCCGTTCGGTTACATGGAGTCCAGTTTTGAGGGTAAGTATTTTGTGTCAGTTTGGAGTTCATGGCCAGGTGTGACAGGGGTCCTGAACACCTGCTACACTCTGCAGGTTTCCATCAGGTCACTGGTCCTCCAGTTTACTGCTGCATTGACTTTGGAATAAGACCTGCCTACAAGTCCCTACCCCACCCCACCCCACCCCCTCCATACTAGACCCTGTGAAAGGACAGTCTTTGACTAAACAGGCTACATCGATGAAAGTTTACCAGAGATAGATACACAGGATATGCAGAACCTGATTTTATTGAGTGTGATGGAATAAGTAGTTTGCCCAATACTTTATAATGGTTTTAAAAGTACATCTCCATGTTACTGAATTCACTTTCTACTGCAAAAAAAAAACTTTCACCCATGGTCTATCTACTTCATTGACAATGCTCAAAAGACAAAAGCAAACATTTCGAAGCTGAAAAGGCAACTTGGCGCTTTATAATTACTGGTTATTTCAAGAGCCCTTCTCTCTCTGACTATCCTTGTGGTGTCTGTGGTATTTCAAAAATGTTCACTTGGCTACACCATTCAGAGTCACTATGATTCCAGACTCACTAAGTGGAGACATTGGAGTCGTATTTATAATGATTGCCTGGTAATTGTGTTATCTTTCTGCAAGAAGGATTTCTCTTCCCTCTTCTTGGTTGTACATGAAATAAAATATGTTCAAACCAATGTTCCATTATTTTTATCATTATCAGAATTATCCTTGTAAACATGACAAGCACACTCACTGTAATGCTGTGGAAATCCTTTGAAGGGGACTATTACATAGAGTGTAAACATGTCTCAGATACAAATCTATACCCAGACACTTAATATGGGGCCTTTACACCCTTCCACATACACAGGATGTGTACAAAGTTATGATCTTCCCAGATATTAACCCATTCAGTAGCCATTCTATACTAATGACAGTTCTTCTCATTATGTTGCCCAGAATTAAATGAAACTTTCCTTAAAATTCATCAGCGCCATTTTTTTTAAATAAATGAAAAACATCATTCAAGCATGTTGTAAAGTCATTGACTTTCACACTAGCATGGTAGGGGCCATTGACAATGCCAGGCATAGCTTACCAGCCACTGCAAAAAGCACAAAACAATCAAGGTCACCAGCACCTTAGCACACAATGGGTTAACTAACATGTAACTAACAGGTGAGGTGGCAGCATTTCACACCTGCGTGATGACATAACTGTACCACACCTCGAACTCTATTCTTAATCCTCAACAAACATCTCACATCAAAAGGTAATTCAGTTTGTGTGTGTGTTCGTTGTTAGGAAAAGCCCACGGAATTCTCCTTAACACACCCAATGTTGATCACCGCTGTATTTACGCTGGTCCTTCAGGCTATTGTAAACCCAGCGTGTTTCCACATTGTTATGCCTGCACCTTCAGAGAGAATGGCGCTGACCCGTGGTAAGAGGAATACACCAAGGTTTTGTGGATGCTTTCTCTTACTGGGGCATCAATCTCTTTCAATTGTCACTCAAGATTCTTCTGTAATACTGCTTAACACGCATAGATTAATGGCCTTCATTTCCAGCTATATATCAACACATAAGGAACATAACTATCACAGCTGACTGAACTGCTCCATCACTGGCCATACATCTCCATACTGGACCACGTACCTCTCCCTCAGGTAGTCTCCAGGATATCTGGCATTTAGATAAAGGCCAGCCTTCCAGGGTTGGGGTCTCTTATGGTTTTGACTGCCCCAACCATGTCCTGGGTGGGTCTTCATGCCATTCAATTCTACTTTGTGCCACATGCTTGCCATTATACTGACTAATGTTCTAGCAAAACCGCCCTTCAAACTGCAGTAAATTGTCCTCCTCCGATATCAAGTCACGGGACACTAATTCCTCACCTTCATAATTTACACACCTCTCCCTTGCTGAAACCATCTACAATTTACATCCAGGCTTACTTGATTTTTTGACGAGGGATCTGACAGTTTAATCGGAACCTGGGACCTGGGAATGTGTGAGCAATCTGAAGAAAATGGCAACTGATTTGGAATCATTAAGTCATCAAGCCTACATTCAACATGTCACACATAGGTCAATCTGGGATAAAATGGTTTGATTTGGAGGGTAATTATCTCAATTTTCCTGGCAAGTAAATAGAACCCACAAACAAGATATCTGACAGATTGAACAAGCAGTTAAATCCAACACCTTGACTTTACCTGAGCCATATTATCTTACTATACAAGCATATGTCATCAACTTTGACATCTGAAAATTACCAAAATGAAAAGCAAAATTGTACTTTTCTTCTACTAGTTGTCTGAAATTTTCCTCTTCATCAGTAGTTTCATCAAAATTCTTGGGATGCCCCGGTAGACATGGCAATGACATATGGTTATAGACATTGATAACTGAGAACTTGAGGCTTAACAGCTTAAGTCATTTAACATGACTTGGGAACTAGGCTGGTGGGATCCTGCACTCTTTAACCCCTTCATTCCCCACCATGTCAGTTTGAAATGCAGATTTTGTACTTCAATACAAATATTTAATTTTAAAAAATATGTTTAGTTTAACATGTAATGTTGCACTGTATTTTCCATTTCACTAACTTTTCCTTATCTGTTAATACCATCAAACTGTGTATATCCAGGAATGTAAAACTCCAGCAATGGAAAACTTCATTTTTTTTGTACACAAGAAAGTCATATTTTTTTTATTTCCTCATGCATGATATACCTGTTCATAGCACCTGAGTGTCAAATATACACTTCCTGGAAATATGTCTGAGGGACGTGAAACCAGACTATACCTGTCTCTGCACTTATTTGATGGCATTTATAATCACGATCTTCACATATATACGACAAACACCAGCTGCCAAATACATGGTAACTGTTTGGCCCCTTATCTCCTATTCAGAAGTATAAATACCGGTATATTTGATGCCACTCATATCAACCAACAACATGTGTATTTTGATGCAAATAATGATATCAATCCAAAGGATTGAATAGTATTTGTCACCCTACCTGATAATTCTCTGTATAAAAGCCCATTGTTATATCCCACAGCCACTCAGTCTCCTTACCTGTTTAACACAAATGACATACAGGTTGTAGGCTGCCACTCAGAGTGCTATCAATCTAATGAAATTACAATCTCATCTACCTGTCTGCTTATGATGGAGCACACAGTGCTACTATACCAATATGACTTATTTTATCTATTTTTTACGGCTTCCTATAGACCGGTACACATCAATGAGAATCGCAATTTGTGTTTTCCTTACAAATATATATGTATATGGAAGTACCACTGAAGTCTACAACCTTCAAACATGAGGCTCTTTCTTGCAGAAAATGGGATCCTATCTTAGCATACTTTAAAAGCATTAAGCATGTTGACTGCTTGTGTCCCACACATGTTCAGAACATCCATAAAGTAAATTAACAGATGAGCTATGCTGGTAAATCACTTGTATGTAAAGTTGTACAGAAAGACATTTGCACTGCACAAAATCAACTTACCAGTGCTTCCGTTAACCCCCCCCCCCCCCATGGGGCTATATTAGCCTTTCAAAGCCTGAGATACCCTCTGAGAATATTCTAAAGGGTCACAAGTCTTGTTTATTTACATGCAACAATTCGTGAAAACCTAGTCTTCTCACTTGAATTGCCCTTCTTGTGACCCCCTGAAAAATCTGCTAACAGAAACACTGACTTCGCAGTGTGACTGGTATCACACAGGCCTAAAATACAATAATGTAAGCATGTATCATCGTGCTGTCTCCAAGAGCACAATACAATGCCCCAGGTCAACAGCTTTTCTTAGCATGAGTTGGGCACTAAGTGCCAAGGAAAGCTGTTCACTCAGTCTTAATTCAGGGGGGAAAGGGCTGAATTATTAAAATGTCAAATTACAATAGAAAGTAATGGGAATACCCAACTACAGCCTTCCTGATTGAAGTGCCATCTGCAGGAATGAAGCAGGAACCACCTGTTCTTGCTCTTCCCTATTTTCTTTACCTCAAAATTAAAAAGCTGTCATAAAAAGGCACGATGTACTCTGTAGGTAATCTGTGGCTTGTGAAGTAACTTTAAATGCCTTATTTTAGACTTCATTTTCCTGATGGCACAGAAATGCTGCAAAATAATAAAAAAAAAAAACTGATAGTGTAAAAAATCTTAATATGTTTCACAAAATTACATCAAAATGGTGAATTGAAAGGAGAAGAAGAATGTCTCAAAATGTGAAAAATGGTGCTCTTCAAAATAATTAAATAAGATTTGAAGACAGTAAGCAAGATGGATAGTCTCATCTGAAACTAATTTAACTTATAATGGATTCCAGTCTTTGCTTTGCTTATCCTTCATAGGAAATGAACTTTAAACATTAAATCACAATTTTTTTTTGTAATCTATTGAAGTATTACAGTTTCATTAAGTTTGATGTCATTACTCTTTATGATTCTCAAAAATATTTTTCCATATCTGAATGTTGGGTTATGCACATTTGGTTGACACTTTACGTCAGGAAATAAAAAATGTGGGCATTAAATAAATGGAATAATTATGAAATGTATCTTCTGAGTGTTTCTTTTTGACCTTGTTTGCATGGAACTTAACCCAAGCAATCTGCCATCAAGGAAACAACAAAGACTGTAAACCAATATGACCCATTGCAATACAAAGTACATGTAAGTGGGTTTTATGGGTCAACCCCCTGTAATAGATCCACACCTAACAATTAACACTCTAACATTTGTTTCGCAAGGGTAGCCACTGGGCACTGCTCTCCTAGAAGTAAGAGCTAGGTTGAGTACTGGTGGGGATGGTCCCTGCAACAAGAAGTAGACACCTGATCAATATCAATATAAACAGCCTAATTTCTCTCTGCCCAACAGTTTATGATTTCAAATCCATTTTTGAACTGTACATGCTCTTTTTGTGGTCTCCGTGGCTTGCATTGAAGTCTCCAGTAATCATTTCTGTCATGAATTGAGGTCTTTGACAATTAACTGTACACTCCTTTAATTAATATTATCAGCAAAGTGTGTTCTTGGCTAATATAATGAAGATCAGTGGAGTTGCTTTCCTGGGGGCTATCTCATACATCTTATTTGGTAACTCTTATGCATCGATGCATCTTTGGAGATGGCCCCACTCCCAAAGCAACAATATTGCCCATCAACACCAATCAAAGATAGAGAAACTTCCTTCTGCAAAATGGGATATACAGTGTTTGAAGCTTGGGGGGCTGGGTCTCTTAATTTGTTTCTATCATCTTGTGAAATGGACACTGTACTTGAAAGGCACCATTCAACATTTCCCTCCTTAATATTGATCCAAGAACTCTCTGTCTTGCAAGCTTTGAAGTGATCTTCGCTGATTTAAACCACTGGAGTCTATCTGCCAACATGGCTTTTTCTGTCGTAGATCTTTCAGACTTGGAACAATTACCCCTACATCAGCCTTGGCACACTGCTCCAAAAATCATCCTGTCCATTTGCCATGGTGAACACTTGCTAGATGACTAACATAATATTAACCTGTGTCACTGTTAGGTGATTTGTTTGCTTGTCTGAACTCCCGAACACGTCAAGATTTGAGGTAAAAGGTTGCTGATCTGCAATTAAGTTTTAATCCAAACACAGATTGGAACACTTTGACAGCATTGAAGTAATGGAAGACATTTGATGTTAAACACACACAGCCATATCTACTGGGCATCGCGTTACCATATATCCAATGTAACCTGCCAACCCACTGAGCCCATCCCAGAGACCTATTTTGACACACCCATGTCTCACGGAGCATTTGACGTGTAAATTTGCATCCTTTTGATAAAGTAAGCATAACAAAAATTTTTACAAATTTTCGCCAAAAATAGTTCTTGTCTTGGATACCCTGCAGTATGAGAGAACACCCTGTAGTATAATAGAAGACCCTCCAGTATGATATAACACCCCGCAGCATGATAGAACACCTGTAGTATGATAGAACACCCTGCAGTATGATAGAACACCTGCAGTATCATAGAACACCTCACAGTATCATAGAACACCTCACAGTATGATAGAACACCCTGCAGTATGATAGAACACCTCACAGTATCATAGAACACGTCACAGTATGATAGAACACCCTGCAGTATGATAGAACACCTCACAGTATCATAGAACACCTCACAGTATCATAGAACACCTCACAGTATGATAGAACACCCTGCAGTATGATAGAACACCTCACAGTATGATTTAACACCCTGCAGTATGATTTAACACCCTGCACTATGATAGAACACCCTGCAGTATGATAGAACACCTCACAGTATGATAGAACACCCTGCAGTATGATAGAACACCTCACAGTATGATTTAACACCCTGCAATATGTTAGAACACCCTACAGCATGATAGAACACCCTGCACTATGATACAATACCCGTAGTATGATAGAACGCCCCATAGTATGATAGAACACCCTGCAGTATGAAAGAACACCCACAATGACAGAACACCCCAAAAAACCCTGCAGTATGAGAGAACACCCCACAGTATGATAATACACCATCCAGTATGATAGAACACCCCACAGCATGATAGAACACCATCCAGTATGATAGAACACCCCACGCAACAGTATGATAGAAGTCTCCCAAACAGGTATGGCAGTCTCTTAAGATCACATCTGTAAAGAGACCACTCCTATACTAAAGGCAACCAAGTTATAGTCCCATGTTTGTTTTTCTTTAATTAAATCATCTCCTATTAAGACCACTCCCCTCTTAAGACTTTCAGTCCCTTAGGTGGTCTTTATAGGGAGATTCCACTATACACTACTTTAGCACACACACACACATAAGCACTGTTGGTCTAAATGGCAGAGAGAACTGCTCAAATTGGTTGAAAAAGCACAGGATCAAAGTCAAAGATGGAAATGCCTGGGCTCACAACAGGACCTCCAGAGTTACAATCAATATGGCTACAATGACTAAAATATTTCAGCCACACTTCAGTTTCATTAGCTGTATCTATATTCTTCTGAATACCTGAAGTAAGCTGACAAAGCTGTATGGTTTAACTATTTCAGTGCCAATCATGCCTTAAGTTGATCTACTAAAGCAAAACTAGTCCAAACTACCATTAGGAGCCCAGATTTGTATTCCTTGTAAAAAGGCCTTTCATTCAAGTACCAGTATGCCTATAGTTCCAGAGAGAATACCCCAGGTCAACAGCTTTTCTCAGCATGCATTGGGTGCAATGCGCCCAATGCGTGCCCAGAAAAGCTGTTGACCCAGCCCAAAATTTGGGACTGAAAAGGTTAAATTCACGCAAGTAAAATGGAAATTTTCTTCATCCAAAAAAAAAAAATAATAATAATGATAATAAGTAACTTTGGTCAAATCAAGCCTCTGCCAGCCAATCAGATCTAACAACACCAGCACAGAGAACTGCATTACCGCATACAACACTTACGCCCCATTGATCCACATACAACTTTGAGTATGGTTGCTTATTATAAAAAAAAAAAAAGTTATACATTGGTGGTGGTTCAAATAGAATGTAATATTTGCATTTGGTTTTATGAACAGAAATTGAAATTAGGTAACATTCATTTACCGTCAGACATCAATAAATATCTTCTCTCAGCTACATTTATTTTATTGACTCTTGGGATAAATCTGATTTGGTTGGAGTGTGTTGTCCCAACAGCATCTACACAGCTCTTTAGCCCGATTGGGACAATATTATCTTCTATCAGTCCAGCTTTCCAGTGACAGAATACCTATTGGTCCCCCTTTGAGTGCTGACCACATTTATTCCTTTTAGTGTGCACTGTTTATTTATCCAATAGTGGCACTTCCACAAAACATGACATGTTAATTCATTTTTCCATTTCTGAACAGTAACCTTATATTGAGCTCTTTCAAAAATTCTGAGTGCCATTTGTATTCCATGCTTATGAATAAAAGGACCAATTAGACTCAGTTTGTAACTAGTTCTGAGAAATGTACATGTACTCGAGTCCCGATGCAGTACTGGGGTTCTACTCAAGTGAGTGTCACGTGTATGTAAACAACTACCTCTTTTTTCAATGACATTTGAAAGCATACATTGAACCTCACTACAACTGCGTCTCGAAAATAAACAGTTGAATGGGTTCTATTTGGGTTACCCATAAAATACAATAATATACCAGTCTTTTGCTACTCAAAAGCACTATTACATGTATATGACGCGGCACTAATATTACCCACCAATATTAAACAGAATTGCATGTACTCCAAGCTTTTGCATGTCAAATCTGTTGTCGTATCTGGTTTTACTGCGTATTTCTGCGACCTTAGCGCTGGATTAAGAGAGATATTTCATGTCTCATGTCACGGAAGGGTTACTGCACCAAGTAATCAAATGCATTTCTGACAAAAGTGAGTGGATCTCCATCCCCTTATTAAAGTTATTCTTCATTCTTCAACGGCCACAACGCAAGTTACATTCGATGCTCCGCTGCTGGTCTTTCTACCACGCAATATTGAGTATTTACTGGGCGTGGAATGCTGCTGGGGGAAATCACGAGGACAAACCTACGATACGACGCCAAAATTAACTTTATCCCCATGCTTGAACAGCTGATCTACATGCACAACCCACCGACATCCACTCATTTCAAGTGGCATCAAGGAATTACTGTGAAACGACCCTATTCAATTGTTCCGTAATAAAATACAAGATTGCCAACTTCTGTTTAAATCCTCTGTTGACAGGTCAAAGTCTACTCTTCAGCTCACCCTACCCAGCGTCATCTTCTGAAAGGTCTTGCTGTCAACTCTCAAACCTCTAAGGCACTTTCTTCCACTGGCACTCTATGCCAATGGACCACATCATCCTCATCTACTTCTAGCCTGGCTCGACTTCGTTTTTTACCCACATGTGACACCAACATTAATTAAAACTTAACTTTTTCTGGTTTTGTCCAACAGGTGCAACACATCCCATGCATTTCGAAATTTCAATAAAAATTGACATGTTAAAGACTACAGTTACAATATTACCTGTGTACACTTCTCCAGGTTTGTATTTTTCCGGTGGCGGTCTTCCAGAAATTTTTATCCGAAACCCATTGTCGCCCGGTGTTTTGCTTGCCGTGGTGACCGGAGGGTCTCGGAGGCAGATATCTTGAGTGTTCGCCGGTAAAGAGTCATGAACAAGAGTCAGCAGTACACACAAACAGGTCCATAACGGTCCTGATCCTTTCATGATGGATAAAAATCCTTTTGCACGGTCCTGCAGGTCATAAATTCATTGGTCAAGTATGGGGAACTCAGCACGAAAAGTTGTACTCCCCGTTGCACTTGGCCGCCTGGTCCTGAATGGGAATATCCAATTAATCCTATAGGCTGTTCAATGCCTTATCTTTACCCCCTCCGCTGAGATCGGCAACTGTACTCGCATGGGCACAGCAACACCGCTTGTCTGCACTGTTATAAAGCCAGTTTCACCGGTTGTATGTGGGCGAGAACATTTTGCCCTTTCCCATAAATCAGAAATCCTGATGTATCGATATGTCACTACAGCAGTCGCGTGCCATCTGAAAGGAAATTGAACAGTTACATTTCACGGAGGCTGGAAACTTAAGGGACCAGCTATTATTTCATTGCCTCGTCAATGATGACTGGTGTTGAACAGAAACTGAGTACACCAAGCGTGCGCTGGGCTCGTTGTCGGGACCAAAGAAATATGATATTATTTATTTACTGCAAAATACAACACGAGAAAGGACAAACGCCTATAATACATTCATGAGAAAAATATATCAATCTGAAATGATATAATGTCACAGCCCAGAAACAATGTAATAGTTTCTAATGAAACATTCAATGAAATAGTGTCATCTATTTTTTAACTCAAGTTCGCCTGAAACACACACAACTAATGAACTTTTCATTGTGTCTATTTGTTATCAGAATTTTACTATCAGTATCTCATGAAGACAGTTCAGTTCTAATTGATTTCCCAATGGATCTGCCTGCTACAATTGCAAAAGTGATCAATACATGGAATTACATTTATTCCAACTTACCCATGTAATGGTCAGAACAAAACTGCGCGGGGCAATAACTTCGCTCATCGGCCATCGACAAGAAAATTTCTCCTGCACCTACTTGCCGATTATAACCAGGAGAGTGCTGGTTATATTAATTTGCAACAGCTCACTAGGACCATCCGGAAAATGTGCCACATTATATGCTGTGCAAGTTTCATATAAACTTGATTATTAACCCTTTCTGCCCATGCGGGCTCTGTTTACAATTCAACAGCTTTTCTTGGCATATCTTAGCAAAGAAAGCTACAACTACATACCAAGATCCAGCAGCGTATTCTTGTGACAGGGCAAGGTGTCCTTAAAATGAGCATTGGAACTTCTGAAAATTTATAAACTGAAAAGTTTGGTAAATGTACGAAACGGATGAGTTATAATTGCGCGCCAGATCTGGAACCTTTGTAACAAGCGAAAACTATTTCACTGGCTATAATGCAGCTGTAATAGACTTTGAAGATTTTTCAAATATCGCTGCATATGTTAGACTAAGGAAATAAGTGTATATAATCGAATAATTGAAACCCTACTTTTGCCCATTGCATGGAAAATAAGGTATCGTTTTAATGAAAATATTTATTGTCTTTTTACTTAACTTGGTCTATTTCAGTTATTTGTCAGAAACTATCATGGGTGGATTTTGTGCAATTCCAAGTTATATCCAACATGCAAACAGTGACATTGTAATTTAGCTGACAAATGAAAAGTAAAACCTGTGTAAATGGCACAACAACCATGGCTGGCCAAAACTGGCATTAGTTGCGCGCCACATAAGCTAACGTAATTATTACACTAACATCATAGTAATTGGTGAGGAGTGTCAGACTTGCAGGGTGACTGCTATCAAACTCAACAAAACCTGTAAATTGTCAATCATTAATTGCAGCCCGATGCTTGCATGGTTTGATTCACGTGGATGTGGTCTTCTATGCCTCCGCAAATACTCGGTATTTATTATCCAGACCCGTGCATATATGCATTGTCTCACAAGGTCTTAACTGTCTAGGGCTTCACGCAATGACAATCGTGGTTAACGCTCGCATGTTGATAATGGCATGTTAGGTAAAATCCGCGATAATTACCCAAAGTCCACAGTAATTTGATACATAGGTGCACTTACAGTTCACTGTGATGTCTTGCATCTGCTCCTCAGGCCCATTTTGATGAAGCCATACAAATTACAAACATGGAATTAACATACCATTTTGCTTCATAGAATTATTTTTATGAAAAAACTCACTCAATGCAAATATGAAAAAAGTCAGATATCATGATTTTTATCTAATTTTGTATTGGCACGCGCCTGTTTAGCTTGCGATTGCAGGATGCTGTTATACATGCAGGCTTCATCCTGGTATATTCGATTAATTTTCATGCATTGTAAGTCTGGATTTACCAACAAAAAAGAGTTCACATATTTATAAAAGTGGGTATGGTAATGGAAAATTTTAAACAATACTTTACATTTCGCCCTTAAAAATTCCACAACTTTAATCACGGTTGTGTGATCAACCAAAAAGCGCACCGTAGACAGATGCACGGGCGTTGATGCACAACGCCACCTATACACAGTGCGCGGAGATACTATTCCATTCACTTTATTGAGCAAAAAAGCACAATATCATCATTAACGTGCGAAATAGGATATAATATCCATTTTATGTTTTTTGTAGAACCGTCCTGATCAGACTTTCTTGTGGGTATCTCTTCTTGATCTCTGTTTTCAAAGCAGTGGAAAAAATGTTAAGAAAATAAAAGGGAGTGAAGTTTGTGCTGGCAACAGACATAAAAACACATTTATATTACCGGCGCTGTGTCGTCTTTTTTTTCCAACATGGTTTCATTGTCAGCTGTCACCGTTTCCTCATTTTTAATTGTCCTTATTGTCGTTGTTGTTTTTGTTTTTGCTGTTTCTTTCTTTTGCCATCACCTTACTCTATCAATAATGCATTCTGTTTGGACAATTTACTTTCCCAAGGGTTTTTCTAGAACTGTAATTGGTTTTAATGGTTGCCGTCGGCCAGCAATGGCATGCTTCATATTTTACAAACCATGGGGAGGGGGTGCACGTCGCTTTGTTCCGTCTACTTAGAAATTTAAAAAGCAGAAGGCAACTGGAAAACCGTCTAAAATTCAGCCCCAAAGTCACCTTGTATGTGAGGTGAATGAAGCCCAGATATCTGGTCATGCACGTTGTTTCTATTAAGACAAGTCTATTAGGCCAGAATTATAATAAAAGAAAGAATGCAATAGTTTGAGATCAGAAGAATGTGTTTGTTTGTTGTTAAATAATACCCCGCCTATACACGATGGTTCAAATGATGAATTAATAACTTTTTCATCATATCGGTTGTCCCACGAATACTCGGGGGAAAATCAGCCCAGTGTTGTTCATCATTTTATTTCATATCGTCTTTTCTTTCTTGCAAGTTATTCGAACACATAGAAAAAATACACAGTGAATTAACAAAATTTCACTGTATTCTTGTTTTGGCTTATTTTGCTGGTGACCGAAGTTTGTGAAAATAAAAGCACAACACGAACTATGTCCAAAATAGTAAAATTAAAACAACAGTTAAATGCCTCAAATACCAGGGGAAATATTGAGTGAAAATTATACACATGAAAATAAGTACATTTGCTGTCATTAATTACTTGGGCTAATTAAGACACATCAACATGATTTGTGCTTTATATGGATCTTCCTATATGCCCGAATATCATGCATGAACATCGCCAAGCCTCTTGGATGGTAGTGTTGCTATGGTAACTTGTCAACTTGTCTCTGTTTCACTCTCTGCTCTATGCATGCACATGTATGGAAGTAATATGTAGGTATGTTGCTTGATATCTGTTATCATTGGTGGGACATGTGGGCATAATAATATAGGGAAACAGCATCATTAAGGTACGGCAATTGCACTCCTATTGTTGAATGGTATGAAGATGATCACAAATTATTCAAATTAGATGTAAACGAAATTTTACGTGTCTCGTGCCTTGAAAGGTTCACAGACATTCACTGATTGTTGGAACAATAAGCATTTGATTTAGTTGCGTACATATTGCCTTATTAAATGGAGACAATAGGCTGCCAGACATGTGCATTATTCTGGACGCTGACAGCATGTGCTTCCTGTGCCAAATGACATTTCCAACCAATGAATATAACAGGTAAAGTTTATCCCCCAGGTGGCGTCACTTGCAACATGTGCCCGCACCAGCCCCAACAATGACTGTTACAATCTTGCATTTGTTGGAATTTAACAATTAGCGTTATTTTAATATACTCATGGATTTTACCACATGTTGCATAAAGTTATCACAAAAATTTCATTTTGTATTTATTTGTCTGTTTGTCTGTTTGTCTGTTTGTCTGTCTGTCTGTCTGTCTGTCTGTCTATCTATCTATCTATCTATCTATCTATCTATCTATTTATTGTGAATTCTATTAATTTCAATTATCCTTTTGTGTTTTTTATATGTTATGGGTCCAGCCTGACATGAATAATTGTACTGCACTGTCCTGCACACTGCCCGGTACGGTACGGCACGGCACGGCACTGCACTACAAGTTTGTTGCGAATATATATATATATATATATATATATATATATATATATATATATATATATATATATATATATATATATATATATATATATATATGTATATATATATATATATGTATATATATACATACATACATACATGTGTGTGTGTGTGTGTGAGAGAGAGAGAGAGAGAGAGAGAGAGAGAGAGAGAGAGAGAGAGAGAGAGAGAGAGAGAGAGAGAGAGAGAGAGAGAGAGAGAGAGAGAGAGAGAGAGAGAGAGAGAGAGAGAGAGAGAGAGAGAGAGAGAGAGAGAGAGAGGGTCACAACAAGACTTCCCAGTCACATGAGTGCACGAGGCGAGTGAATGTCAAATGTTGTCTCCTTCAATTGAACAAGTCATACTTTAAATTATCTTGATTAGGAGCACTTGTAATTTTAAGTCTTTAAATAGTCAAAAAGAGTCCAAGAGAGTATTCCAGATTGTACCCACTTTGTTGGTGATAAATCTGACAATGGTCCTGACATCATAAGAATTCCTTCAAAATTTACATATTAAAAATTGAGGCTGGGAAGGATATGCATGGCTTTCTCAGTTCTTTCTGTATGTTTGCTTGAACTGCATGTACATCCAATAAATGGTACTCTCAAAAGTTATTCTAATAAAGAACATTTCATTAAAAGTTTCAATTGTTTGAAAGTATGATTGATAGAAGTATCCTTCTAACTTCTTGTTACGTGTGTGACATGGATGTTCATGTAATAAATGACTTACAACAAAGTCACTCAATAATCTGTTGAGGATGACCCTTTCAAAAATGTAACTTTTTGCTATTGTTGAAACCGTGATAAATAGGGACGGTACTTGACATCCACTTATGTGCTGGTGATAAATGTGCATCCAATGAGTGGTCGACAATTCGTCCATATCAGGAGATGCCAGATTTAAAATACTGCAAATTTACTTGTTTTTACTTGTAAAATCTTCCATGGTTATTGTGCTTCAGGTATTTAAGTGAAGTTTTAATTTCACTACATTGAACATGGTTACTTCGAAATCTAGGTTAGGCCTAAGTAAAGTTTTCATTGTTCAATTACGTTTTTATTTTCGCAGTTTTGTGCCATCAGCAAAAGAAAAGCAAGAAAAAAAGAAAGAAAAAAAAAGAAAAAGGGAAAAGAAAACTAGAAAAGAAAGATTTGCTTGAAAGCAAATCTGTCCGTGTGTGAAAGAGGTGACATGTGAATTGCTAAAATGTGCAATGTTACAATATCTATAATTTGAGCCCAAAATGATCAAAATTGGATTAAAAGTGACCGAGTTATGGCTAGATGAATATTTCAAAGGTCCAAATGACCTTGATCTTTGACCTCTAGAGGTCACATGTAAATTATAAAAATGTGCAGTGTTACAGTAGCTACAATGATCAAAATTGGATGATAATTGACCGAGTTATAGCTACATGAATATTTCAAATGGCAAAATGACCTTGATCTTTGACCTCTAGAGGTCACATGTAAATTACAAAAATGTGCAGTGTTACAGTAGCTACAATTTGTGTCCAACTTGATCAAAATTGGATGGAAATTGACTGAGTTATAGCTTGATGAATATTTCAAACGTACAAATGACCTTGACCTTTGACCTTTAGAGATCACATGTGATTTCAAAAATGTGCAGTGTTACAATATCTACAATTTGGGTCCAACATCATCAAAATCGGATGAATACTTTGGAAGCCAGAAGCAATCGAATTTTTTTAATTGCCATAATTTGCATAATTTTCAAAATCTTGAGTATTCAGAACGATATGCAAAACTTCACTGCAGGTGCTATAGCCATGCAAAGTTCGAAGTTTCTAGTTTGCACGGTGTCTGAGTTTAAGACGACACAAAAATCTGGCGGAAAGAAAGATAGGAAAGAAAGAAAGAATGAAAGAAAGAAAGAAGCAAAGAATATTGGGTAAAACAATATGTCTGTGTTCACACACAGACATAATAATAAATATGTTTAACAATCAACTAACAAAGTTGAAATTTTACTAAGATTTGAAATTTGTGGGTCACGCCATTTCAAACTTATTAAAATGTGAGTGTCGACACACACTTTTCTACTCTTTCTTTCTTTCTTTCTTTCTTTTTCTTTCTTTCTTTCTTTCTTTCTTTCTTTTCTTTCTTTTCTTTCTTTTCTTTCTTTTCTTTCTTTTCTTTACCGGTAAATTTGTCTGACACTATTATACATTGCAACTCCAAACTTGGCATGATTGTACCTCCATACTGCCTTTTTATGCAGAGGAATAAAGATGTTTAAAAATTATGCCTAATTAGGGGCATTTGAAATTTTAAATCGTCAAATCTTCAAAAGTATGATAGATAGAGATGTTATTATAATTCTACCAGAGGGTTTTTAACTTTTAATATTGCGCATCTAATGAATTTAAAACAGAGTTTGTAGCAATTCAAATTATGCTAATAAGCAGCATTTGAAATTTTCAATCTTGAATATCTTCAAAAGTATAATAGACAAAGATGTCATTCCAACTTCTACTAGGGGGTTGTTGGCCATTGCGCACCTAATGAATTAAAAACAAAAGTTGTAGTAATTTAAATTATGCTAAGTAGTATCATTGGAAATTTAAAATCTTGAATAACTTCAAAGGTATAATAGATAGAGATGAAATTTCCAACTTCTACTCCCATGTTATGGACTAGTATGCATCTGATGAATTGGTAAGAAAGGCTGGGCAAATTTAAATTTTGCAAATTAATGGCATACGAAATATCAGATTTCCATTTAAAGCTTTGCAAGCTTTGATCCATATTTATGTCTGTGTGCCAACACAGATATTCTTTTTCTTTCTTCGTTCCTTCCTTCCTTTCTTTCTTTCTTTCTTTCTTTCTTTCTTTCTTTCTTTCTTTCTTTCTTTCTTTCTTTCTTTCTTTCTTTCTTTCTTTCTTCCTTCCTTCCTTCCTTTCTTTCTTTCTTTCTTTCTTTCTTTACCAGAAATTTCGTCCGACAATTTTCTCGGAAACTATTACATTTGGAAACTCCAAACTTGCCATGATTATAGCTCTAGACTTCAGGTCATGTCTCTTTATAAAGAGGGGAGATGATTCTGAAAATTATGCAGATAAGGACCATTTGAAAATTTAAATCTTGAAGATCTCCAAAACTATTATAGGTACAGTAACCAATCTAACTTGAATTTATAGGTTTGTAACACTGCACAATTTTTTGTAATTCACATGACACCTTTAACGGTCAACGGTCAAGGTCATTTGGACCTTTAAAATTTTCATGCAGCCATAGCTCTGTCAACGTTCATCCAAGTTTGACCATGTTGGACCCAAATTGTTGGTATCACAACACTACATATTTTTTTTTTTTTGTAATTTACATGTAACCTCTAAAGGTCAAAGGTTAAAAGTCATTTGGACCTTTGAAATTTTCATCCATTCATAACTCTGTCAAATCCATCCAATTTTGACCATGCTGGACCCAAATTGTAGATATTATAACTCTGCATATTTTTTTAATGAACATGTAACCTCTAAAGGTCAAAAGTCAAGGTCTTTTGGACCTTTGAAGTTTTCATGTAGCAATAACTCTGTCAATTTTAGCCAATTTTGAACATGTTGGACCAAAATTGTAGATATCGCAACACTGCATATTTTTGTAATGAACACATTACCACTAAAGGTCAAAGGTCAAGGTCATTTGGCCCTTTGAAACTTTCATCCAGCGATAACTTGGTCAATTTTCATCCAATTTTAATCATGTTGGACTCAACTTGTAGGTATTTCAACTCTGCACATTTTTTTTGTAATTTACATGTAACCTCTAAAAGCCCAGGGTCAAGGTTATTTGGATGAAATTTTAATCTAGCCATAACTTGGTAAACTTTTATCTAAATTGGTACATGTTGGGCTTAAATAGTTGATAATGTAGCATATTTTTATGATTTACATGTGAGTTCTTAAGATCAAAGGTCAAGGTCATTTGGGCCTTTGAAATTTTCATCCAGCCATAACTTGGTCAATTTTCATTCCACTTCAGTCATGTCGTGCTCAAATTATAGGCATTGCAACCCTGCACAATTTTGTAATTTACATGTAACCTCTCGAGGTCAAGGTCAAGGTCAAGGTCAAGATTGCTTGGTTTTTTAAAATTTTCACCTAGCCGTATTTACAACTTTGAAGGCACACAAACAGATTTGCTTTGAAGCAAATCTTCTTTTTCAGTTGTCTATTTGTTCAAGCAGGCCTATTTGAAACGGCTTGCTGTCATTTAAGGCTGCGAAACGTTGTTGATGGTTTCCCGCTGATGACCCGTCTATGAATTCATTGGGCTCTGCGAGGCTTGAATTGTTCTAAAAAATTTCCATCGAGAACAGTGATTAACTGGACAAGAAGATTTGCTTGAGAGAAAATCTGTCCGTACCTGCAAAACTTGTATAATTTGAATCCTACAACTTTTCTTTGTGGTTTATCAGCACAAACCTATGAATTAAATTGGCATTGGCACCTTTACCTATGATAGCTTTAAAGATATTTTACATCCAAACTTTACAAGTGGCCCTGATCAGCATAAATTAGAATTTCAGCCACTTTTGTTTGTGAATTCATTGCATGCGCTTAGCAAAAAACGTGTAAATGATTGAAGTTGGAACGGCATCTTTACCTGTTATAGTTTTGAAGACATTCAACATTTAAAATTGTCAAGGGCCCATAATTAGCACAAAATAAAACTCTACAACTTTTGTCTGTGGTTCATTGGATGTGCCCACAGCACAAACCTGTAAATAAAAGTTGACATCTCTATCCATAAAAATTCTGAAAATACTCAATATTTAAACTTTTTAAGTGCCCATAAATATTTTAAATTAAATTTTTTCATTTTTTGTCGTTAATTGAATGCACCTATAACATAAATCTATAAACAGAAGCTGGAATGGCATCTGTTCTTATAGTAGTTTCGAAGATATTGAAGATTTAAAACTTTAAACGGAACTTACAATGGATTATGCGATACACACACACACACACACACACACACACACATCAGAAGACACTCAATTGGGGTTTGGAACCATTCAGACAGGATAACAAAATACTCCAACTCCTGACAAAGATTAAAAGTGATCTTAGGTAGCAGTTTCTCCGATAGGATTCGGATGTAAGGAGCTGAATTAGCATTTCGAGGAAAACACACAGGAGTGGCGTATCATCTGTTCATGGAGATAATGCATGTATAAAAGGTGTGAAGTCGTGTCTGAACATTGTTCTGAATTATTCTGAAGATGAAAAATTTAACCATGTAGGTAGAATTCTACCTCCATGACTAAACCGACTTGTAACTCAGCTGTATTGTACAGACGGCATGGGAAACATGAATGCTGTGAACCCTTTCCGATGCTTGAATTTTTGACAAGCATTTTAATCTACAGCATTCTTGCACGGGGAATTATCAAACCGTGGATGTAACAGCTCCACTGTATTCTGACACATATAACAACCGCATTTCTTTCTTAATGCCACTATGGGGTGCCCATCACTGTTAAATTGACATCCTCTCCACAGACATTCCATCTGATAAGCACACAGAACTACAGAGTCAATATTCAGAGAGGGAAGCTGTGGACAAATGCGGTCAGTGTGGTCCCCACATCGCATATGGACGTCATCGACCATTAGCACAATACCACAGTCAAGCACGCGATCATGAAACTTCAGGGCTTGCGCTTTGACACAGGGTTCCCTGCATGTTCGACTAAATAATTTTGTGCTGCCGGGTTCCTTCACAAATGCCCGTTGTCTTTCTACTTTCGAAGCAGTCCAAGCAAGTTATCCCCACAATCCATTTAGTTTTCAACATTATAATCTTAATTATCTTCTGGTAACGATAGACAGCAATCTGTACCCAAGAGTAGCATTAGAACCAGACTATGCCAAAAAGCTACACATAGAATGTTACGTACCTGACTTTGCGGGAAATGGTAAATGGAGTAACAACTAGAAATTAAGATTTGCTACTGAGCAAATGTGTCTGTGTGCCTCCAAATTTTGCATAAATTAAAATCTGAATCTTGTATTTGTGGTTTATTTGATGCACCTTCAGCACAAGTCTCAGACTTAAATTCGGAATGGCCCTTCTACCTATAATAGTTTTCAAGATAAGCAACATTTAAACTTTTGAAGAGCAAATAATTAGCATAAATTTAAAGTTTCTACAACTTTTATTTGCGGTTCACTGGATACACCTCCAGCACAAACCTAAAAATTGTAGTTGTGATGGCATCGTTACCTATAATAGTTTTGAAGATATTCAACATTAAAAATTTTCATGTTTCCCTTATTAACATGAATGAAAATTTTTACCACTTTGGTCTGTGACTCATTACATGTGCCTATAACACAAACTTATAAACAGAAGTTGGAATGACACCTCTACCTTGAATAGTTTTAGAAGATATTCAACATTTAAACTTTTCAAAATTTTCAACTGTTCTTGGTGGTTCATTGGATTCACCTGCAGCATAAACCTGCAAATTGAATCGGAATGGTATCACTGCCTATAATAGTTTTGAAGATATATTCAAGGTTTAAAATTTCAAATGCCCCTAATTGGCATAATTTTAAATGCACTTAACGTTTTTTGTGAAAAGGCACAACTCCATGTGCGGATCTATAATCATACCAAGTTTGGACTTTCTAAGTGTAATAGTGTCCGAGAAAATTGTCGGGCAAAATTGCTTTAAGAAGAAGAATCGAAAGAAGACAGAAAGGAAGAAAAACAACAACAAAAACAGAATGTCCGTGTTGGCAAACAGACAAAATGATGGAAACAACAGAACTCGAAATGATAATTCATCATAGATATTGTGTTTATGTCTTCAACATTGGTCACGCCAAACAGATGCAAGACATTGTGCCTGAAGGCAGAAGAGGCAACATCAAAGTAGAAGCTGTATTTGTTCAACCTCTGTCAACAAAGGTCGACTTGATGATCTTATCATTGCTATTTTTCCTGATGTCATTAAGATGAATATGCTGAAAACTTGCGTCTACAATGAATAGATGCCAACTAACATCTGCATTAATGCAGGATTTTCTGATGAAGCCACCACTTTTGTAATGTTTGCCTTTCGACAGACAGTCTCCTTAACAAACGTGATCAAAACAAAGAACACTGACCCACGCCATAAGCCAGACAAGAGTTGGATACTCATACTACATGTTCCAGGCCCAGGACCTATGGGATTCTTGGAGTTAGGTTCTGATGAACACGATCAAGGATAATATAGGCCCAATAGGAACTTTTTAGTAGGTGTTTCAAGAAGAATGAGGAGAGGATTCAGGTAAAAGCAAGACGTTTCACCAAGCCCACAATGGTCTTGCAAGAGGACTCTATTGTCCTGACTATGTAGGTCGTCATTACTGTGGATACGTATGCACAAGATCACACCTAATTTTGTGAGTGACAGAGGATGTAATCATATGTCAGTATTTAAAATTGCTAAAAGATATATACACTGCGGATTGTTTGGGGTGATGAGTTTGTTTTTTCTTTGTTGACCGACCGGACAAGATGTTGAACTTGAAGTTGTTTGAAGTTGTTTACTTGTTGAATGACGAAAAAAATAAAATGTATGAATATGTACAGCTATATGGAATACCCAATGTGCAGTTCAGCCATGAGTTCTCGCCTGTGTGGCTAACCACGCAAGAGAAGGCACGATCTTGGCCCAGTCCAAGTTTGCTGTTCTGCCCACTTCTTCCAACTGTCCACCTCTGTTGTCTATCTATGCGTTGAGTAACAATCAGTTGACTTGTGTTTCACACCATCAGTGATTAAGCAATTGTGAATTTTATTACTGCTCTATTGAACTGCATACTGTATAAAACATATGTCTGCAAATTTACTAGATTATGATCTGACTTTGTGTAGTTTAACTTTTAATGCAAGTTCACTAATAAACAATACAACATTATGAACTATTAGAAATGTAAGATCTCAGCAGTATAGCTGTGTGTATGTCACCCTGTGAAAATATTATAGACTGTATAGGGATACTCAACTTTTGCAAATTTTTATTGTGCAGATGTTATTTTTAAGAATGTATGTGGATGTAGATTTATGTGGAACTCGAGGTCAAAATGCTGGTTTGTGCTGGTGTGCTGGTGAGCTGCTCTAAGCGCTGGTGTGCTGATCAAAGTGCTGGTGTGGCGGTCAAAGTGCTGGTGTGCTGGTCAAAATGCGGGTATGCTGGCCGTAATGCTGGTAGAACTATATGCTGATCACAGTTGGTTTATTTCTATTTTTATGTTTAAATGCTTGTAGAACTATATACTGATCATAATTGGTTTATTTCTATTTTTATGTTTAAATGCTTGTAGAACTATATACTGATGATAATTGGTTTATTTATATTTTTATGTTTAAATGCTTGTAGAACTATATACTGATGATAATTGGTTTATTTATATTTTTATGTTTAAATGCTTGTAGAACTATATACTGATCATAATTGGTTTATTTATATTTTTTTGTTTAAACCAACTATGGCCAGTATGTAGTTCTACCAGCATTTGGTTTAGTTTAAACATATTTATTTCAACTGGATTGCCCTATACTACATCGAGATGTCACTAATCGAAGGGTTCTCCAGAAGCATTTGAACCAGCATACCCGCATTTTGACCAGCACACCAGCACTTCGCCCTGCACAACAGCTCTTTTGTGCAACACACCATGGTTGTAGTGTGCAAGTGAAAATTCCTGGTCAGTGTAAGTATACTGGCCAATACTGATGTGCTGGTCTAAATGCTGCTTAAAGTTTGGTGTGCTGGTTTGCTGGTCCAGGTGCTGTTGGATAGTCAAAATGCTGGTCAAAGTGACGGTATTCTGGTGAGAAATGCTGAAATGTGCAGGCTTAAATGATCTTAAATGTTGAAAGGCCAACATGCAGGTCAACATCTTCATAACTACATATAAAAGATGCCCAGTTTTACAAATAGACCTGGGTGAACAAACAGACAGATAGTATAATGAGGATATCGGGACACAGAAAAAATGCCCTGACGTGGGAAATCAGATCTACTGGTACTTCATTTGTATGCACACCTTCATGGTATGTTTGCTTTGGATAGTGAAGGTGGACAAACATGGCCGTGGTAAGCTGCAAACAGTCTCAGCCACAAAAAGTCTTTGGAGTCATGTTAGGAAACCAAAGGCCATTCATTTTGAGCACCATGGATCAATTACCAATGCAATGGGAGAATTACAGCAATCACATTTTGTATTTAAACATTCTTTTATAATGACCATGTCTACGGGTGTGGACAAGATAGTACATGTGCGAAAAAAGACAAACAAACAAAACAGAAGGTGGACCAGACTACTTTCCAGATCTGGTGTATCCCAGATGGCAGCACCTGTATGATGAGATGGAATGCATTGTTCCAAAAATGTAATCTGTTAGAGCTGGGCCTCCAAATCTGGAACATGAAAAAATAAATAAATAAAAGAAGAAGAAGAAGAAGAAGAAGAAGAAGAAGAAGAAGAAGAAGAAGAAGAAGAAGAAGAAGAAGAAGAAGAAGAAGAAGAAGAAGAAGAAGAAGAAGAAGAAACAAACAAAGGGCCTGATTTTTTTTTAAGTTACTGCATTTATTTCTACCTATATATATAAATCAATTGGAATGTTCATGTCGCTAGATTATCGCCAGTAAAACGTCAAAATTCCGCTGAATTCTTGATGAACTATAACACACTGTCCCAAAGGTACAAAAATAAAATTACCGGTTCCTTCATATCATTTTTGTCAATGTAGGTTTGTTGTTGCAGGGCTATATATGTCTTAGAATATAAAAGCTACTGAAAGAAGCTATAAAGTGTATACCATGGAGCAATTCTGTGCCCATGTAGAAACAATGTTACAAAGTCATAAAGCGACTAAAACTACTTCAAAGTATCTTTGGTTTCTGATACTCTAATTTCAAATTTGATTATAATGTAAGTACGCAAATAGGAAACTTCTGGATAACCGTCAAAGTCCATCCTTTTAAACTAAATCAAGATATACACAGATACGATAGCAGACAAGAAAGAAACCACTAGGTAACTAAGTATTACATCGTTCTAGTAAAAACTGTCTACGATTTGATTTATTCAAAATTCCTGCCAACGTCATTGAAGACATATACCGGCAATTATCATAAAGGGTTAACCAGTCATGAGAAATAATATTTCGTTGAGAATTATCAAAAATCCTGAAGTGTAATGTTTTTATCAACATAAATTGTTCAATTGTCTTTTGGACGACTCCTTTGCAGCTTTTCTTGTTGACTTTTTTGTGTTGTTTGACATGCTTGTGTTGAACTTATGCGTTTTTTTCTATGTGTTTCGTCGATGTTTTATCTTGCTTGTAATTTCAATAGAGAGGCCTTCACCAAAGCTTAATGAGAGCATCCATAGCCATTACAAGTGTGATTTGCTGATGATGTTTGTCATTTGTAATTGATCAAATAAATTAGTCCTGAATTCTGTGAAGAAAGTTCATCCAAAGCAAAAATATAATCTCAGAGTATACTGTTAAAACATTTTATTTATTTTACAATGGTTCATTGTATAACATCAGCGGTGGACCAGTTTTCGTTTCAGCTGCGAACCACCGTTAGTTTCTCATACATATACATATAATATGTATCATTACAGTGCAATACACATTCAACGGATACAGGAAGATTGTGCATCCTGTGGTCCAAAGTCGTTTAAGAGATCTGTTTAACCATATATGCTTAATTGGCAATATATGCTTGTTCCTCCTACTGACAGCTAATTAGCTGCTTGCTAAAAAAAAAAAAATAGGGATCCATCATACTTCGTCTCCTTATATTACAGACACGTGTCCATTATATGCCACTTGTTTGAAAATGGAGCCATGTTGAGGTGCTTGGTCGTACGATTTCATCCATCCATGATACGTCGACAGTTTAGTTTCTTAGCTTCATGTTATGCGTGGGAATTTCAGTAATTGGACGGCCAAACCATACAGTACAGATCAAAGATAAATTATTAAGTAACCACATCCTTTAACATTCTACGTGTACGTCATGCTGAGCAAACTTGATGATATGGGGGTACTGGTTTCCTCAGCATGGCTCTTGTGTAGGAAGAGGAAAGTACACCATCGCACCTGACCAGGGCTGACATTAAAACGGGCTACATAGAACTTCCTGCACGTGCGAGGTCAAAGGGATGTCTCTGTTGCATGTTCACACGTGAGTTTAATGTCTTTTGGAAGCTGCAAAACGAGAATCTGTTGACACAGCCTGGCAGGTGCTTGGATGGAGCTTTAAATGCTAAATGTATAGTGCTGGCTTCAAAGTTGCTTTGCTATGACATCAAATATCTATCTGCAAAAAAACACTGAGACAGAGACACCAAATTTTTGTTGCAAGCACGCAGATGGAAATAATGTTTGATTAATTTGTCTAAACTACTTGGCTGATCATTTACCAGGATTCGATCTAATGGCCTTCAATGTTTCCAATCACGACCTTAACTGATATCTGAGATCATACTTATGACCACACATTTTGACAGGTGGGGAAAACATAATTGTAAATGGCAAGCAACTTGCGTTAAGCTTTCGCTACTGTAAAATCTGTCAAACTAGGATTAGCTTAGTTTGTTTACTAAAATTGCTTGTATGAGTCTACATGGATATACACAGGTAACAGACAATGTAGGCATTTTCCGTCTTCAAAAGATGATCTTTTCAGAATGTCCCCTGTGTTATTTCTGCTGCTAAAAAAGTATTTGACCACATGTCAAACAAGAAAGGCTTCACTCAAAAGAGAAAATGCGGTTTAACCTCAGGCGCACAATCTTTAAGGACTAAAATTAAATCTAGCCACCCTTCAAGATGGTATTCCACTGTGTATGTCGAAAGGACTACTTAAGATGATTTTGAACTGTCTTTCAAGGCCGTTTAAGGGTTTGATCTGCCTGGAGGGTATTGCTGTATATATTGTTCCACTAGGCCTACATCACATTTGTACTTGTTTCGACTGTAAAATCCACGCATTATGTTCATTGATTTTTGCCTCTCCGTCCCCTCACATAGTTTGCAGATCGGCAAACTCAATTTATTTGTCCCACTGACTAGTTTTAGCCAGAGGCGTTGTTTTCTAATCAAAACTATTAAAATTATATCACACCGTGCAGGAATGAAACAGCAGTCAGGAACGTATTATCCTGGTTCCCAGGACGCAGTGTGCACGAAGGGATAGCCACCAGAACCAACTGTATTGACAAGTTATCTCAATGACTATTCCACAAGCGTTCATGGGGAGGAGCCGGTCAAAATACCTTTACTCGTGAGCGACTGCCATGGAATTCCCTTGCCATTATTCTGAACCAGAGTCCTATTTCACATGAGATTGGTCTCACGTTTTCATTATTTCGTACTGCTGTGGTCCTTCTGTTATTTTGATCATATATGAGAAATGTTGACCACAAGAGCATGCCGTCCAGGAACGCCAGTTTAACCCTTTTAGTATATTAGTAATTTATTTTGCTGTTTAACTGCCCGGGCATTCAATATTGTTGGCAAAAGCTAATAAAGCTTTACATCAATTTCGGACGGTGAAGGTACAAGCTTTACCGAAACAATCGCTTTAGGAGTGAACCAGCAGCACATCTATAGGCGCTTGCGGGTAGATCGTGGTTTTAACTCTTTCAAGGCCGATTTCGAGAAAAGTTGATGTAGTCTGAAGTGACATAAAGATATTGTAAAGCGGCATTTTATTCAAGTGCCAGCATGCGTACAGTTGCAGAGACCATAAGAACGGGCTAGGTCAACAGCTTTCCTCGGCATGCTTTTGCGCCCAATGCGCAGCGAGGGAAGATGTTGACGCAGCGGAAACTTGGCACTAAAAGAGTTAATTCGTTACATCCAGGGGGCTTGGTTGCGGTGTTAGTATTACCTCCCTGGATTCATGGTACCCACAAACAAAATGCTTATGGAGTATACACTTTTATAAAATGTTATGTAACAAGAGTTACTAACTCAACAAATCCAACACTGGTGGAAGCCTCCTCGGTCAGCCTGAGTTTGTTTGTTTGTTTGTTTGTTTGTTTGTTTGTTTGTTTGTTTGTTTGTTTGTTTGTTTGTTTTATTATTTTATTTATTTTTTTAATATTATTTATTATTAATTTATTTTATTTTTATTTTTTTAATAATGTTCAACAAGATGAGTTCATTCAGCTTATTGGGTTGTCCTGTTTATCTAATTCTGGAAGGTTAGGCAAACAGGCCGATGATCCAGGTGGCGCTTCAGTGGTCACGCTTATTAACATATTGAATGAAACAGAATATCTGCTTGCACTGTTCAACTCTATGGTCGCCTCACCTAGGCTACCAATAAGGGTCAGCATATATCTATATTGATGGATGCAATGTGAAGTGTTTGGTCGGTTTGGTCCTATTTTTTATTTATATATTTGATATTTTAAAAAAAGTACTTCTATGCGTTGATGTGCTTTAACGACTGCTGTCTGCCTTGTTGGTCTCAAAGCAAAGGAGCAAGAAAAACGAACGTACGCCAACAGACGTCCACTTACACCAAAGAATAATTGGGGTGTACGAGTATTAGGTTACGTGGCACAGCTCTTGAGTCGTCTAGTAAACGTTTTGCCCATTTGAACCTTCAAATCAAATACTTATCTCCATTCGTTGGCTTCAAGTCTTTCTACATTATGTTACACAGAAAAATAAACACTAGGCCAGAGATATATGTCAAAGAAACGTAACCCTAATACCTGTTATGTGAAAAAATGAAACAAATTACCTGTTCATTTTTTTATTTAGCGAACAAAATTTTGACAGTGCGAGCAAATAGAAGCGTCTTCAGTCAGTATTAGTAGGGGATAACAGAATGCGACAAACTTATGCGCACACGATGTTCTTAGTGCCGTGTATATGTGTCCTTTCTACGCGGCTTCTTGACAAGATTTACTCTTTCATTAACTCATTTGTTTTGCTTCATTTCATTTAATTTTTTTTAGCTCAGCTGGCTGATCAGCCAGCAGAGCTTATACCATCACTCAACGTCCGTCGTCCGTCGCCCGTTCACAGTTCACATTTTCGACTTCTTCAAAATCGTCAGCCAGATTCACTTCAAACCGTCACTCAGATAAAACGTTGTGGATATGTTCCTTGTGAAATTGTCAAACAAAATTGAACACTAGGTAGCAGTGCTGTGGATTCCTGATTTTTAACGATTTTTTTCAATTCGGGCACTTATCGATAAATGCACCTATTGATTACTATGTAAGTCAATTATAATGCTAATTCACATTTTCGACTTCTCTGAAACCGTCAACCAGATTGACTTCAAAATTGGTGGCAATGTACTTTGGGTGAGTCTAACAAGTTTGTTCAAATGGCCATGCTTCAGTGAATTTTGGATTTTTTTTTATGAATATTTTTTGTTCTTTTTAAATCTTAAAAAAATACTTATCCAAAACCGCTCACCCAATTGCTTTGATATCTCACAGGAACACTCCTAGTTCTTAGTTTATTCATTAGGTAATGCTGCATTTTTTCTATTTTTTTTATGATTTGTGTGTCTGTTTTCGCTATTTTCGACTTCTCCAGAACCATCACTCACATTAAGCTGAAACTAGGTGGATATGTTCCTTGTGAAAGGGTCAAACACAATTGCTTACTAGGTAGCACTGCTGTGGATTCCTAATTTTTGTAACGATTTTTTTTTCAGTTTGGGTACTTATCATCGGTAAATGCATCTTTCCTATTGATTACTATACATGCAAGTTAATGGGCATTCTAATGCTAATTCACATTCTCGACTTCTCTGAGACCGTCAACCAGATTGACTTCAAAATTGGTGGTAATGTACTTTGGGTGAGTCAGCCAAGCTTGTTCAAATGGTCATACTTAGTGAATTTTGGATTTTTCATGATTTTTTTTCTGTTTTTTGTCAAATCTTAAAAAATCTTTTTGTCTAAAACCACTCACCCAATTGCTTTGATATCTCACAGGAACACACCTACGGACCCCTATTTCTTAATTTGTTCACCAGATGGCGCTGCAATTTTTAGCTCAGCTGACTTGTTAGTGAGACTGAGCTTTTAGGAGGCCCAGTCGTCCGTCTTAGAATTACTTCTAAATGCCATATGCACTCAGCTAAAGCTCAACACAGGTCTATTCAGTTGCAACCTTGACTTTGTGGGACAAGTTTAAGTAGTTAGCTGAGCACGGGCTGTTCACGCAGCCCTCTATTTTTTTTGGGGGGGTTGTTTGTTTGTTTTTTTATTTGTTTGTTGTTGTTTTTTGTTTGTTTGGTTTTTTGTTTGTTTGTTGTTTTTTATGAGCATGTCCATCTGATCGAAACTCCTCAAAATGGGTATGCAGAACAAGTGAACAGGTAAACGTGTAACAATAAGTTCAGAGCGATTGGGGGTAAAATCAAAAGAGCCCAAAAGAATATTAACCATACCCAGACATAAATACTGTGCGGGGGGGGGGGATACTTGCTAGAAAGAGATGCTTCGCGGAGGGCCAAATTGCAGAAATAAGAAATACACATATATCATTTGGCCTGGCGTCTTGTGGTGAATTGAAGACCATATATATTGGCGGTACTGGCAATCAAGTGATGCCGGTGATCCACTGAGGCCATGCACACTGTGTGAAGGGACCAGTAAATATCAGTTTATACTTATCACTTACATTCTACTTCAGTTTGACAATGGTTCAGATTCCTCATATGGTCTGTTTTGCCTATTTCCTTTCCAGCGAGAATTGAGTAATAAAAGCCCAGGACACCTTATGGTTTGAAAAAGACCTCTAGGCCAACGTATTTGCTTTCAGACATTCCTGCGGGAAAAATTCTTATAGAGTGCGAATTAGCACCTAACCCTCGGGCCAAGCCTGTCTCCCTGTTAACAGATCTGCGGGCATCCGACTTCCAGACTCCTTGGAACTGATCCAAAAGCGTCGCCTTCAGTGAAAGATGGACTCACTTGGCACCGTCTGCTGAGAACCTATCGAAAAGCCAAGTCGACCGGTCTCACCTCCAAAGATCTATAGCTACAAGTGTGCTCGGCCAAGTGACACTGACGTTACAGCTTCATCTAGATCAAGTACCTATATGTTGTCTATCATACACTGTACAGGCAGTCGCTGTCTCTCCAAGTCAAGATTACCATAGGAAGGCAGCTTTGAATTACAATCAAGGCAACGTAGCGGAACCACCTGTGAAAGAAATCAATGGTCTTATTCCCGGAAGGTCGCCAATTGCTTCAGCACAGATACGCTTAGCCATTAGATTCCCTACAGCGTCTTATAAAGAGGATGATCTTTAGATTACGGCAAATCAAACCTCCTTAACACTTTCCAACTAAAATGGTCGAGAACGACCGTAAAACTTCTAGAATATTATCTGCTTTTCCATTTTCATTTTAACTTGCGACTGCATATTTGTCTTGGTGCGCTAAGGCTCTTGGCGCCTTTTTTTCCATTACGTTTTATGACCAATCCAGAATTCAAATGGTTTCATGGGTATGGCGTCTATTTCTTCGGTGGTTTTCCTGCGCAGCCAGCTGGACAAGAATACTGGAATACGAAACTAAGGCAAATTAATCTTTTCTAGGGTGACTGCACTGAACATAAAACAAAAGTCTTTCAATGCAGTTTAACTACTGGGCTCTTGGGGGAATGGCTTGCAGATCATATATAAATAAATTAAAATGCATATACGCACATGCGAAGCAACGGCGCCAAAGGCCTTCTAAATACAACCAGCATCAATTCTTTTTCTCTGCTCGTGTTATTCATGAACAATAACCGTTTGTCGTGACAAAAACAAGGCCACTGGCGAAGATCTATCTGCCAGCGATAACTGTGTATTATTAAAGAGAAAAAGAGATTAATATATAACTTCTTTTTAACCACAGAGTATTTCATCTTGAGTTGCTTGTAACACATTTAGGGCTAGAAAAATTTGTTGTAAATGTTTAAAAGACCCAACTTAATCTGTAGGCGTTGTTTTCTCTTTCAGAGACCACCCAGAAGGACGGACCAGCAATCAAGTAGTCTTGTAATGCAGGCAAACTCACAGGCACAATGCTTCACAAAACTGGTAAATACTGTCTGTCAAGTTAACTCTTCCAATGCCAACTGGGACTAAAGTCGAACTGATTAAGACGAACTGCTCTCAATTATATCAGGAAGCTAGATTCGTATTCCTTGTGAAATTACCTTTCATTCAAGTACCTGCATGTCTATAGTTTCAGAGAATATAATGGCCCGGGTCAACAGCTTTGCACCAAAAAACGCGCTGAGGAAAGTTGTTGACTCATCCCAAAACCTGGCACTGAAAGAGTTATAGTCATAGAATAGGGAGAGAGAGAGAGAGAGAGAGAGAGAGAGAGAGAGAGACAGAGAGAGACAGAGAGAGACAGAGAAGAGTTCTGTAACTCATTTCTGTAAGCTTTTTTTAGAGATTTATTGCAGACCCCAGAACCTGCTACATCCTGAAACACGCTGAGAGGCAGTCTTAATGCATAGTTCTTACGCCTTATTCCCACGCAAGAATATTAAATATTTTAGGCAGCATAAATTGATCAGTCTGTGAGAGACCTTAGCCGAATCTCGTTTGCTAAATATCGCCTGGACAGGAATAACCATAGGCATATTTGTACTCAAAGGTAGAAGAAAACTTATTTGGGGACCCATTTCTCATCTGGGTGGGGAAAAGAATGTAAGCGAATTTTTGCATTGCATAGTTAAGAACAAAAGTAACCACACATGTGTTTGCTGGTCCACGTGAAATCTGAGAAATGAATTGCATGTAGAACTGACTATGCATCAATTTAGTCAGAATCCGTAAAAGCGCACCTAAGCAAACAGTCTGTTCTTTCATACGCTTTCTTATATTCCGGTACAAGAGGCTGCACTGATAGGGTTCTTTTGACCATAGATACCTTTACTTTAAATTATTGTACGTGGGCATGTCTGGAGGCTTTGTTCATCATACTACTCTTGTTGGCGAATGATGTGAAAGAAAAGGAACCGGAAACTATTGTTGCCATCTTGTAAGTTGTACTTCACGGTCTCTTTCGTACATAGACTCACCCACCCACCCACCCACCCACCCCCACCCCCAAAGTGCCTGTCGTAAGAGCACAGCAAATCAATATGGTTCACACAAGGAAAACAAATATGAAAGTTTGCAGTCTCAAACTGAAGTAATAGTATATTTTATGTTAGTAACGAGCGGGACTCGAACCTGCAACCTTTGGCACCAGTCGTCTATCTGAAATGGGAAACGCACATATCCACTCGACCAAATCCCCATTCTTAAAAAGAATGGTTCAATGGAGGTAGTTATGTGCGAGTGCCATTTCAGCACGGTTATGCAGTATATTTACTGAGTCGTATGACCAAAGATCGAGTAAGTGGCCATATGCAGTCCGGAGTCGAAGTCAAGACGACACGAAGAAATTCTTGGATGTATGTGTCATTGAGAGATCTGGAAACCACTGAAAATAAACCATACAAAAGTGGGAAGTCTATCTCATGAAAAAAAGGCTGAAAATAGTCGACAGTGGCCAAGTAACCAGTAATGAGAGTTCAGGACACTGTGAAGCTGCACGAGACAACTATGGATAGAAGTTCACAACACGATCGTGCCCTACGGTGAAATAACTACATAATAATAAAAGCATTCTAATGTATCAACTGCCACATTTCAAATATAACTACATATAATAGACTCTACCTGCCTTAGTGTATTTGTTAGATAAGACCCAGCTATGTCTACATGTCCACATAGACATTTTGTTCTTACAAGAGCAATTTATTTCTCTCCTGTCTTTACAGCCAAACTTTGCCAGGATGTTTTCTCGGAAACTACACCAGCCGGAAACCTTACATTTGGCATGGATGTAGCCCTGTGGGTGAAATTGTGCACCTGAGTTGAAATAGTCAAGGCGTCTAAATTTACTACATTATACACAAATGAAATTATTAATCTTTGATATCATCAAAAGTATTATAGATTAACACAAAAGGTGAACAACTATGTATATATTTTTGATGATAGCACATCAAAGCCACACATGACCCAAACCACAGTCTTAAGGACATTTAAAATTAAAATGTTGAATATCTTTCAAAAGCTATTATAGATAAGCATGCAATTCAAATTTCTACATATAGGCTTGTGAAATACACGCATCCAATGAAAATGTAACCCAATTCATTGACTTTAGACGCATCCAACTAACAATGCATTATATTGTAACATTTAAAACTATGCGAATTAAGACACTTTTAAAATTTAAATGTAAAATATCCTGGAAACAGATAAACTCTGTATATTTATTGTGTCTTTAATGCTTACCCATAGGCAACTGGTAGCATTTGTGAACAGTTACTAACAGGAGCTCATCATGTATTACCCCGAATAAATAAAGTTGTCTGATCATGTCTTACCCTAGATCAATAAAGTTGTCTTATCATGTATTACCCTGGATAAATAAAGTCTTATCATGTATTACCCTGGATTAATAAAGTTGTCTAATCATGTATTACCCTGGATAAATAAAGTTGTATAATCATGTCTTACCCTGGATAAATAAAGTATAATCATGTATTACCCTGGATAAATAAAGTTGTCTAACTATGTCTTACCCTGGATAAATAAAGCTATCTAATCATATGTTACCCGGGATAAATAAAGTTGTCTAATGATGTATTACCCTGGATAAAGTTGTCTAATCATGAAAAACCCTGGATAAACAGAGTTATTTTATCATGTATTACCCTGGATAAATAAAGTTGTCTAATCATGTATTACCTTGGATAAATAAAGTTATATAATCATGTATTATCGAATATTTTAGATGACGATATGATAGACACTTCAGGCTCTCTTAATAATTTCTAATCCCCCATCCACTGTTCTCCGGTTGGCCCTACTGAATATTACCAAAACGACACAAACACGTCCAAGCCCGGGGGAGGGGGGGAGGGGGTGTGTATCGACAGCCCCATCAGCGCCAAAAGGTCCAATACCCCCCCCCCAAAAAAATAAATCAAATAAAACAAAAACAAAAACAAAAAAAACACCAAATAAAACAAAACAAAAACAACACAACGGAAAGGAAGAAGGAAGGTATATCTTTAATGCTTGTACATGTTTACAATAGTAATTATTCTCTGCATAAGGTCCGCACAATGATTCATGCAACCAAGAGTACTCTACTTATTCTGATTGATTATAGCACTGTAAAAAATGAAAAAAACATCATTTCACTATTTTCACATTTTTTTCAAAATGTCAGGACCTGTTTAAGGTCAATGTTCGTATAACACTCTTCCTATTGGAAAGCATACTATTGATAGTAAAAATATCCCACCAATGAAAGAAAAATGTTGGGCCTGTTAACTTGTTTTCAACGGTTTTCCTCGGACCCTTATTTGATTTGATTTAAACATATTTTATAAGTCAATTGAAAAATAGGGCCAGGCTCTACATGAATTTCGTTTGAGAAAAAAAAATAAATTTAAAAAATCACAGAGATAGTAATGACAATGTTACATACAAATAGAACCAAGATTAACATATGCAGATTTACAATGCCACAAATAGTGGGCTTATATAAGTCAGAGGCACAAGGAGGTTCCTAAGTTACTTACTTAGGAATCTTTTCGTGTCTTGAATATATTTATACTAGTTTAACTATGTTCAAGTTAGAATAATAATAATAATAATAATAATAATAATAATAATAATAATAATGATAATGATAATGATAATGATAATGATAATGATAATAATAATAATAATAATAATAATAATAATAATAATAATAATAATAATAATAATAATAATAATAATAATAATAATAATAATAATAATAATAATAATAATAATAATAATTTATTCGGAAAACTACCCCTTTACAGCGGGGGCATCAATGGAACGGGGTTTATTCCATGATGCGTCCAAGTATACTACAAGAAGCCGTCTATATTACAAAGTAAGGATTTGTGTGTGGTAGGGCTGTATCTACGTTCAGCATTGAGCCGTACGTGGAACAGCATCCATTTACCATTTTGGAATTCACTTTTTACATGCGCATGCAACCATCAATAGGCTTCTCATAGCTCCATGTATATATACATATATATTGTCCATTACATTCTTTTGACAAATTAACCTTCCCTTAACATTAATCACACATACATTTTGGATGCTACCTCTTCAAAATACCAAATCGCTAATTCCGCACCCAATGCCAAAGGTTTGTAAATAATAAATAAATAAAAAAATTTATCAGGAAAACTACCCCTTTACACCGGGGGCATCGATGGAACAGGGTTTATTCCATGATGCGTCCAAGTATCTTACCCATTTAAAGTTTGCTTTCAACCGGTGTAACCAATCATCAATATCATAGTTTTGTCCCCCGCGCTAAAACTAGAGATAAACCAATCAACTGAACCTGTGTTAGATCCATAGAGAATGCTGGCCAATAGTAAATGGAGCATATTTCAAAACATTGCAGTACAATTCCTCTCGTTGCAACATTAATTAGGACAATGAAAGCAGAAATGTAGAATGTCTTCATTAACTCTTCCACAAGAACAAATAGGAGTGTGTACCACTTTCATTTTGAATAAATAAAGTTTCAGTCGGGTGCAGCCCATTCGCATCTGTGCATGAATTCTACTAGTGCATCTATCATAAAAATTATAAAAGGACTTTTGCTGAAAACTTAAACCTACACCTTTTTTTCAAAATATTCCTGAAGTCAGACACATTTTCAGAATTCCGTATCCGCGCTGGTAATGCTTTCCAAAGATTTATTGTAGATGGGAAAAAAGGATCAGGAAAAGGATATGGTTCTGCTTGGGATGGGGAGAATATTAAATCGATCAAATGGTCGCATGTTGTACGGCGTTTGTTCTTCGACTGTAGGTAATACATTGTACAAACAGTCTGGCGTTAATCTATTAAATATCTTATACATTAATACCAACGTTTGGTGTCACACCTTTTTACAAGGGTTTCCCATCCAGTCTCTTCATATAATTTCTCAATAGGTGTACTCTTCAATGCAGCCTTTATTTCATTTATTGCCGTTTTCTTAGTACATCAAATTAAGCTTCAGAAATGCTCTTTGAAACAGAACTGAATGAGCACCTTTCTTTTATTGAAGGAATGACAAAGAGCTGTGTCACATTTTATATTTGTTATGTCACAACTTGGTTCTTTGATATTGGATCATTAAGTTTTATGCCGAAACTTGGTCCAGCAACACTGGACCCTTTTGACCTTAATTTATCCAATATTGGTCCTTTTCGATATGTTAAGAGCAACTTCAGGTCCACATTTAATAGCGTCACTTTCACTAAAGCAGCATTATTTGTATGTCGGTCTGACTGGAAGACTGCCGCAAAGAAACAACTTTAATTGAAAATCAACAAATGTAATAATGAATAAGAGAAAATATTAAAAAAAAAAAAAAAAAAAAAAAAAAAACAAAGAAGAAACAAAGCACATAAAAGTAAAAAAAAAAAAAACGGAAATACAGAGCAAAAACTACAGCAGTTAAGTTCAAAAAGTACATTTTTTTGATCTTTCATTATATTGATATTTGTTTTAAGTAGGTCTATGTACAGATAGCTGCCAGCTTCGTAAAAGGTCCACGTTTGTACAGTACAGGTTATTTAATAACCAGCCAAGATGGGTTCACAATGTATCTCATTATGGTATACCTGGGCAAGTAATAAGAGTGTTACAAGAGTTTTAGAGCTGTATCACTGTAAAGACTAGTTTTAGTGTAATCGAGCTATGGCCGGTAAACTAAGCCCACTATCCTCTGTCCGACTCCATGTAGTTACAAATTCACACGACATAAGCAAAGGATGCATTGCTGCAAAGGCCATGATCACCGGATCATAAATAAGATAAAAGTATGACACTTTCCTTTTCATTTTTGACAAAAGCTGCTTTGATATGAAATTACATGTGACATCGCTTTGCAAAAATTGGAAATAACTTGTTACGGGTTCAACCATATTCTGCACTGTTTTCATTGAATTGTTTCTAATACGTGTGTCTAAAAGGCGGCCTACAATTTTTCTTCATTTGTGTTTGTTTTGAAATTTCAAGGCTGAACCTAACAAACCCATAATGTACAGTGGTGTCAGCTTTGAAGGACTGCCACATTACTGCAAAACAAGCACAGAAAAAAAAATTAGAGGACACCTTTTCATCCACATATCTAGCCAGTAATTATCTGAAAACAGTTTGTGGTTTGATAAAACTATTACGATGCTATTTCCACATTTGTATATTCATGTTATATTACATTGTAATGTCTGATCAAGGAAATTGTTCTTTATACTATAATTTAAACCAAAGAGGACTATTTTAGTGTGCTTAATAATCTATTGATCATGGCCGTTTAAACAAAATGTACTTTGCTTATTCTTATGTGAATACTCTTCAGTTCATGCAGCCTGAAAGGTGATGGTGTACTCAGTGTACGGGGGCATAGCTCGGCAACTTTCAGGAAAAAAGATTAATCAAATCAGAACCCACATTTTTTTCTTGATGGACTCTTCACTATTAAATGAAAAATAACTACTATTAATATTCTGTCTTAACATGAAAATTTGCAGTTTATGCAGTTTTCCTGATTTGGCAGCACGAGCCACCTTTCATATATATATATATATATATATATATATATATATATATATATATATATATATATATATATATATATATATATATATATATATATATATAAACATAATGTTCAGTTTCAAACAAAAATGAATATATATCTATAATGTCCTAATGTTGTGAAACCTTTTCCAGCATCAGAAAGTGAAGGAATGTTTAATACTATGAATGGCTTGTTGGATTACTCCTGATAGCATATTCACCTGACAGCTGTTTACACATTTGGCAATATAATATTATCGTAAAAAATATGCAGAAGTATTCGATGACCTGTAAAGATTTTAATGAGAAATAAGTTAAGATAAAAGGACAATACTTCATTCAATTTAAAACTTAGCGTGTACTTGTAAAATTTACATCCACGACCTGACATGTACATTATATATATACAAATTGAATACAGGACCGGTATGTATGTATGTATGTACGCTTTTTTGCCAGTACACACATGTACATGTATACATGTACAAGTGTACACGCTATGTATATATGCATGACATGATATGGCACACATGTAGGCACATGCGTGAGTGAATTTGTAACTTAAGAGCATATGGTAAGCCAGTATAGAGAAAAGATCCAAACTTTTGGAACGGAGACATCCCCATAGTCAAAGTCTGGCTACGGGCCCGATGTCATTAGTTCTTTGATTGTCCTACACAATAAGGTCCTACATGTAGCTCAAGCTGTGGTTTTTTGTACCATATGTGCAATGACGCTAGCTTCCTACTTTAATATCAAACACAGATTATACTACTCCCATGTGCGGTCTTCGATAAGAAAATTAAAGCTAAAGACGAGGCACTTTCAGCAGCTAGTAGAGTCCTGTATGGGGTAGGACGGGAAACAATCTAAAGGCCATTGGCCTGTGTCAAGTATATAGAAGAGAACTACAGTTACTTGCTTCCTTCCCTTGACAAATGCTGACGGATAAAACTCGATAAAAGGAATCATCACCGGTCCTTGAAGCAAAGACTAGCAAAATAACACCCAATTAAATTCCATCAATGCCGCTCTTTTTCTGATTGCTAAATGCCGGCTTCATCATCTCTATTTTTAGAAAGAAAATTTGCGTTGCTGTATTTCTCTCCCAATAAGCCTTTTAAGTTCTAAGAATATTTAGACAGCTGTCCAAACTTCATGAAGATTCCCACAAGTTAACTATATATTAACATATTAACAGTATTTTATGTAACAGCGCAGTCAATAAAGATTCATTCATTCATTCATATCGCTCATTGTCTCGACGATTTGTCCTCACATGCTTGTACAGATAAGCAGCATTAAAAATGTCAAAAATGCCTTGCCTTGCAGCTGATGGAGACTCAATCCATTAGAGCAACCCTGCAGGGTTTTAACTGGAAGATCGGTTTTCCTCCCTGTACCCTGTCCCCTGCAGGCCACAGGAACCGTAGACATAACCTTTAATTGATGTTCCGTGTTTTCTGGAGGCAGCGCGAGAATAGGCCTACCCCAGGGGAGTTCCCCTGCGCGGGATAACTTAATAAAGGTTACCTGGAGGAGGTAAATGGATTGATTGGGTGCGGGCAATACAAGCCAGACGGAGACTAGCAACAACAGGGAAATAGCCGCTAGAAATAAAGAACTACATGTAATTACAGATAATAATAATCAGAAATAAAGGCATCATGTCCAGAAAGATGAGATCTTTATGACAAAAAACAGGAGAATCATGAGAAATCGGGGCTTTCTTTAGCTGTTTCACAACTTCTGCTGTCGGTGCGAAGCATACATGTATTATAGATAAGTTGGCTCCCTACAACCAAATTTTCAGCATGCGACTGCATTTTTAAATGGCACGAAAGTAGTTAGAGCTTCTGAGTAACTGATTATGGGGCGCACAGCATTTCCTACCTTTCATATCTGAGAAAAGTAGAGCCGGACAAGTCAATCAGGGAAAATATTTTGAGAAACGGTAAAGAAAAAGGTCTTGACAAATAGTATAGAATGTAAGATATACGAATAGCGCGCAGCAACTTCGGAATAACAAGCACAAAAAAAAAGTAAAACTTGGAAGTTTTAACGATAGGAATCGGGGGCAGAGAAATACAAGCACCGAGTGGGAGAGGGAGGACGCCTTGAAAGGCAGTACCTTAGAAATCCCGCAGTAAGACAACCTCAGAAAAGAAACCATTACATACCTACTACCAGTCTTTTCGGTAAATATCTATTTTTCTTCTTAAAGCGAATGAATGTACAAATAGTTTCCTTCCCAATAAATACTACTTGCAGCCACAGGTGGTCTTAATACTGCACTTCCACTCTATTTGGGGCAGGGGTATTGACGAATGTGTTATATGAACTGTGTATATCTGAAAACTTTGTCAACCCCGTTTCACATTAAGAAAACCTAAAATCTGGTACAACCTTCTGAAAATGCTTCACAAATTCAAATTTCAAAAATGAAATGAAAGTATAAACGACCTATCTCTTATTTAAAAAGACATGTATTCAATTGAGCTCACCAGGAGGAAAAGAACAGGCAACAAACATACACGTATATATATATATATATATATATATATATATATATATATATATATATATATATATATATATATATATATATATATATATATATATATATAATATATATATATATAATATTTTATATATATATATATATATATATATATATATATAATATATATAATATTTTATATATATATATATATATATATATATATATATATATATGTATATATATATATATATATATATATATATATATATATATATATATATATATATATATATATACACGAGCCCAGCGAGCGGAGGATCTGATTGATTTATCCTGTGAGAGTGTCCATCTGTATGTCAGCCCGTATTGACATTCAGTCGTATTTAGCAATATCGTTAAATCATTTAGCGATATCTAAAAATCGTTTAGCAATATCGCCAAATCATAAATTTGGCTATACCGCTGAATCATTTAGTAATATCGCCAAATAATCTTATTAAGTGATATCCCTTTATCAGTTAGAGAGCTAAATCAATTGGCGATATCGCTAAATGATTTAGCGATATCGTAAGTCTGACGGTAAGTTTGACAGCAAAATTAGTAGTCAGCATACAGTGTCTTTGCAGCATGATGATTAACCCATTCAAAATGGTAGAGAAAACGACCAATTCGTGACGGAACACTTTAATAGGATGAAGCCATCGCACTTACCTTCAAATCGGCAGCCATATTGGATAAGAATAGGATAGGAAGCGTAAAAAACATTTAGTGATATCGCTAAATGAAGGCCAAATCATTTGGAGATGTTGCTAAATCATCCACGTTTACGGATATCAGTAAATCATTTCGCCATATCGCTAAATGATTTGGTGATATCGTCAAATATTACTTCATCTAGTAATTGTTTTGTTTTGTTTTGTTTGTTTTGTTATTGCCTTTTTTTTTGTTTGTTTATTTTTTTGTTTGTTTGTTTGTTTTGATTTTGTTTTTGTTTGTTTGTTTTTTTAGCTTTTTTTTGTGTTTAAACACATTTTATTAAAAAAGAATAACAATTCAGAAGAAGGGCTACGCCCTATATTTATCCTTATTGCTGTAAAAAGACGGAAGCACAGGACAGACGTTACAGAGCGGTAGAGCCCCTCCGTATATCGAGACCAGCATGCATACATGGACTCGAGATGCGACACAGTCCAGGATGAACAAAAGAAGATTGACTCCACAGTAACATGACACAAATAGAAGGGCTCGTAAAGACGGTCAAAATAAATAATACGAATAATAATAAATACAGTATATTAAAAATTAATTGGTGTACCAATGGGAAATTTTTTTTTTTTTACTGCTAAAATAACAATGTTGTTATCAAGATCACAGTCGCTGCTAACAAATAAAATAGGAAGGTACCACAGAGTTGATAGTGATATGAAGGATGTCTCGAACGGTAGTGTACGGAGACGGACAAGTGAGAAAATAATGGCAAAAACTTTCAGTAACGACTCCACACGAACAAACTGGCGAATCTTTAACACCAATTTTGAATAAATGTTCATTTAATTGACTGCGACCCTTACGCAATCGGGAGTGAAGGATAGACAAATATCTTTAATCAACATTTAAAGATTCTGGATACTTCACGGGACATGTCAAAGGATTTGTTATTTTTCGTTTGAATTGTGACCGAGATGGTAGATTTCGAGTTGCTAGCAGCAGGAGATTCCATAATTTAGTTGCTGAGGTAAAAACATTTTCAAATAAGACATTTCTGATATCAAAAGTAGGTAGGGCTAAATCCGGTAAATTTTAACGTCTGATGAAATTATACCGAGGGTTCCCGTCAACTGGAAAGTTTGGTAAGGCAATATACGATTAGTTTGGAGCAAGATTATGGGCTATTTTGTGCATTATAATGAGCTTACAACGATCTCTATGTTTTGATAGTAATTCCCAATCAGTTTTCTGCATACAATTTTTCATTTGGAGTGGTTCTCATTGCTGCCGTCACGATGCGGGCCGCAGTCAATTGCAAGTCCTCGAGGAGTTTCGAGTCGCCCTGAGAACAGCCATCACAGACCACACTGCCATATTATAAAATAGGCCGCATAAACGAAGTATAGATCACTTCTGATGTCACACGATCAAGAGGATATTGCAAACTTGTCATAATGTTTAGCTGTTTGGAAGCTTTTAGTTGCAATTTGTTTCATATGCTCATTCCAGTTTAATCACAGTTTTAGGTATGATGGTGAAAGGCTTCGGAATGCCCTTCCAAATGATGTTCGCTCAGAAAAATCTGTAGAAACATTCAAATCTCTATACTGTAAGAAGTACCCGCAGAACTTTTAATCAAAATGTGGTTTGATACATTATGCTTGTTGTCATTGGCATAATGGTTGCAGGTAATTGCTGGATGCTGATGGGACAGTTTTTATATATTTTTATTGCGTGTTTTTACTGTACTTTGTAAATATTGCTATATCTTTTATATATTTTCTCTCACGGCTGGGCCATCATGAGAACTAGCGGGTATCGCCTAACCATGTTTTACCCAGGATAAATAAAGAATCTAACTAACTAACTAACTAACTAACTAACTAACTAACTAACTAACTAACTAACCAACCAACCAACCAACCAACCAACCAACCAACCAACCAACCAACCAACCAACCAACCAACCAACCAACCAACCAACCAACTAACTAACTCACTCACTCAGATTTAAAAGTGACACCTCATGTTAATGTTCAGATATATTCTCCAGTTGATGTCCCTGAAAAATGGATGATTGATGGTCCGGCGGGGAGGGGGGTTGTCCTCTTAAGAGAGACAAGCATAGTAACAGTCTTAAGGGCATTAAAAGAGACGAGCCATTCCTTGAACCATTGGTCTAAGGAATTAAGATCGCCGTTCATGACAATGCAGCATGAACTGGGTCATCGATAGTGAGATAAAGTGAAGTATCGTCAGCAAACAATTGAGCATTTGAGTGTACAGCGTTAACTGTATCGTTGATATAGATTAAAAAGAGTAATGGACCTAAAACTGATCTTTGCGGCACTCCAGCCCTAATTGTTCCCCGACTGGAGGACTGGTCATTGAGAACTACACGCTGCTTTCGATCATAAAGGTAAGTTTCACACCATATCAAAAGGTTATCGACAATGCCATTTTTCCAGTTTATGTGCGAGACCGCTGTGCCAGACTTTGTCAAAGGCCTCACAAATTTTTGTTGGTCAACAGCAAAGCACAATTAATGATAAAGAGAAAGTAGGTGGTTGACTGTAGAGTCGCCAGGTATGAATCCTGACTGGTTTGCAGAGATAGCCATGTTGTCTCGGAAGAAGTTGAAAACCTGCTTAAATACTGCTTTTTCCAATACTTTCCCTGTGCAACTTAAAAGAAATGTAGGGCGATAGTCGTTATACAAGTTCTCTTTGCCCTTTTTTATTGAGAGATGAGGTGTGTCATGGGCCTCTTTCCAGTTGATTGGAAATTGTTTTTATTTCTAGATATATTAAATAATTTGGTGATAATCTTGTAGATAACTGGATCAGCTTCATTCGTAATAGATTGTCATATATCAGGGGGAATAAAGAAATAAATTCTGCCCATCATCTCTTTTTCTTGTTCACTAATTTACATTCTAATAATGTTACAAAAATGGTCTCTAGTCTGTTACGGAAATGAGTGCAAACGTGCTCACAAAAAACTGTGAAATTCATGCTTTTTCATGAAAATCACCCAAAAAACAAAGCAAGTTGATCACCACTTCTTCACAGACCTGTAATATTAATATAAAATTCCCAATGTTGTTTTACTAATGGCCTCAAAATTTTGAATGGAGAATATTTCAAAGGTTACAATGCGTTGACGTTCGATTTTCATGCTCGTTTATTTCGAACGCATTCAGAAGAAATTTTGGATGATCAAAGGTGCTTTCCCCATTTGAATAAGTTGTTTTTGTGTCGTTTTACCATTAAACCAATGAATGATCAGTACAGATTATGGTTTCTATGCAAACAATCATTCGCGTGTACTTACACTCACAACTCAGGACGCTATGATTTTGTAATACCTCTTAACTCGCATAAAGGATCCCAACACTCACGTGCTCATTGGCGCAAAAGCAAGCACTCAAACAAAAATAATGACTATCCGCGTCGAATTGCGGGGTATAGGTATTGACATGACAAGAAAGTGGATCTGCAAGGGAGCGTAGAGCGACCGAGTGGGGGTGGGGGTCAGGAAAGGGTTGTTTCCCCCTCCCAAGGTTGGAAATAAAAGATAAATAAATAAATAAAAAAAGACACTTAAATGGCGTATTTTGGTGAAGCTTTTGCCTATTCATTTAGTTATGTGCTATTTCACTGACATGGAAAAATTAAAATATATATTCCCATAATTTACTTTTGCGATGCTTATGATAATGTCCGACCGGTTTTTGATAATTTTGCTCATTTTGAGATTTTGGGACTATTTTGCAGACATATTTTATCTATCATGTGTCCAAATATGGTAGTTCTAGTCCCAATACAATACAAGCTAAAGAAGTTAAATAGTTTTACACTTTTTTGCACCAAAATGTCTGTTCCATGTGCATATCTCCCCAAAACTAATTATCAGTCGAATAAAAACTGATTTACTCTAAAACTTCTTTAGCACATAAATGTATCTGATATTTTGTAAGAAATTAATATTCTGCGAATGCACACCAACAATAAAGAGTCCCACAAGCTTTATCATTTTCACAAAATCAGCCATTTTCCAATTTTGGCATCACCATTCTTACAAAAAAAAAAATAAGAGAGACACAGTTACGAAAAATCCCCGATACGCTTTTCCAGATGCATGTATTGAGATTATAATAGCACATATACAACCATTTTATCTTGAATATTTCTCCAGAAATATGAAAAAAAAATTGTATTCATACAAAAAGTTTTAATGTTTAGTTCAACTTTCAGTGCAAACAGATTCTGCAAAGCCTTGTGGTAAATTAAGTATCAAGTTATAAATGCCCTTTTCTCTGTTATTTGGCCTACAAGTTAAGACACTTGGCTTGCTGAAACATTACCTTAAGTCTGACACTCCACATTTCCCAGTAAAAAATACTTTGTTTATGGCTGTTAAGACTTCGTGGTAGCAAAAAATTGCTCCCAAAATGTTGAAGACAGCCTCAACTACGCAAAAAGGTCTGAAAGGTGAATAGAGAAAACGAGCTGAAACTAGAAAAGAAGATGTGCTAGAAAGCAAATCTGTATGTGTGCCTTCAAAGGTTGTAAATGTGGCTAGACGAAAATTTTAAAAGTCCAAATGACCTTGACCTTTGACCTCTAGAAGTCACATGTTAATTACCAAAATGTACAGTTCTACAATATCTACAATTTAAGCCCAATATGAACTTAATTAGATGAAAATTGACCAAGTTACGACTAGATGAAAATTTCAAAGGGCCAAATAACTTTGATCTTTGACTTTTAGAGATCACATGTAAACTAAAAAAAATGCGCAGTGTTGCAAAACCTATAAGTAGAGTCCAACATGATTGAAATTGGATGAAATTGACAAATTTATGACTGGATGAATCTTTTAAAGGCTCAAATGACATTGACCTTTGACTTTTAGAGGTTACATGTTCATTATAAAAATATGCAGTGCTAAAATATTCACAATTTGAGCCAACACGAACCAAATCACATGAAAATTGACCAAGTTATAGCTGGACGAAGCTTTCAAAGGTCCAACTGACCTTGACCTGTGGTTTTTAGAGGTTACATGTAAATGACAAAAACATGTAGTGTTGCGATACCTACAATTTGGGTACAACACTGTCAAAATTGGATGAAAATTGATAAAGTTATAAAGTCATGGCTAAATGAAAATTTCAAAGGTCCAAATGACCTTGACCTTTGACCTTGGGAGGTTACATGTAAATTGCATAACTATGCAGTGTTGCGATACCTACAATTTGGGTAAAACATGGTCAAAATTGGATGAAAATTGATAAAGTTATGGCCGGATGAAAATTTGAAAGGTGCAAATGACCGTGACCTTCAACCTTTAGAGGTCACAAATTAAAAACTGTGCAATGTTACAAACCTATGAAATGAAGTTGAATAGGTTACCTGCTACCTCTTTTGGAGATGTTCAAGATTTAAAATTTCAAATGCCGCTTATTTGCATAATTATCAGTATATTTTCTCCTCTTTATTAACAGGCACAAATTCATGCACAGATCTATAATCATGCCAAGTTTGAAGTTTCTGACTGTAATAGTGTTCGAGAAAACTGGAGAACAAAATTTGGTAATAAAGAAGAAAGAAAGAAAGAAAGAAAGAAAGAAAGAAAGAAAGAAAGAAAAAAGAAAGAAAGAAAGAAAGAAAGATAGATGGATGGATGGATGGATGGATGGATGGATGGATGGATGGATGGATGGATGGATAGATAGATAGATAGATAGATAGATAGATAGATAGATAGATAGATAGATAGATAGATAGATAGATAGATAGATAGATAGATAGATAGATAGAAAGAAAGAACTATGGGAAAACCAGAATGTATGTGTCTGCACACAGGCATAAATATATCCCTTAACAATGCTATAAATTGTGACAACACAGAAGGGATTCTGACACGATAGAACATCAAACAACGTCAGCAGTAGTCGGTATTAAAGTGCAGTGTGCATATGCAAGTGGCGTGCAACTCAGACTACTAAATTTTTGGTCCATCCAGAATTTTTTTTCGTGAAATTTGATTTTATATTTTTTGAAGAAACTCAAGAATGGCAAAGTGTGCGGGATTGATAATATACTAAATGAGTTTTTAAAGCATGGTGGTCCAACATTCATCAACTTGCTTTCAGAGTTATTAAGTCTGTGTTTGAACACAGACTTCTTGATTTCCCTCAAATACTTTTATTTATTTATTTATTTATTTATTTATTTATTTATTTATTTATTTATTTATTTATTTATTTATTTATTTATTTATTTATTTATTTATTCATTCATTCATTTCTTTCTTCATTCATTCATTTCCGTGTGCCAGTGTTGTGGTCAGCTTTCCTAGGACACTATTGTTCCGAAAGTACCAAACCTGGCATGAGCATAGACCTAGTAGTGAAGTTGTGCATATTGTTTGCAACAGTGATGATGTTGACAATTATGCAAATTGGAGCATATTTGTGGAAATTTTAAATCTTAAATATCTTCAAAACTTTCGTAAGAGATTTGCCATTCCAAGCTTAACACGTGGATATATTGCTAAAGCAAAATCCTATGGCATACAAAGTTGAGAAGTTTAATTTATGTTAAATTCACTGAATTTACTGTGAATAAAGGTCCATCTCTGACATATTTCTTGCCCCCACTGTGCCCAGTTGCTGTTAACTGTTTCTAATGACAGGCTGTATAGCAGCCAGAGATTGTTAAACAGTGATAGCCGGGAACCCATGCCTATCGGTACACAGGCAGTGATGCCCATTGCTGTGGCTTACCCTTCAAACCATAGGGAGACTGCCTGTGTTGGTAGAATAAGCTTGTCTGCATTGTGTAAACAAGGGGGCTAGTCTGTAGCCTCCTTGGTGTCCCACCCCATCACAGTAAGCTAGCGCTGACTTACAGGTGCCAGATAGGTTAGTGACATAGCAACGTCCAATGAAATATGAACCACACTTCAGCATGTCTTTGTAAAAGAAGATTCAGATCAACAACCAGAAATCACTCAAACACAGATCCAAACTCCCTGTAATGACCAACTGTGATATGGAAGGATTTTAGTCAGGGTCAGTGGGGACATTGAGGCATGCAAGCAGTTTCAGCTCCCATAGGCATAGGTGTTATATTTCTGGACCCAGCAGTGACATTTGTTCATCAGTTAAATATCTATAACATTGTTTCACATTCTTTGTAAACACTGTTCACTCCCACCAAAGATTCATCTCATTTCATCCATGTTGAGCCTGTGTAAACTTGCAACCTAAATTTGTCCACACCTTTAGTAGGTGGTTGAAACAATGGAGATATTATACAGATACTTCCATCTTGACACTGGATAGTAAAACTAAGTAAAAGTTCATGTACCATAGTGTAAATTTTTTTGTTAGGAGCTATGTAAAGTTGGGTGTTGTTGTCTGTGCAAACTTACAACTTAAGTTTGCTGACACATTCAGGCTGATGACACTCAAAAGTTAAACATACAGATTTCTGTAAGAGCTATATGAAGTGGAATGTTATGTATGACAGTGGATTAGGTGAGCATAATAGTTGATATTAGTAGAGATTGTCACGTAAATGTTTTTATGTTCCTGTAAATTGTGAGACTCAAATGCATATATTTATAACTACTTGTGCATGCATATACATGCACGTGTATACACGTTTCACTTGTTGCAGTCATTTTATGCCCCAGATTTACAAAGCATGGCAATCTGGTGTTGATGTAGTAATTTTTACTTCATAGTATAAATGGGTTTATCATCATATTTAATAAATGGATTAAGCACTATATTTAAACGTTATGTATAAAATTATGCAAATAAGGGGCAATCAAAATTTTAAAACCTCTGTATCTTCCAGCCTATTACAGATAGACACAAAATTTAAAGTAGTACATACAGGTTTGTGACACGTGTCAATCTAATGGACAGTGAACAGCTGTAGCATTCGCAAATATGTTAATTAGCAGCACTTGAAACATTTTCAAGTTGAATATCTCCAAAACTATTATAAATAGAGGTGCCGATCCAACTCCAATTTGTGGTTTTGTGACATAGCCACATCCAATGAATCATGAACCAAAGCTGTAGCATTTTGATTTATGCAAATTAGGTGAATACACAAAACTGAATTTCTGAATAACTTTCAAACTATTACAGATAGAGGTGTCAGTCCAACCACAATTGTAGGTTTGTGACACAGCCGCATCCGATGAAACATGAACCAAAGTTGCAGCATTCTAATTTATGCAAATTGGGCAAATCTACAATATTTACATTTTTGAATAATTTTAATTTCAATTTCTATTATAGACTGAGGTGTCCTTCAAACTTCAGTTGACACATTTGTAGGATAATTGCATCCAATGAAGCATGAATCAAAGTTGCTCATTTTGATTTATGAAAATTAGGTAAACACACAAAATTTAGATCTTGAATAGCTTCAAAGTTATTATAGATTGAGGTGATTTTCTAACTTCAATTTATAGGTTTTTTACCTATCCGCATGAAAAAAAAATATTGTTGCAGGAGTCAAATAAATACCGAATAGGCAATCTGTAAAAGTTTTCTTGGCACACAGACTGATTTGCTGACAAGCAAATCAAATTTTTCTAGTTTAATTATCGTACAGTAAACGAATTTTTCCCAAAACAATGGTTCCAAGAAATTGTGAAACCTCTTCACAAAGAGGGTTCTAAGGAGGAGAAACTGTTGAATAACTGTGAGGTCTAACGTCTACAAGCTCATCACTTTAGTAATTAAGAAACGATTGATGACTTACCTTGAGGAGAAAGAGGTGCGCGCCGCTGACCCTGAGAGCCGTAGGCATTATTACATATTGGAAGGATTATGCAGTTTAAACGAGACATCAAAATTTCAAAATTTGGACATCATTTTTAGATATTTCAAAAGTTTTCGATACCATAAACAGGGACATGTTATTCATAAAATTATGGGAAAAGGGTGTACAGGATTAAGCGTGGTGCATAATCAACGGACTTTACAACAGAGCAGTTATTTTAGGGGCATTCAGAAGCATCTGGTGTCAAGCCTTACATGGACTAAAACAAAGATATTTTTGCGACCTACTCTGTTTTCTCTGTTATGTCTGACCTTGTGGATATGCTGAGAAGCAACGCCTTGAAAACCCTCACAAAGAAACCAAAATGTCAGGTCTATTATGTGCAGATAATATCGCATTACAAAGTGCTAGCGCGGTTAATATATAAAAATGGTAAATGTAGCACATGTTTTTGTTTCTAGATGGGGGATGGAATTTAACTCTGAGACATCTTATGTCATGTTCAGGCAAAAACGGTATGATAGGTCTAAAATGGTCTTTGCGGAATACATATATATCGGAATGCAGAGAATACTAATAGCTGAGAATCATGTTCTCCCGGTCACGTTCGGACTCCAAGCCTGTTTCATGTGATCTAAAGCCTAGGGCAGCTAGTTTAAGCGGATACACCTGCACCTTTCAGCCAACGAAAACGTTACTCGTCTATCACTTGGTTATAATATTTGAAAAGTATAATCCTCCCCTATATTTTGTACGGTTGTTCAATTTGGCTGAATAAGAGTAATGAAAGCAAAACTAGCACAGATTCAATAAAATGTTTCGTGGCAAAAGCGATCCTGCAAATCGGATCTTTTGCAATGTCGGTTGTTATAGCGGCATTAAAATGGTTACCCATTGGACTAATCCTTGGCAGGAAACGTACGAAGTGTACCACAGAACCAGTTACTGATACGGCCGACGAATACTCGGGAGGTACAGCACAATGCTGCCCATTTCCCCCACAAATACATACAATTCTATCAATGTAGGAATGGACAGAGCTCTCTCAAGTAATAATCCCGAATGGTTACATCCTTTTTTTAAAAAAACGCAGTTTGGAGTTATAAATTGGACTCTTTTCAGGAAATCGTCGAAAAATTTTCTTTGCAGTGGTACTGGTCACCAAAACGTTCAACTTTTTCAACACACACACTCACACACACACACACACACACACACACACACACACACACACACACACACACACATATATATATATATATATATATATATATATATATATATATATATATATATATATATATATATATATATATATTAGATTATAGCATGCTTTGTTGACGATATGAAGTGTTTCAACGAGCACTGGGTGCCATGATATAGCAGAACGAATGACCAAAGCGAACAAGTTCTGCCATATAGTATCCAGTATCCAGTGCGAGTTTATTACTTCATATCGTCTACAAAGCATGCTATAAAACTTTTATCTCATGTTTGGGTCGATTTGTACATTTCAATACACAAAGCAAAAATATGAACGATATTTGCACAGAGTTTTACTCCTCATCAACACAATTACCGATGAAACCGGTACAGTACCGATACCACCGGCAGAGTACCGATACATCATATTGCGGCACTGTAGCTTTTAGGCCTATGATACGGCATTTATACAAGCCTGTTATAGTGCTAAAATCGACCCAAACATGAGATATATATGTATATATATATATATATATATATATATATATATATATATATATATATATATATACATATATATATATATATATATATGTTTTCAAGCCGTAGTTTATAGTAAGTCAGGCTTAAATAGATCTTATGCACCGAGAATGCGCTGAACTTTTGACGCGCAGCGCCAAGAGGTTAATTGTAGTAGGCGAAACCCATGGAATCTCACGTTGCAATACAGTGAAGAGCCACAAAGCAACAAATGCTCCCTTTTGTTAACTGAGTAACATCCCTAACCCGATGTACGTGATGATACTGTATAACCGAAAGCCTAAATACATTTGCTGAGTCGAATATTAAACCAGCCTTAGTTATGCTTGCTGACACCAAGTTTTGAAGCGACTGACAAAAGCTGACACGAGGCAATACAACTATGGTTAAGAACAGAGACGGAGGGGAAAACTAAATGTAACATGGAAGTGAGATGGGGTGACTCTTCTATCAGTAATTCTTAACCGAGGCACGGCAACGTGAGCGTAGGCTTCTTGACTCTCCGCTACCGGCTATTTAGTTTCCATGTGCATATAATTTGCTGTCACTGTGTTGAATATACAATGTATTTTATATTGTTTCAATATTTCCTACAATTTTATACTCAGTTTTGTTTTTGCGTTGTAAAGGCGTAGCATCAGCCAATAAATTAATTTTTAATTGATTTTTAATTTTTAAGAAACGTTTTCAACCGGTGTATTGTTATTGTGGCAGTAACATAAAAAATAAAAGGTCTCATTGTCATTGCACAAAAAGACACTCGGCTTACGTGCTCAGGCACTTGAAGGCCCAAAACCGCCAACTACGATGAAACTAACAGGAAATCAAATTGCAATAGACTGCAGCAGCCTAACTAAGCATGGTTGCTAAACCACACTCATATTTCGGTTTTCTTCAAATTACTTATTAGGATGGTGTGGAGTGCATGCCGGCTAAATTGCTTCAAAGGCAAAGATAAAAGGTGCATAACCCCCTGTTTCGTATATTCTGGTCTTGAAGACGTACGACTACTAAATACTATTAATACACAGATTTATCGATCTTGTCCCAAGAAAACGTAATGTCAATTCGGACGTGTCAGAGATCAATGCTGCGTACTAATGAGAATTTTGTGACGTGCTTTGAAAAAAATCTTCCCCGATTCTTCGGAATTCCTGTCATTGCCAAATCAAATGAATTACGAATAAATTAAATTGTACACCGAACGAAAGCGCTCAGACACAGTATAGGAGAAATGAAAGATAAGATGGAAAGGGATTGCGAGAGCCTGTTAAATCACATTTTTAGGCAAAGACATCAATAGGGTACCGTAATCGTACTGGTACAAAACGAGAAAAAGATTGAATGCCTGATTAGAGTAGGTTTACCGTAATAGCGGATGACAGGCTCCGTCAAAAGGATACAACTGGCGATGTGGCTTCCTTTTATATCCTCCTATTATGGCCAATCATCTTTACAGACCCAAGTAGATCCCATCTTAGTCTCTGATGGAGTCTGCCCTGACCAGCACAATGGATCCAGACATAGGGAATATCAGGGAGCTTTATTTTAATATATCAATCAAATATACGGCCTCCCTGACTCTATAGCCTCGGTAATGCATGTAACGAACAGGTCAAAGTTAATCATTTGTAAGGGATATTCTTTTCAGTAGCTATATTTCTCGCTTTTATGCTTTAACTGCGTCCCTATGTTTTTCAGTATGCAAAATTTTAAAATATATGCAATCTACGTAGACAATTTTGAATTTTTCTTTCATGTTATTCGAATCCCGCTGTGTGATTTCTTTCTTTGAATCAATTGATACCCATTTTAAAGAAAAGTTGAAAAAATCAAAGAAAAATACAGGCAAAATCTCCATTTACAAAAGACGTCTTTTGTACTCTTAACGCTTTGCTGTTTTTATTCTCTTCTCCATTCATCTAACAACAAACCATCCTAATATGACGACAATAGATCTTAATCTGCCTACTAGGAAATTGCAACGCACCCGTTATGTCACTATATAGTCGGTATGGAATATATTAGATGCAGTGCATGTGGACATTCAGTGTGACAGCAAGACTCTCCACCAGGTGCTCAATACCAATAATCATCTCTTTGATAGAGAGCACAATGAGATTACTTTTCCTTGGGGGGGGGGGATTTTTTACGAACATCGACAAACATCGATCCTCTTTCTTGGCTGGGGGAGTTGATATTCTAAATCTCCGCAGAATGAGTCTTTCATACTTGAAAACTCGTGTAAATAATGTGTGTATGCTACGTGTGTATGCACTTGTGTATGCATATGGAAAGAGATGTTTCCCATTTTCATAAATGTAATTGCTCTATCCTATCGAACAGGGACGTGCATACAGATTCTGTATGATTGCCCTGCATGGAAATTAAGTAGTGTCTTCTTGTGATCACTTAGCGACCCCAAGAAGACCCTCCCCGTCCATAGTCCATTGATGACATCTTGCATCACCACACAAGTGTCGCTACCGTTCTAATTTATTGTGATATCTCTCAGATAAAAGATGAGTTTTTTCCTCGATAATGATATTGGACAGACTACTTCTTTTCCACATGAGCCAGTGCACATGACTTGTATAGATGTGATATAAAGGAGTTGATAAATAATCTACTTAAAGTAGCATGACCAAAGCAAAAAAGCTGATGTCAGAGATTAAGTCTTCGCAATTTTTTGCAACCAACACCCTGCAGCGGGACTTCCAAGCATACGTAACACAACGCACTCCAGATAACCCATTATGGTGGTATTCCGATTTATATGAAGAAATCTTTTACAAAATTACAAAAAACAAACGAACAAACAGACAGTATGTCCAAAAGAATACATATGTATTATTAATTTATTTTTATTTGATTTATAGCTGCATGTCTCCCTTTGTTATGATCGTCGACTTTTCCATCACCATACTGAAGCCACGCCAATCCTAATACTTCCCTGGCTAACATGCGTCAAGACTGCATGATTAAAATCCCACGGGTCTGTGTGACATAATCAACGAAAGACCTTTCTTCTCCAATCCCTTGTCCGCGCATTCATACAGAACTAAGCACTGGACATTACTGTACGCATGTATGTATGAAGTATTGAAACACTGGCTTCACCTGACATATTCCAGCTTTCAATGCATGTACCAATATAGAACGCCATGATATATGGAACCCATTGCAGAAATTTACTTTGTGACCTGTGTAAACCTTTGTCCTACATTTATATGTATACAGACTAATAGGAAGTCCATTGGTCATAGTCTGAGTGAAGTGCTTACTTTGGATGCTGGACTTATATGTGGTCCCGGAAACAAATTGCACGCAATTACGCTCCCCTGTTTGCCTTTCAACACCTTTAGTTTGGACTACCACAGACCCCTGGTTGTTCCCTGGCTGCGAGGTTGTTCAATTTGTCCTCTAGGAGTTGAGTTTTGCATGGTAATGGTTAAAACATATTTAAATTCCTGGGAAATACTGGCCTGTTCCCTGGCTATAACCTAGGTGATTTATAAGCAAGAAATATGCTGCCCCGAACACATTTCACTCTGTTATTAGCTGCCATATCCGTTGTGTTCACGTAGTGTGATCAACAGTAAAGTGAATTCAGCAATGAAAAGATTCGTCTGCCCATAAACATGTTTCCTGGGAAATTTATCAGTGATATGGCCTGTTCACACTGTTGTTATGGCTCGCTATACCGGTACTCGAATAACAACTCATCGTCTCCATTGTTGCTCAGTTGTTACTCGTATACCGCTAGTTGAAAACTGTCTTGTAAACATCACAATTTTTAGAAAAGAAAGTTACAAACAGATGTCATATCCAATGTCGTGTTCGCACTATACCTGGCATCTAACTAAAAAGTGCCCCATTTCTGCCTGAGTGCAAAGTAGATATATATTTCTTTTGCGGAAACAATTAAGCTCAGGTGTAATCGTTTTGTGAACATGGCCATCAACCAACATTATAAAATTGTAATGAACAGCATCCTCATTTTGTTAACCTTCGTAAAATGTATGCGTTATTTCACTTTATACACGAATCAAGAGTTATATGTAACAATTTGTGAGTCACTGCTAAAATGACGGTTAAAATGTCTTTCTAAACTTCAGAGACACGAAACGGATAGATTTAATTTTTCTCGTCATCATGTGACCCGAAACGTTTGTGGAGCACGTGCCTGCAACAAATAATTGAGAATATGTATTACCTTTATGGTAAAATAAAAAGTGTGTATGTTGCGACCGGGAATTCATCTCCCAGAGTATTACAATGTACATGTAATACATGCTGTATATTGGAGCTTCATGTTATAAAGGCTGGAAGCAGTACATATATATATATATGTGTGTGTGTGTGTGTGTGTGTGTGTGTGTGTGTGTGTGTGTGTGTGTATGTATGTATGCATTTCTGCATTTATGCCCTGTGAGGGGTTCCTGTTGCGCATGTTCTCTCAAATCCACATCCGGGGAGTTTAAGAAAGAAGCGCCTAGTTTTTTCTCCTTATCAGGCCACAGTTCGAAATTCCAACATCATGACCCAGTTTGCTGAAAAAAACCCACAAAAAATGACAGTATTTAAATGTTTAAATATCAGTTTCTTGAGAGTAGAATTTTTACAGTGAACCGTTGTCAAAACTTAGAGTATGATTTTATAATCTTCACCACAAGTCCTTTTGAGTATGGTGCAAAGAAATATGTACTTTTAGCCATAAGTAAAGCTTTGTTCTGGGAAGAACAGGAAGCAATCATTTTTATCTATCTTTAAAATTGTTGTGGTCAGCTAAGAAATACAATACGACCGAAAGAGACACTATTGCAGTGCTTTATGACAAAATGCCAGTACTTTGCAACGATGTGCACCTCATGGTTCATGTCTTCAGAGACTAGGTACATCACAAGCTCAGACCGTTTTCGTCACCCAAGGGTTCTATGATTTCGTATTCTTTTTTTCTTTGATTTTTTTTTATTTTCTGCCGTGGACTTCAAGAAAGCTAGTTGCCTAATGGACAATACTCGTGCAGGAAGCCCTGATGGCTCGGCTTCCATTTCTCCTATTGAAAGTACGTGACGGAATTGTGCTTCTTTGACCATCTTTTAAAATCAGTACTAAGCTGTAGTTGCTGTGTCACTGTACAATATTTACTTTCCGGGATTAACTCCTTCCTGGTCAGAAGGACATTGTCAATATTTTTAGTTGCAGTGTCAATGTTCAACATTTACTTGCAGTGATTAACTCCTTCCTGTACAACATTTACTTGCAGTGATTAACTCCTTTCTGTAGAACATTTACTTGTAGTCATTAACTCCTCCCTGGTCAGAAGGATATTGTCGATATTATTTGCGCCAAATTTTGGGACTCCGCGCTCTGGGCGCTCTGCAAATTAGTACTTATTAGGTTCGAAGTGGTTTCAAGAACCAACAAACAAGATAATTTCTGTGTGACAGTTTAAAGAGCTTTAAAAGCAGAAGACGGTTATGTAAACTTCGCATTCCATTTGATGGAACGGAAAAGGGTTAACTACATACCCTCTTCCTGGACGTTATGGGGTGTAAAGACTGCCGCAGCTCCCGGATGTATCCAAAATGTAAGCCACTGATGCCTTGGTTCCGATAGATGGATTTGATATATAAAGAAAAAGAATGAAAAATGGTGATTTTATATGCAGCACCTCGCTCGCAACTTTCCTGTTTATGACACAACCACGTGTCCCCAATCAACAAACATGAGGTGAATACAAATATCACAAGTGAGTCACTCAAACTCACATAATTTTGGCTTCCTCAGTAGACTCAGTATACACATGCTTACTGTATGGTAACTATTTACTTGCTTGGAACTTTGTCCAAACATGATGAAAGATTACACGGACAGAATTCGTAGCGTTGATCTGCTGCCAAGTTCTCACCAGGCCCTGCACATGCTAGGCCATACGGTCTATCATTTTGAGGGATTTGTTGAGATGTTGCAAATCTGGTCATTCAAGGTACTGTCATTTTGTACTGTGCATATCATTCATCGCCAAGTCCATTCAGAGGGCAAGTGTAAGGCCCCATTGCAGAAAAGTGAAATAAATCTCCTAGGATTTAGTGTAATTTCACGCTTGTATGGGCATAATTACATCGACCCACTGTACTAATCTGCAGGAATTTGTGCGTTTTCAAGGCACTTGTGTTTTATCCTTGGGTTGCAGGCTGGATATGCATGCGCAGTAACTGATTTGTTGTGGATATGGGTACTGTAAAAGTTCAGCAGTCGATGAGCCAAAGAGATATTGGTTTGGTACTCAAATATTCCATCATCAAATCGAAGAATCCCGATTTTAATCAGAGCAGCAACGTTTCTATCATCCTCTCTATTGGAACAAACTGCACATCAAATTTTCCATAAAAATTCCAGTGCACATGTGCTCTCCCACCTACTAGGCTTAGGGTCACACGGGAGGGCTTAAGAAATATTAAAATTTTTGAGCGTTCATGTGTATAAATTGACAACGCTGGACACTGGGATTAAGGTTGATACCCTTCGATTTAAAAAGAATACCCCAGAGATTTATATATCACGCAACAGCTATGATAGCTCGTGGCCATGGCTTCCCTGCTATGATAAGTGACGCCTAATTTTCTGATGCTCTCTTGTTGCATTTCTTTTATCTCTACCAATCCGCCGGACCCGCAGGACATTGTTGTTGCAGATCAAAGTCTTTAGTGTAATTTGTTCTCCGTAATTGCCTATCTTACGGGCGTTAGCGAGTCATTCCACGTCATCGCCGTCGCTGCCTCGCATTGGGAGAGCGCTGTTATCCCGTTCCGCGACCCTGGCCTCGCTGACAACTGATTTGACCAAGATGGCGATGGAATGCATGGCTTCCCTTCTATTGGTCAACGATTATGGATTTGTACCCGTCTTCACCTTGCCATAAACAGGATATCTGACCATGCCAGACTACAATGGAATGCTCTAGACCATGCCAATTAATATATAACGTTCATCACCGCATTTACAAAGGGCCATTGTAAGGGGTATCTAATAGACACTTGTCTTCCTTTTTTCCGCTTTCTAGGGGAATCTGGTACTGAATGCATATCTGAAATATGATATGCGTATACGATGCTTCCAAAGTGATCTCATTTCATTGCGTCGGCAAATATTGCTACGAATTAAGCTAGTTTCATCCTCCGCGAATACTTCCGTACAGGAAGAGACTGGGCTTTTGCTTTATAATTATATGCAAAGTCACCAATTGTTTATGGATGGTCAGTTCATCCACATTCCACAAGAATTTTACCGTTTTCGACTCAGCCCTGTATTTATAAACATACATCAATGTATTTTGGCGCCTCTTGCCCATTTGGAATTCTTATAAGGGAGGGAAGAGGAACAATACATAAAACGTCAGACTGTTATGTACATTTAGACACAATGTGGCACAGTTTATGCATCCAATGCATTATTCGGTGCAAAGTCCTCGTAAATACGGTATCTTGACTAGAAAAGTCTGTGTATAAAAATTTTAAACATTTGAAAGGAAATAGTGACTATGTCTATATGATGCACAAAGATATATATTTATTTTTGAATTAAACCTCTATCTTTAATAGTCTTATGGATGTGTAACATTAAAATCTTGTGACTTGACCCACTTACCATGACACTGTTTATTGGAGGCATGTATAGCTCGAACGTATAAATTGAAGTTGGAAGGGCATCTCTATTCTTAATAGTTTTAAAGATATTCATCGCTACTGAATACTTCAATTTGTGTATTGGCTAAAATTAGCATAAATTAAAATTGACAGTGTCTCAATCACTGTTCATTAAATAAACGGCATGGCACAAAAATATAAATTGAAGTTGGAATGATACTTCCATCCATAAAAGCTTTGACGTTATTCATTATTATTCCGCATTTCGATTTTGAGTATTGGACAAAATATGCAGAAATTAAAATCTGACAGTTTCCGGTCACTCTATATTGGATGCACCTACAGTGCAAACAAATGATATGAGATTGCAGCGGCATCTCTATCTTTTATAGCTTTGAAGAAATCCATCATTATCCAACACTTCAATTTTCTAAATTGGCCAAAATATGCATAGATTAAAATCTGACTGTTTCCAGTCATTATTGATGCACCTCTAGCACAAACATATGAATTGAAGTTGGAATGGTACCTCTATCTATGGCAGTTTCGAAAATTTTCATGATTTTCAAACACTGCAATTTGTGTAGTATCCGAAATTGGCATAAATTGCAATATAACAGTTTTCAGTCACTTTTATTGGATACACCCATAGCGCTAACAGGTAAATTAAAGCTGGAATGACATATCTATCTATTGTACATAGTTTTAAAGATATTCATCAACATTCAGCACGTCAAATTTGTGTATTAACCAAAATGTGCATAAATTAAAATGTGAGTTTTCAGTCACTGTTTATCAGATGTAGCCATAGCAAAAACATATAAGTTGGACTGACAACTGTATCTTTGACAGTTTTCAGTGTTTGTATTAATATTCAACAATTTAATTTTGTGTATTGGGTGAAATTTGCATGAATTCAAATCTAACAGTTTTAAGTCACTGTTTATTGGATATTCCCATAGCACAAACCTACAAATTGAAAAATGAATGGCACCTTTTTTTCTATAAGAGTTTTAAGCATATTCAGCAATATTCAACACTTCAAATTGTGTATTGGCTAAAATTTGCATACATTAAATCTCAGAGTTTTCAGTCACTGTTTATTGGCTGCAGCCGTAGCACAGACATACATATCGCAGTTGACATGACACCTCTATTTGTGATACTCATCCTTATCCAACACTTCAATTTTTTATGTATGGCCGAAATTTGCGTCGTTTTCAACCTGTTGACTATTTGGAACGATATGCCAAACTTCACTATAGGTGCTATACCCATGCCAAATTTGATTATTTCTGGTTCGCGAGTGTCTGAGTTTAAGCCGACTCAAAAATTAAGTGGAAGGGTGGACAAGAGAAAAGACAGAAAGAAAGAATATTGGGGGAAACAATATGTCTGTGTTCACACACAGACATAATAATACTTCTATTTCCATTAAGATACTTTAAGTAAGTATGCTGTTTTTCAGAAGAGTATTGACGGGTACCGATTTATCATATCCGGGTGACCGACTGACAGGCATTTCAAATACAATGTACCTAAGTACCCTGTTATCCACACAACATAAATGCAGGCGTACATACAAATAATTCTGATACCAAATCATAAGTAAGATACAGTGAGGATAACAATAGAACATTACTTGAAATGTCGAATATGGTAATAATGCTCGTGAAAATATAAAAGAGAGGGCGAAAATAAGATGCGGACCCGTATGTATTGTTCGCCTGTGAGTAAAATGTAACCAAAGTGTCACGGTGTTCAAGGTCTGCCAACCGTGGAAAGAGCGCTCGCTCGGTCGTTCCGTAGTTATAACTTTGTATCGTGATTGTCATTCCAAAACCTTCATAATCGTCGTTTAGATAACAAATCAATTTAACTGTACCAATTTTTCAACACAATTGACCATGCATTGCTTTTATACATAAGTTGTTACTTCAGATTGTTCCTAACTCTTATTGTCCATAACCAAGATAGTAGCAAGTCAAGTCCTCTGGTACCGGTTGATTGTCCTTCGTTCTTGGTAAAACGGAGGTTATTATATTTGCATACGTGGGGGTGAACTTGGGGTGTTTCAAAGCTTTCGTAAGACCAGATCACGCGCATTATTAATCTAGAGGTTGAATAATAAGACACTGCTTTCAGAACGAAACTATGGATCTGCAAAAGAGATGTCTATCTTTCCTTCTTTGTGTTGCACGAGTACCCAAGAACAAAAATCATACTCGTTCGCCAGGCTTTATCTTAAAAGAGGAACCTGGTGGATACTCATGCACGCGACTGTGTCTTAATTTGCATGTCCTGTAAAACAATCTAAAAGTCATCAAGATACTACAAAATTAGAGTAATTTAACGCCCAATTCACATGGTTGTCAGATATTTTATACCACATTTGTTTTGTGTGTCTTTTTGTCACGCATTGTAACAATTGTAAGAGGCACAAAATCACACATAGGCCTACAGATCTTGTACATTTCTGTGGATCCAGAAGCAAATTTTAAAGTTTCATTAAACTATTGCTTCAACAGGCTTGTAATTAATCTTAGTTGGCCACTGCACCTGCATTATCAAAGCACGACAAGCCTCACCAAGTCTGCTTTATAAAAGAGCATTCTATCCTGACAGATGAGAGTATAAAATTTAAAGGTCCCTGAAGCATTTGATGTAGTAGCAGAACCCTTCTTTTGACAAGATAGTCTAAGTTCGACTATTTTCCTGTAATTAGACGGGAGCGGTTTCCTAGCGCCTGCTGCCCCAACCCTTTGAAACGGTGGGACAGCAGAGGACGTCCAGCCTGAGCATCGCTGCCAGCCGGGGACGCTACGGACAATCATTGGACAATAGCTAGGATTGTTAAAATCTAATTTGTACTGGCCTCGGCCCGAAACATTGACTTTATGTCGTACACACAGGAAGACAGATGATTAAAGCAGAACATCAAAGACCTGTACAGCAGACAAGGCATGTGTTTCTCCTCTTTTCTTCCCTTATTTGGAAACGTTTTGCCTCCAAAATTGCTGACGCTCAAACGCATGCTTTATAGTATGTATACCTGCAAGGTGCAAGACGCCAAGAAGAGATATTTCCCTTTCTTTTGCGTTGTTGATCAAGGATTGAAAATTTTCTATTCATGCCAGGACGAATAAAGAGAGCACAAAGAGGGAGACTGAGCTAAGATTGGAAAAGACGAGATGAGAAGACAAGAAAAAGACAGTGACACAAGTATACAAGAGAGAGTGTAAAGGGTCTAAGTTTCAGTGTGATATCCAATGAACTACCGCACAGGTTTGGATGTGGATTGATTAAGAGGACACGAAAAACTTTTCTGATTTTTAGAAAAGAATGCAGGTAAAAAAAAAACCTTAATTCAGTGTCCAAAAATCAATAAAAGATGGCGCATGATCTAAAGGAAAAAAGTGAGGCAAGCCAGGTGAATAAAAAGAACTAAGCCCCCAATACTCATGTAAACAATAACCCGCTTAGAACTTCTAACAGGGATAAACTGATCATAATGTACGAAACCTAAGACCGTATAAAGATAAATTGTTATATCTGAATTGTTATATTTGTGTGGTGGTGTGTGATAATCTCGACCTTCGATAAAGTAACACAGGTCTTCTGATAACATACAAGTGGAAATGCAAAAAACACAATTTCAAACTTTGACTTCACTGGAAGCAAACTGGAATCTCCAATGTTCAATTTTAACTATCATGAAAAATAATGTCTAACATTTCAACGCAATAACATCACAAATGTCAGGGTCTAAATGAACAATCAGTGCATCGGAATACATTTGAGGCATCAAGGTTTATGTGACTGCCAGATGTAGGGATTTTAAAATAATCATTCCCGGAATGTCCCACAAAATCCATACACTTTCTTGCCAAAGATGCCGTTAGCCTATGCGATCTGTTGTAAAAACTCTTTGGATTCAACAACTCCGTTATCGTAGTATGTGCGTCACTGTGATATGACTGATATGGACCTATAGTTTGCTTACTGTTTTAACTCTTTCAGTACCAACTGCGACTTAAGTCTAACTACTAAAAGATAACTGCACTGAAGTATAATACGGGTTCATGTTTCTTGCAAAAAGACCTTTTCATTCAAGTACCAACATGCCTATAGTTACATAAAATCTAACCCTTAAAATGCTAATCACTGCTATATCTGCTTTCTCATTACCGTTAAACATCTAATGGTTAAAAGAGTCAAATTCCTCACGAAGATACCTTTCATTCAATACCACCAAGCCTTGTCTGAAGCAAAAAGTAGTCTTAGTCAACAGCTTTCCTCGGGACACTAATGCCCGCAAAGTGTCCCGAGGAAAGCTGTTGAATCAATCTTAAATCAGCACTTTCAGGGCTAATAGTCCAGGTCAACAGTGCCAAAAGCGCGCTGGAGAAAGCTGTTGACTGAGCCAAAATGTGGCACTGAAATAGGTAAACGAGAACTTCTGAGAATCAAATCCACAACAATACTTCTTGGTGCTTTCTCAAATTGGAAGGTAAAGGGTTAATTTATTATTAAACTAACCAGACGCAGAAGGCTTGGATTTACTATGTCCTTGAGAGATAATGGATCATCTAAACTGCACGCTAAAGTAACCGTAGATCGCGTTAAACATTTTAGTTGACAACGATATTTACGACGCAGAGAAAAGGGGAAATTTTTCTCCTTATTTCTCTGTTAAAGACAGATATTCATGAGGAGGAGTCAATAATTCACGACATGTATTTTAATAAATGATTCCCTGTGTCTTAATTGGGCAAAAGTCATGTCTAACATTTGATTATTTTTCGATTTTATGACCGTAACTCAAATAACGTATATTTATCAACTTACTCTATTCATGGACTTTAATCAGCTGAATATATCGAATTTTGGAATATATAATTCTTGCTAACGTTGTTTTGACCCGCATATCCAGGGCAAGTGGATGAATATTGTCCATATTGTCCATCGTGATTGAGCACACCAAGCTCCATATGCTCCCCGCAAGCAAGACACAGCTAGCTTTTCTTGGCAGATTTTTTTTTAGTTTTAGCACACTACGTTTTCATGTTTTAAGGAACAATAACATGCTTATGGCAATTATCATAACAAAACGCAGGCATTTTCTAATGCAGTCGGCCAGACGTAGGCAGCTATGAAATCCAATTTCTTTTTTCTTTTCAAATCTCGCCAACAAAATTAAAGACAGCAATTTATTTTCTCAAGGATGCACAGCGAACAAGGAAGAGTTTCCGTAGCCAAGCAACTAGCCCGGACCAAGGTAAAATGATCTTGTCCCCTGTTTGCATCGGGTCTTTCAATGTTACTTTATCATGTCTAAATGCCAACATCGATGGTGTCGAATTAATTACTTATGAGAAAAAGATGATTTGCCTTGATCCCTTTTCAATTGTAAGATGATTCTATGAAATCTTGATGTGTATTATCTCAGTGGAATTAGTCGGATGTAATGGAAACTTGAGCTACCGCGGTATGCCGTGCAGTCGTACAGTGCATGGGTTACTTCATAAGTCCTTCCTGTATTTGCACAGCATACTCTCCAAACCAGTACCTTGTAGGCTGACGTGCCATTTGAAGCCCAATAAATCACTACATAAGGTCATTTGAAGACTAGAGCAATGACATATATAAGACTCATTTGCTGCAGGAGCCAGCGTAGTAGATCCAAATTAATCATGTACAATAGCAAAGCGATACGACTTATACTATTCGTTCCCACTAGGTAAATACAAAACGCTTAGACAGGGCTACTTTCCAGACATTTTCCAAGAAATCTCGAATTCATCGGACAGTGTGCCTTATAATGGCGAGAGTCGCAACATATCTTCAACGTGCATACATGTATCAGTATTTTCATCGAAAAATGCCGAGAACCCTTCGGGCTCATGTGTACCTGACCATTTCTCGGCAAAATACCGCGTAACACTGACTACAATTCGGGATTTTGGGCACTTCTAGGCAAACTTACCCACAAATGCCAATGCTCCGTTCAAAATACCGAGAAAGGGGCCCTTATTCGGCGTCTTGGGCTTCCCGGCGTCCATTGTTCACTGCCATGTTTTTTTAGATCACTTCATCAAAACGCCAGGCATCACTTTTTTATGAGACAAGTGCCTCCGGCTGTGCCCAGGTAACAAATTCAACTGACGTCAAAACAGGTAATGTGTAAAAGGGGAAAGGACATACATTTTTTTCAACATGTTTCAACAAATGTCCAAGTTACCCAAGCCCTAACAAAAATAAATATGTGGTTCCGGTAGCCTGACAGACCCTACTAAAAAGGCCCAAACCTAAAATTAATGAAAAAAAGGTACTTTTAAGCCGCCCTTCCCTAATAAATACTGGTCGACCCATGTCAGTGCAACAAACTCAGTCAGAGACCCAAGTGGCCCAAAAAAGTTCGTAATTTATTTTCAGTGGCCCAAATGGGACCTACACGGCTCAAAGGGCCGAAGGCATACCAGGGGGATGTGGGGGCATTTCCTCCTCCCCCTACGATAAAAAAAATAATTTGAGCATGCAAAATGGTTTGTCTGGGGAGTTTCGAGTATCTTGCCTTCACATCGTTGACGAAATCACAACATTTTAGTCATTATTGTACCGATTTGGCTATTTTCCCTCAGATTGTTAAAAAAATCTGATGAAAATTATTAGAAAATACAAAAAAATCGCCATGTTATCAATTAAGATAGGACAAATTTTGCATTCATACATGTGAGGCTTTAGAGAATTTTTGCACACATATTATGGTTATTAATTTTGGGGAAATTAACAGATAAATTAGCCCGCAATTAGTAAGTTGTGTATTTTCTCTACAAAAGCGAGAAGAAAAAATACATTAAGGTAATCACTAGGTCTGAATGTACTTAACTTTTATCCCTGAATGTTGATTGATAATATTTTATGCACACATATGCCAGGATGGTGCAATATAATTGCTAAAGCACACCAAACTATGATGCATGGAATGGGAGTACCAAATGCCTAGGGAATCTTGCCTTGGCTTATTTCCATAGTGGACCACAACATGAAAATAGCAGAAATGCAAGTATGAAATCGGAAAAATATTAAGTTGCTTTGCATCGGTTTGTAGCTGAAATGCTTTAATTATTTATGAATTAAAACATTAATCGAAATTTCCAATAAATTGATATATAAATAAATATGACCACCAAAGGCGTAATTTTTATAACTGCAGGGACCTGCTATATGTATAAATTGGAGGTCCCTGATAACACTAAGATACTGAAACTATAGATATATAAAGCGGTCCCTCTCCAGCAGCAGTACTCCCATCTCATGCATCAAGAATGATTTCACCTTATTTTTGAAAATGTTCTTACATTCACTCTCTTTGATACACCCTGGCAGGTTCTGCATGGGAATAGGTATAATCATGGTACAGCACTATCTGTAATAACCGACCCCAGTCCCCACCTGGTCATAAAAAAACAGATTTCCTTGGCACGGGCGCTTTTGCAATGTAAAATGACCTGACGAGCAAGACCACGGTACTGTCTAATTGCAGCAGCAAATTTACATTCCCTGGATCATTTTCTCAATAAACTTCTTCACATGAGAAACACTTATTTTGGCTAAATTCTGTAGCATGTTTCAAGAACTGTGATGCAAAATTTGGCCACAATGCTCTAGTTGGACAACCTTAGACCAGCTGCAACACGCGACTGACCAGCAAAATCACCCCCGCAACAAACAACCACCTGCTTAAAAAAAAAAAAGTCGTTCAAATCAACCGTAACCAAGTTGTAAAACAAAGTTAACAGAAAAGCTGGCCAACAGTGCCGTTATTTTGCAGTGCAGTCAGCTCAAACAGCTTTTTATTTCAACTTGTCTGGACGGTCAATTTGGGCCGGGGAAAAAGCATAGCTGCTGCACGATGGCTGCGGTATCGGTATCTAGTGTCGCTAGGTTTCAGGTGTCCGTTCTCCGAGTTACCAGATCAAACAGTCGTCAACGTATTTTTAAAAGATGACTTACAATCTTAACTTTAATCTGCCCGCTTGGTTGTGTCTGAAGCAGTTATCGCCTTTGTTATAAATCCAGATGCAACACAAAGTAATGCAGACATACACCTTGAGCGCCCATTTAAACATGGCGCAATGCATCATGGGAAAGGAAAATCACAGTGAATCGTGGCCACGTGTTTTCAGCACGGTTCCAGGTGTTCGTTCTCCGAGTTACGAGGGCAAACAGTCGTTAAAGTACTTTTGAAACATGACTTACTATCTTAACTTTAATTTGCCCGCTCGGTTGTATCTGGAGCAGTTATCATCGTTAGTTACAAATCCAAATACGACACGGCACCCTCGAGCGCCATTTTGCGTTGAACATTGCGTAATTAATGTATTGATTGCGGGACAGTCAAAAGTACACTTGATTTGGATATCAAAGTGAATCATGGCCATAGCATATAATATATCATTATTGATGCTCTGAAATAATTGCAAAATATGTACTCTTGGTTTTATATATTATAACCCTCTTCCCACCCACACTCGGCAAGATCGTCCCAATGCTTATTTACAAACCATTGTAATTGGGTGCAGAACTCCCTAATTTCACAATGACAGCCAAGTCGATTGGATATTTTGAAGAAGTAGCGTCCAAAATATATGTGTGATTAGTGTTAAGGGAAGGTTAATTTGTCGAATGAATGTAATGTACAATACATAGTGGGACTTTTCCACAGTGAGCATTACCTGAAAATGTAAATACAACGACAAACAGTGACCAGTTGTAGGCCCCAGAAATAGTATTGTGTATCAGACATAGAAGTCGCCCTGAGGCAATGAAATAAGGGTCAGCAATGGGCTGAGTGCCAAGCGCCCCACTGCGTCAAAGACGAAGCTCAATAGAGAAGGTTGTCCCGACAGTGGATACAGGTCCGAAAGTACTGGCGAGTTTTTATATAAGTGGTAATAAGAAAAACAATACTATCCACAAACAAATACACTAGCAAGACTCATGATTTTGTTACTAAGGATGCATTGCTAACGGTAGTGCCCTGGACCAGTTCAACAAAATTCAGCAATGCCGGAATCAAAGGAGCAATTTCTACAGTCATGTATATTTTTTGTATGTGAGCGGCCCAGCGTGTTCATCTACAAATGGCTCTGAACACAAACTTAGATTTAATGACTTGTACAGCATATATTATGAAAACATGTACAAAAATTTCAGCTTGACAAGATAACAAATACTAGTATTGTCATATTGGGGTTATGCATATATAGCGCAGATTTGTGTTACTTTGCCGCTGTGAATATAGACAAAGGGAGAGTGCGAAACACGTGTCTTGCGGTACATCCATCCTAAGTACTGAAACAAGAACCTTACGGTACAGCCGTCCTTAGTGCTGAAACACGACCCTTGTGATACACCCATACTAAGAAGAGAAACATGAACCTTGCAGTGCACCCTTACTAAATAATCCCCTTTAGAATCTTGGTTTGGGATGAACATATGTATAGTGAACCCATTCAATTATAAAATAACCGCATATGAAGTTGGTTGGGACCACAAGACGAGCTTCACATTTTGTCAAAGGCTTTTCAATCCGTCAAGGAACAAAAATCGTGGGTTTTTTTCACAAATAAGCTGTAGTTAAGGTAAAATTTGTAATGGAAGGTAACACATTTGTTCTGGAGTTATCGTTAGTCACTGACTGGTTGCGGAAGTTCCTTGCTTCTCAACACATCCGGTTAGATAGACACACATAAGATACATTGCGTCTGCTCTTTTTAGCCGTCATTCATAGTCACATCATGAGATAGCACTCTAAAGTACAACAAAAGGTGCTATACGGCATGTAATTTGTTAAATCCCTACAGGTAATTGTCATGGCGATAGATAGTGGCATTGTTGTTGTTTGCTAACATGCTTACACAAAAGTTGTGAAAGGGTAACACAGTGATCGTTATTATTTTCAACGCATTTGAATTTTATTAAGATAATTGAATTGTTCTGACTACTTTAGAAGCAAATTTATCAATCTCCTATTAGCCAAAAGGGGTATCATCAAATAATTGATACATTGATAGGCATGCAACTTTTGAAATTAAAAATATGGCATACCAAAGTATGGGTCTACCCTTAATTAACTAAAGTTACAGAAAGGCAAATGCTTGTCGATACTGTTCTCCTTATGCATTTATCCTTACCCATTATTCAATTTATCCTAATGTACAAATACATACTTTGTGACACTTAATCAGGAGACGGTTATCACGAAAATGAAATATATACTTTATCCTGGATAGGAAATAGCTGCTCTGTTGTTGTTTCAGATCGGGGAAGCATATTGCACACGATATAATGCCTAGATATAAATTGTATGAAAAGCTAGTTTAATTCAAATTTTGGACATGTTGTTTGGTAGCCTACATATGTAGGTTTTATGATACCAGTATCAAAATCTGTCAGAAAAAAGTCTGGAGTGCCGACCGTTAATACTGATCACGGGCACTGGATATAGACATTTGATAGCGCAGATAAAAGGATCACAGACAATTTAGCAGGAGAAAACCAGAAAAAAAATTAACATATCAAATGTCTCGTCAGTTAATTAAATACCTATCCAAATAGGTTTAACGTCAAAAGAGCATCATGTAAATCTGTTGTTCAGACCAACATAGAATGACATGGCTTCGTCAAATGCCGTCAACTCGATCTTGAACAGGAGAATTCGATTACCGAAAAGTAATAAAACCACAACGCCCTTGTTTTGAACTAACATATTGTGCTGATGCTCTGACAAAATTTCAAATCCTGCTCAAGAAAGCCTTTGGAAATGAAGTAATACTAATCACACAGGCTGAGCCAAATGGAAAATCTCAACTATGTATGCATTTTCTTCTTTTACCGTACTGTATCAAACTGAAACGAGGACCCTGGTCGTCCTGCACTTGGCTGATCTTGCACACTCGGACTGGTTGTTGTCATATAACTGATATTTGCCCATGTAGATAGTCAGAAAATTTGAAAGGTTCAACAGGCCTACTCAATCATAGGTACTATATTTGTATTGACGAGAGTTAACTTTTAGGTATTTGTCCCATCCGTAAGAAAAAAAAACGGCTTGTTGCAAGTGATTTTTTCACTGAAAATTTGAAATTTCATAATTTATATATTGCAGAGCAGCAGAAAAAATACGTTGAATAAATTCTTAATTTTACCTGATGAATGCGTACAGTTATTTTTGTCCAAAAAATAAAATAAGCATAAATACTGCAGTATTTGGATTAATTTCCTATAAACAACATTGGAAAGCAACTGCTCTAGATTTAATCACCACAAATTTCGAGGCTATTTGATTCATAGTTTTTAAGAATATATGAACCCTGAAGTAAATGTAATCAGAAAATCTGTTGTGAAGCCCACCGAAAACAGGCAATTATGATGTTAACATGGGTAATTCAGTTAAGTGGAACAAAGCTATGATCAAACAAAAAACGGCGTTTTTACATTTTTGCCACAACACTGCAGTAAGCCATATTCGCCAAATATAAATCCCACTATGCAACAGTGATGACATTGTGTTCTCACAGGCAAATTATTCATATTTCAACTGACTACTAAAATTACAGTGTTGAAAATATTTTTTGGATTGTATATGGTCTTAGTGGTATACTGCTACAAATGTAATAGGCTATCCCATTATCACTTTGGCTTACACTTATTTTATTTCTTGAAAGAAGAAACGATAATTATCACTTTAAATATTGCTCACAGAAATTGATTTGTCAAAATTTTAAAACCAGCCTTTATAGATTGCTTTGTCAACACTGCTGCATTCCGGGATATATTACTGCAAAGATGGCAGCCTCCAGGCCTTAATATATATGTGACACTTAGAATACCATAGGTTTCGTCCCAGCGATCTGCTCTGTGTGATCTTCACATCGAAACATTTCATTTCTTAAAAAAGTTTCATAATATGTTGCAGGAATAGCCTAAAATGTGAGCGTCAGCATTACAAAGTATCGATAATAAAGTTGGTGGATCAGGCAGTAACACGTGGTCGTTATAGGTCCCTCTAGCGGCCATTTACAAAACCAGTCTAGCGGGGCGAGGCCGTACTACCTTGAACAGCTGAACGAAATTATTTGCCGTATAGCCTTTCTTTTTGTGAGAAACTGTTCCACAAATTTAAGTATTGTTCCCAAGATCTTTATATCGCCATTGAACTAGTGCCGTATCCCGTGGCAGAGACATAGTGCGTACGGAGAGTGATTGTTGGATTGTCGCGCGACAACACCAGCAGGCTTTGGCAACATGGTGTTTTGGGGCCCTTGGGGGGAAAGTGTGGCTGGTAGCTGCGATCTGGAAGGCCCCAAGAAGCGACCTGGTGACTGCACAGTGTGCAGATGTTGGTAAGGTGAGACGCAAGAATCACAACAAATATTACATGCTTTGGGATGTTTATTTAGGTTACCCTCACACCTGTCAAGTTTTTCTATTCCGTGGAAACCCATTTCCAGCCCCAGAAGGCTGTTTACCAGGTCCACGTTCCATCGAGGTGTTAACGATGCAAGTTGATGAATCGTTATCGTTTATTACACTCTGCTGACGACGTTTCTAAGCCCATTTATGAGTTATGGACACGATTTCTATATAGGCCGCTAAGTTTGACACTTTGGTATATATAAAACTGCAAAAAATACCCGGGATGCCCGAAAACGCAACGGTTCCGCCCATGTGCGCATGCGCAGTAGGGGACGACGGATAAAATCAACTTCGTTGGATAGATACTGAGTACTCTTCTGATTGGATAACTTACTGTTCTGTTATATCCTATATTCACACGTGTTTATGGTAAGAGCTTGCTGACGCTCGTTGTAATAAAATGTTCTGATTTGAGTTTATCTTGGATTTACAAGAATAGAATTCAGAAATGCATTTTACGACTTTCATTCATATTGTTATGATCTTAATAACAGAATACCTTATTACGCTTTTATACCCGTACAGGGTCCTTGGCATAAAATGAAATATGTACAAAATAAGGCACATGATAATATACACTATATGCATACCAAAAATCATATAAATGCACTAGAGACTGTTTACACTCATTACGAACAGGGGGTACGGATTTACAAAAATAGCAGGAACTGTCTGATGAATTTGCAAACATGCACCGCCACTTTTGGCCCAGGGGAAAGCACAGTTGAGAGAGAAAATGGCACTATGGTGGACTGGAAATGAGTTTTGAAAATATTTTATAATATGAACAATTTCTCAAAAAATTCCCTTGCTAATCCATACATAACCAAAACCATTATTATCCAGTATTTTCTTTACCGCCATAATCCAAACAACCTTTCCTTGTTCGTCTAAGTCCATTATCTCTTGAAGGGAAACCCGTAGTGAATGTTCTTCTGGAAGTTTCATAATCCTAAGCCAATATTTGATAATTTTCATTTTAATTGCAACAGACAACGGGTATCTTACTAGTTCCGCAAGAGAGGCTAAATTTTCACGTTTACCTGAGATACACGAAGGACAAAATGCAAAAATCTGTATGTACTTTATCGATGTGGTTAAGGTTTAATTCGTTCTGTGTTCGAGGATCTTCGAATATTTTGGATTTTGTAGAATTTCTATGAGTGTCAACTGACCGAATTTCAGAACCGTAAGTAAGAACGGATTTGATGAAAAATATCAAATAAATCCACTGCGACTTTAGGAGGTATCATGTTGTCTTTATCGGCAATCAATGAGATGAGACTCAGTCACACACATCCCGATGATGAGTCTACACTTACTGTGAACATCCTCGGTATCAAAGTGTATCCATACTGAGCCAGCCAATCAGCATCCAGAAAAATCCAATATGGCGGACACAAAGGCAACCTATGCATCTTTCATGCCCCAGTCTTTTATGTTTGTATATAATCCGTAATTTACCAAATGAAAGCATAAATTGTGAATGATGCTTTTTGAGAGTTGATATGTTCATTTCATCCAAAAAATATCCATAGAGTCAGCCTATAGGCCCAATAAGAGGCAGCTCAAACATTCACGTTTAAGGGGTACCCCCTAAAAATTCCACTGTGTCCTACTTTCAAATTAGCTAAACTTGCTGGAGTCTTTCTTTGAAACCCTAATCCCTTAAAGATTTAGAGACCTAGATATCTACTGTGCCCATAAATAACATCCCCTTTCCACTTGTTGGCTTGATGAGCAGGGGAGTCTGAGATGACCTCATTTTCCCATATTTCTAAAGAGGGGTGGTCACTTTCTGGGGACATACACCCCTGATAGATCTTGATATGGAATCACCAAGTATGGTATTTCTGTACTGGAGGACAAGTCTACTTTCATAAAATTGGGGTTAAAGGCCCACCCCTAAGGGGAGGCAACAAGAAATCCGACCCCACCCCCATTTCAACAGGGGACAGGCCCCCATCAGCGAAAATTAGCTAAAATCATAGGAAGACTGAAAATAAATGGCTCAGAAATATTTTAAAACATGGACCACAAACACATCTAACATATACATAAGAGTCACTTGTGTGTGCTAACTCCAATTAAAGAAATTCGAGTTTAACGTACCCCCCTGCCCAACAGAAAATCTGGAAATTGAACTCTCCCTCATTCATCGTCTTCCAGGCCTATCCCCCTGGGTCCCATGGCCCAATGGTGCATATTTGTGATTACATCCAGATGTGTAAATGACTCCCCAGTCACAGTCATGTTTCCATCCTGAATGAAAATCACACTGCAGACAGGCTTCCATGGGTCAGATAGAGCCTTACCCTGTGTTGGAGCCCAACTTTTTTGCTGTAATCTATACCTGTTAATGTCTGTAATCCTCAAAATTATATATCATTAACTCTGACCCTTGGATGAGAGCAATACAAGCAAAGAAATAATTGGTTTGCAGCAGAAATTAACAATAAAATATGTGATATAAAAGTTGAAGGGGGGACGGTCACATGACCCAAATCGGGCAATCTGATTGGCTTACATGGGCAACTGGTTCTAAGTGTCATGGATACTAGTAAACAGATGCCATCGTGCTGATGGTTCTTCATGGAATTTATGTGAGTGTTTTCATAATTTAATTGAGAAAACATTGTTTTGCTGGGATCAAAGCATCATGACATAATTCATCACATACCAACAGAGAAAAACCACGAAAAAGGTGTTGTCAGGTAAATAACCTTATACAAGCAAGAAAAAAAAAGAAAAAAAAAAAGAAAAAGAAAGAAAAGAAAAGAAAAAAAAGAAAAAAATCCTTGCATGTCTGTACATCTGTAGGTGTCCAAGCTTCCCTTGATTACACTATAGCTCAATAAAACCAAGATATACCCCACCCCCATACAAATACATTGGTTCCCTGCCTTGAGAGACCACCTTCTTTGAAAGACCACATTTTCAATATACTTTGCTCAGTACTTTTCTTGTTATTTTTCCTCCTATGAGAGAGCACCTGTCTTGAGACACTACAATTGGTCATCCCTAGGGGTGGTCTTACAAGAGAGGTTTCAAATGTGTTTTATTTCAATTTAGCAGCAAGCGAAATATGATATTCAGTGGCTTCCTGTATATCTCATTTCAGTGTTAAACTAAACAAATACTTCAGTGGTTGCAGTTCATCCGTTTGCACACACAACATTAATCTCCTCACGCTTGAGACATTACCCTACTAGTATGTTAATTAATTGGCATACCTTACTATTAGTCGGGCCCACATGCTTGTGTATGGTCACATGGGCACTCCCGGTGCCAAACCGAGGCCCTGGTAAGAGCCCCTAAGACTAGATTGACCGAGAAACACGCATGTGTGCCTGAGTGACTGAGTCTATGTTTTCCCACCAAGTTTGAAGATAGTTCAGCAGGTGCTTTGAGAGAAGAAAGACCACTTTCATAAACTGAGGATAAAAGAGGAAAATGTCTGCGGCACCATATGTTGAGGACATAGGTTTCATTCGTCCCAAAGTGTTCCTTTGCGGTTTTGAAGGTATCGGTCCACCATTTGGGGGATTTTTTTTTATTCCTCCGACATTTATATATATAGTCTTTTTAATGTCGAACAATCAGTGGAGTGCAGGTGTCACTCTTGCTGAACGAAGTTTGGCTCATCTAGAAGGAGGCTCCGGGAGGAATTAAGAGGCCAAAGTGGAATAAAATACGCCAGATAACTCAATTATTGGACAGGGTTTAAGACAGTTGATTGTGACAAATCTTTTCGTGTATGGATTCTATGTGTAGGGGCAGCAAAATGTGATTAATGCAGGAAACCAACATCTGGTGCTCCTGTTTTGTTTTATCCATTCTCTGCCTCGGTGATCAGTATCTTTGGTGATCAGTATTTATGGGGTCGTATCTGTCATAGTAAGACAACCATTTTGCTGGTATGCCCTGTGACTTACCGTATTTGGCAAATCGGAAAACAAAATAAAATGAGAGTAGAAATGGTGATGATGTAGTAGTAGTAGTTTGCAGTAGTAATATTTGTTGTTGTTGTTGTTGTTGTTGTTGTTGTTGTTGTTGTTGTTGTTGTTGTTGTTGTTGTAGTGCCGGAAGGATACGAACTTAAGCTTCTCGCGCATTTTTGATTTACTGAAAGGTCGGCCTGCTATGACAAGGATTTGCCACTCACAAAACCCAGGTTTCTCGTAATATCAGCCACAGCATTTGCTAAATTACTCCAAGTTACACCCCCAAAGAATTTTTCAACAAAACTGAGTATTTTGTCCACAACACCCAGAGTTTTGACATGAAATTCTATTTTGTCTGCAAAACTCCGGGCTTGGTAACAAAATCCCGAGTTTTGTACATTTAAATGAATGCAGCAAGGCAAATCCAAGACTGTTGCTTTAAAAAGTTCCATGAAACATGACAATATAAAGAACAAAGCAAAACTGTAGTTTTTGGCTTGATTCTTTATTTTATTAATTATTTATTTATGTTTTTATTCGTTTCTTTATTTTAATTTTTTTGCAAGAACCATGTGTTTTGGCGCAACACTATAATGATATAAAATCCATGGTTTGGTGTAGGACACCCTCGCTTTGTGAATTAATGAAGAACTTCCATAAAGGTACTGCAAGTGATATTGGCAAAGCAGGCATCTGTATTAAAGCCATTGTGAAAAAGGTAGGGAATTACCGGACGAAAGCATGATAATTCTTGTTCGTTTTTATTCAAGAATGATACTCATTCCATGGTGTATATCATTGTTATGGAAATGGTATCATTTTGCTTTCCTGTTGGTCCGGAATTACAAGAAATAGCTGCATTCGCCAGCAATGTTCTTGGCTGAGTCCAAGTTTAATGAATACGAATGGGCATGTATATATTTAGTACATTCTACACTATTACATATTGTGGTGATGTTGTCTTCTGTGCGTTGAGAGGTTCTCGTGTAACGCCGGTGAATTTGTCCTTTCACATTGCGCATGTATTCGCTTTCTTGCGTCGGAAATTGAAAATGTTACCTTTGTGATCTGTTCAAGCTGTGAGATACCAGAGGCAAGAATTTAAAAACAAAAATAAGTCAAAGCACATTGTCCTTATTCTTCCTACTTGCATATCCCAGAAATAAAGTTTAATGAAGATACCATTCACGATTCATTAAGCGTATGAGTTTCTTTTTTTCTTTCTTTCTTTTTTTTTTTTTTTTTTTTTTTTTTTTGCATTAGCATCTTGTAAACATGAAAGAAAAACTGCCTACACACGAGCATATCTTCATCTTTCGACATTTAGACGAACATCTCATTCTTATGCTTACTAGCGTCTGCTATCTGGTAACAGAACAACAGTACAGGCTTAATGTCAGCGGCTGTACCGTCGTGTTCCCTGCTGTAATCCGTGCCGCCAATACGGCTCGTTTCTGCGCCCACTTCTGACCTCCCCTGTCAATCGGATGTAATTCTCTCTAACCGACAGCCACGGATACACGACAGGTGTACGACTTAACTTATTTAGAATATTAGCACAAAAACAATCACATATTGCGCTGTTTCCACGAATACCATACATGTTTAAGCCTAGGTTTTTTGTCTTATTTATAATTCATATCCATAAATTCAAATCCGTCAGCCTATAGTTTCTGTTAGCATGCCGCAGATACAGGCTACCTTAGTTTCTATGTGTTCATTATGTCTGGGTGAGAACCCAAACATTCTGTTTTCCAAGAATTCTTTCTTTCTTTCTTTCTTTAACTACCAAACTTGTCTGGAGTTTTTTTCTCGGACACTATTATTCCGAAAACCACGAAACTTGCCATAGTGACTGACCTCCTAGTGAAATTGTGCATATCGTTTGGTATAATCATGATGTTTAACTTTATGCAAATTAGGGGCAATCAAAGTTTTAAATGCTCTATATCTTCAAAAAAATTACAGATAAACACAAAGTTCTAACTTACACATGTAGGTTTCAGACATCTGACAAATCAAATAGCATGCAAACAAAAATTGGGGAATTTTCATTTATGCTAAATTCACCTACAAATTTCTATAGAAAATACTTGATCTCACCGGAAGCCCTATAGTTAGTTATTTATTGGCGAGAAGTACAATGCATCTTGCTGTAACAACTTCCGAAAAAATATATCTTAAGGGCAAATTTAGAGAAATTTATTGCGAACCCTACAACACCTCCCTGATAACCTTCAGCAGATGGCCACTAACTTACCTAACTTTAATTACCGGTATAATTTACAGCACTTTACTGGCAATGTATCGTCACTCCTTTCAAATACTGCAAACATCTTTCTTATCGCGAAATGCCATACAACCAAATGTGCGTAAAATAAACGAATATTAACATAAGGACAGACACAACTACTGGACCTAGGTGAGCACTCGATATAATCATGTAACATATCAATAACTACCTCATGAAATGCTATATAATAGTAATATATATATATATATATATATATATATATAAGAAACATTTGAATGTATTCGTCATGATTTATTGATTTTTTGTGTATTTTGATTACTAGCCTTCTTAATCTTGAACCCGACATCCATAAAAATGTCCTGTCCAATTGAAAATTTATGAAACGTAATAATTCAGACCTTAAAAGGATACTAAGATAGATACATGAGGGTGTATACCTGTTTGAAATATTTATGGGCATAAAACAGGAATTACGGCATATGGGCTAATGGACAAAATGAAGGGCTTCCCATGGCGCTGAATGAATGTTAATCTAGCTGATAAAACAAAAATAAATAAACACACGAATAGACTCTTTGTGCGCGTTGAACTGTGCTACAGGAATATCTTGACACTTGAAAGTATACTCTTGAAAAGAACAAACCTGAGACTTATGCTACACGAACATCTACTTTTTCCTGACCTATTTCCGCTGAACCTGCCTGTGTATTTGTCCGGTCATTTGCAGTAAACCGTTTCTTGATTTCACCTTTTATAATGCATATGATATTCATGTAGAAAGTAACGTCCTACCATTTTGTCAATGGAAGAAACAGTAAAGTGACAAAACGGCCTATGTTTAGCAGTATCACGTTAACAAGGTTTGAACATGCAACTGTGCGACCCATGGTCATTGAGTACAACCAATTCGAGATAAAAGGGCCGATAACTGCAGCATAGTGATCCATTGTGAGAGCGCACACTCCAAAACTACCCACAACACAACAAAAAATCCATTTTGTAAGGACACAAAACGCTAAACTTTACTCTTCGACTGCATAATGCTGATATGGAGGAATATACTGGATCCCTGACTTGAGACAGGTGTCAGCGTCTGAAGGTGAACAGTGGTTTACATCGATCCTCTCGCCTTTGAACTTGGTGGTGTGTCGAGTCGACTATACAGGACTCTGACGGGTACTTGACAAAGATTAATTTCGGTCTATAGCAGAATTGTGGTTTGACAGTTTTGGAATTTCAAATGATCTGCTATCAGCAATTGTTTCAGCCATTATGCAAGATATTGTTTGTTCCAACCTTTCTCAACGGTTGTCGGTATTTGTTACGGAGTCTCACACTGACACTTTTGACTTTTCTTATAGCAAATGGTGGTAGAACAAAACCCTCGCAAAATTGTGCAACTGATACAGTCGGAACTGAAAAACACTGCGTCAGTCCTGCGTTAATAAGGTATATCAAAAGAGAGGGTCCCTGATCCATGTATGTGATACGGTTAATGATTGATCTACAGGCCTTTGTACCATGATAGAGCATGTCATTGGACCCCGCATTAATCGGAACACTTTGCTCCGCAAAAAGAGCAACAGACACCAGCAACTTTAAATGTCCCATGCTCCATCCTTATTTTTTTACCTGGGCCTTCAGGAAAATGTGTCGTTCAAAAGTCTTTTTTTTTGGGGGGGGGAGGGGTCATCACCAGATGATAGGCCCTTTTCTTCAAATGCCGAATGCGTTCGAGTAAATTAGTTTTTGTTGACTGCAGATTTCTGGCCATGATAATATGGTCGCACAAGGGTTAACACGACATCAACGTCAGTACGATATATGCTGAAGGCCCATTTCCTCAAAATCAATGCGGGTAAATATATTAGGCAGAGTCTTGTTTCGACATTTATACCTAGCTGTATCGCGCAAAGGCAAAATCTTGTTGCCGTCGTGACATAGTGACAAGGCGACCCACGAATACAGATCATGACATATATATTGGACCCTTGCTAAACCCAGATGTGAGATAAAGACATATCCAAACACAGGTGAAATGTTTTCAGTTTCACTACATGGCTGTACATAAATATCGGTGAACCGCCAAGACTCAGAGGGTTGATGCGGCATGACTAGTGAAACTGTGCAAAGATTAAAAGCATGGAAAAGATATTTTCTACCTACATGGACGGTTTAAATGTTTAACGTGCGTCAGTGGTGGCAGACTCCACATGGGCTATCATCACATTATTAGGAGCGCGATCCACATTGGAACGATAAAACGTTTTTCTGTGTTTTCATCTCTGTCCTCTGTGACATGCCCTTTCCACATATCCAGACACAGCGTCATATTAACTGGAACCGTGCAAAGCGAAAGTGAAAGTATAGTATCTTTGGAATCTGTAATCAGGAATTCGCCAGCCATGTTTGCATTGATACGCTCCGTAAAAACTGTTCATCTAAACTTTTCTTTTGGCCTCTCAAAAACATTCTTAGGCGATTGAAACTACGTTATCCCCGTCAAACGTCCACATTATTGCCTGTGTGCCTGCATACCCATATATATATATATGTGTGTGTGTGTATATATATATATATATATATACATATATATATATATATATATATATATATATATATATATATATATATATATATATATATATATATATATAGTGTGTGTGTGTGTGTGTGTGTGTGTGTGTAGTTCGAAGTCCATTCAAGCTTGGGTGTGTCTTTATTTCAAAATATAAGGGTTTTGAAGAATGTAAATTTGGGATGATGATTTGCCACGTAACCTTCATGTGAAGGTCAATGGACTAGCTTTACCTGATGTGTTGTGCGCCACAGAAGAGACTGAAAATGACATAGTAGAGAAATAAGTTGTTCTCACTCATGGAACCCGAACACGTGCATGCTGTTCTGGGCACATAAATGAACTGTACAAAGTAGATTGTACTTGTATCATTAACACGGCGGTTAATTTCATCAATATGGCCACAGATATCTAAGTTTTGATGTTGTCAAAAACTGATATTGAAGAATCACAATACGGTTGAGCTAAATGGTCGATGGACGCCGCACTTGGCAAAAAGTAGTTTTGTTAGTGGAAGAGTACACCAAGTACTGATCCTTCAGAGAGTCCACAACTCTACCAAGAAGATCTTCTTCGTGAAATGCCATGTTTTGCACGCTGTTGAACAGAGAGTATTGATCCGTAACTACAGCAGAACAACATTTCACACGCCGTGAGTGTTTTTCATAACGACGCACTGTGTCGTAAGCTTCAAAGAAATCTACAGCAAAGATGGCAGTTCCAGAAAGAATTCTCCAAAGTGTCCTGCTCAATCATGCATGCATTCTAACTGGAGGGAATTGTGCTGCATGGCCCTACATCTTGAAACCAATCTCAGGTTGTACCTACATTCTTAAAATGTACATTTTTCCGTTGTCTTTACGACCTGCTCGGTTTTAGCAAAAAAAAAATCATCCGCAGCAGAAAAACATGTCCAGCCTCGAAAGCTGCGTTAAAATACAAACAGGTACAAAGTGCTTGAGACTATTGCCGTCCTGGATATAGCTATATGTACTTGTCAATCACAATTGTTAAATAAAATATATTTAAATCACACAAGCTGCTTCACATAACCCTAATTCAAATTATTAGTTCAGAAAAAATTCTCATTTGGCCCACCTAAATATGGTAACATAAAATTGGCGACACAATAAGCTTGACTAGAAAACGAAAAAAAAGGGGGGGGGGGGCATTTTGAAAAGTCATAACTTATGACTTTTGGAATGGTTCAACATTTTCATCATTTTTGAATTAGTACTTACAGTACGCAAGGGGGGAGGGGGTTAAATGGGTCTGTACACTTTCACAGGATATGGAAAATGATGGTCAATTTTTGGCCTGTTTTGTGCAATTTTACTATGATTTGGGGGGGGGATCATCATTTTTAAAGTACTAATTTGGGGGGAGGGAGGGGGGTCATGAAATTTAGTACCCTAAGTACTAATTCAAAAAATGATGATAATGCTGAACCATCCCTTAGAAGTATTGCAGGTTTTCAAGAAATAGCCAGTCTTTAAAAATCTGCCCTGTATTATTGCTTCTCCTGATCTGAATTCTACACCAGTATAACATTATATGAATAATTATTAACTTAACTCACCCGTCATTAGACCACATCGTTGTGAAATAAAAAGAAAAACAAAATGCACTTGAAATTTTCCTCTTCATTCGCCTTGCTTTTATTGAAATGCTGGGCCTGACACATCCAAAATATTCTGTTTACAAAATCACTTACTGTCTATAGATTAGCTAATAATAGAAGCAAACTCTTGCTGCAGTTTTGTTTTACTTCCTAACACATTCTGGCAAGCCTTCCCTTTTTAAGGTATAGGTATGTTTGTATTTTTAAATTTTATTTTGGCGTTCCTTTGTAAATTTGAATCGGCCACTTCTAACAATATCATGACCGACTGAAACTATCATCTCATGCTGCCATTCATTGATATATTTAGTTAATACAGTTATATTTTGATCACCGTATTACAATGGAAAAGATCAGTTGGTGCGGGACTACTAGAAGAAGAAATTTCAAAAAGTAATAAATTTTGATCATAGATATGGCATACTCAAGGGTTATATTGTCTGAATTCACGCTCTGGTGCGTGTTTTATTTGGACCAGATTCAATTGTAATAAAAACTTTTATAAATAAATACCTGAACTCGCCCTTCATCAACTTGACACATTATCAGGAAATTAATAAAAATGCTATGGAAATTTAATTTTGTTTTTTTTTTTAAATCAATGGCCTAATAGTATCATGTTCACAAAATAAGATATAATCCCTAGATTATCGAACCACAAATACAAAATCTAACTGCAGTTTGGTTTCAGTTCCTCTCATATTCTGCAACCGCTCCTTTTCTCTGGTAATGGCTACTTTTTTAGGGTTATTTTGTACATATTTGTATTAAATTTTATTCCTGTGTTGCGTTACCACTGTTGCAAGCCTGTCATGTAGTTTACATTCTCCCTAGTGTTTTTTTCAGCCAAACACGGAATAAATGCTTTCCTTGAATCTCTACATAATTCCGTTTCTACCACAATGAAGCGTAATCCTCATTTACTGATACTTACCGGGGACTTCAACGATAGATGTGCTGAATGGAACTCCACTCACTCTGATAGCGAACTTGGTATGTCTCTCTACAATCTCGCAGCACAGTTCAATCTTTTCCAACTGACAGATGAACCAACCGGAACAAATGAGAATTCAACAAATCTGTTGGATCTTCTAATCACCGACTCACCTGGACTGATTTTGGACAGCGGTGTTATGGCTCCTATCTCAAATTCTGATCACTCAGTCAAATTCTGCTCTTTCTCACTCTCATACCAAAAAGACCACTTTTCAAGAGAGGTGTATGGAACTTCAAAAAAGCCGATTTTCAAGGCCTTAATACCACTTCATGATCCGCTCCGTGGGACACTGCCTTTGACGTGTTCGAATCCATTGAAGATAGTCTATTATTGGTGTGACCTATTCTGAACTACCGCAAATCAATTTATCCCATATAAAGAAGTCACCATTAGGCCCAAGGACAAACCTTGGGTGACAACAAACATTAAACAAGATATGTTTGTAAAACATAGATGCCCCCCGCCCTCGTTACCCTTGCCCTCGCTACCCTATTGATAGTGGTAGATGGGGCACTCGTGACCTTACAAAATTAGTGAAGGGTGATCATACATCAATGTCAGAAAACCGTATCAAGGTCACACATCTTCATTCTCAACCTAGTCTTTAAGGGGAACCATAAAGCTGTGCAATATAAAAGTCATAGCTATAAAGTACAAGTTATCATGCGGAAATCATGAAACCATATTAAGTAAAGTGGCTCTGTGACGTTTGGAATTTGGTCAAGGTCACCCATCTTCGATTAGCCCCGAATATGGACTATAATCTTGTACAATAGAAAAGTCCTAGCTTCAAAACCTCTTCAGTTATTATGCAGAAACCAAAGTTAAATCAGGTGAATATGTGACCTTGGAATTTAGATCAAGGTCACCAAACTTTACATTTCTTTTAGCCCTTAACAAGGACTATATAGCGGTGCAGTATCCAAGTCCTTGCTCAAAAACTTCTTAAGTAATTGTGCAAAAACCACAGGAAGTCTACTGTCTGTGTGTGACCCTCAAAACTGGGTCAAGGTCACCCATCTACAAACTCAAACTAGCCCTTATAGGCAACCATAAAGCTGTGCAATATAAAAGTGCTACCTCTAAAACGCAAGTTATCATGCAGAAACAGTATTCAACCAAGTGGCTCTGTGACCTTTGAAATTATGTCAAGGTCACCCATCTTCAAACTTGACCTAGCCCCGAATATGGACTATAATCTTGTACAATATAAAAGTCCTAGCTTAAAAACCTCTTCAGTTATCACGTGGAAACCAAAGTTTACTCAGTTACCAATGTGACCTTGGAAATTAAATCAAGGTCACCAAACTTTAAACTTCTTCTAGCCCTTAGCAAGAACTATAGACGTATACAGTATCAAAGTCCTAGCTTAAAAATTTCTTGAGTTATTGTGCGGAAACCACAGGAATTCTACAATCTCTCTGTGACCCTGAAAACTGGATCAAGGTCACCCATCTTCAAACTCAACCTAGCCCTTACAAAGAACCATAAAGCTGTGCAATATAAAAGTCCTAGCTCCAAGGTATAAGTTTTCATGCAGAAAGCATGAAACCATATTCAGTAAAATGGCTCTGTGACCTTTAAAATTAGGTCAAGGTCATTTATCTTCAAACTCCGCCTAGCCCCAAATATGGACTATAAACCTGTGCAATATAAAAGTCTTAGCTTAAAAACCTCTTCAGTTACTGTGCGGAAATCAAAGTTAAGTCAGGCACCACTGTGACTTTGGAAATTAGGTCAAGGTCACCCATCTTCAAACTTTGCGTAGCTTTTGACTAGAATAATATATCTGTATAGTATCACAGTCCTAGCTTAAAAACCTCTTGAGTTATTGTGTGGAAACCACAGTCTACCGACCGACCGACCGACATGTGCAAAGCTATAGCCCCACCTTCTTCAAAGGGGGGCATAAAAACTTATGCACCAGCGCAACTGTGCCTGGAAAAGATTCAAGAGGCTATCTTAAAGCCCCGCTCTCTCAATCTACATGCCCATGTTTAGATTGATAAGTTTTACCAGTTTTATAAAAAGAAACGCAACAAAGTTGTCAATTCCCTAAAAGGTTCGATTAACACCTACTTTTCAAAATTACGTAAACAACTGGACGAGAAAAATATAAATCCCAAACAATGGTGGAACTTGTCCAAATTTATACTCAGAAGCAAGTTCATGAAGACATACCCCCCCCCCCCCCATGGTTGAAGATGGGAAGATTATTTCTAGTAATACTGAAAAGTGCGAAGTATTCCATGCATACTTTGCCAGCCAGTGTGTTACTCACGCCGGCAATGATGCCCCTCCCTTGCTCGACCTAACGTTTCGCACGGATGCACGCATGGGTGAATACAAGATCAATGAAGAAAGCGTTAGGAAAGTATTATCCTCATTGAGACTAACGTCTGCTTCAGGTCCTGACAATATAGGAAATTATCTGCTTAAGAATACTGCATCAGCAAACCACTGCAAAAAAATTTTCAACATGTCCCTTCGTCTATCCAAATTCCCTGATTCCTGGAAGCGCCCCAACATTTGTCCCGTGTTTAAAAAGTAGAATAAACAAATCAAAAGTAACTATCATCCCATTTCACTGCTCTGCAATGTTTCTAAAGTATTTGAACGACTGGTTTTCAACTTCCTGTATGAATTCCTGGTAGGTAACAATTTACTCACTGACAAGAACTCCGGTTTTAAAGCAAATAACTCAGCGATCAACCAACTAGTGAGTATTCTTCATAACATCTACAATGGACTCGAAAATTCCAAGGAGGCCAGAATGGTGTTCTTAGACATCTGTAAGGCCTTTGATAAGGTATGGCACGCTGGCCTCCTTTTCAAGCTGCAACAGCTTGGCTTATCACAAGGGATCACCAGGTGGATAGACAGTTATCTCTCTAACCGCCTTCAGCGCGTAATCATCCATGGACAAACATCTTCGTGGCTTCCTGTTCAGGCCGGAGTCCCGCAAGGGTCCATATTAGGTCCGTTATTATTTCTTGTGTACATAAATGACATTGTAGATACTCTGACCTGTGATGTCCGTATTTTGATGATACCAGTATACTCGAAATAGTTCAAAACCCTGGTGACTCAGCACGCCACCTAAACCAAAATCTCTCTTCCAATCACCACTGGCTTAAATTATTTTCAATGCAGCAAAATCCGTATCAGTCATTTTCTCTGCCAAGGCCAACAAACCACAACATCCTCCTGTCTTTCTTGGCGGTACTGCCATACCAGGGGGAAGACACCCATACACATCTCGGCATTACGTTATCCAGCAATCTCTCCTGGCGTGCTCACATGACCCGTATTACAAATAAAGCCAGTCAACGGATTGGACTCCTACAAAGATTCAAATACAGGTTATCCCGAAAAGTTCTGGAAAGACTATAGTTTTCAATGGTGAGGCCAATTATTGAATACGGTTGTGTTATCTTCGATAATTGTGGGCAAGGGCTGTGTGACCTTATTGAGTCGATCCAGTATGAAGCAGCTAAGATATGCTCTGGGGCTCTGAGACACACGTCACATGCAAAACTCTTAAGTGAACTAGGTTGGCCATTGCTTTCTGACAAACGGAAATACTTCAAATTGCTTCTCTTCTACAAAATGTTGCATAACTTAACTCCGAGGTACCTATCCGATCTTGTACCTCATGCTCCCGTACTTGAAGGTCCAAGGCTCCGACATGGGTCCCCTAGCAGTCTACGCCCAATCAAATGCCGAACACAACGCCTTAAAAATTCTTTCCTCCCTGATGCCATACGACTATGGAATAACCTCCCGACTGATATTAGAAATTCTCTTTCCCTCCTGATCTTCAAGTCTAAACTCAAAGCCGCCTTGCTTGCTGTTGATAACGTACCGAATTTCTATTCTCATGGTCAGAGATTTGCTAGTATTTGTCATTCGCAGCTTCGACTAGGTTTTTCTAAGCTAAATTCTGACCTTCACAAAGTTAATATAGTACAGCGACCCATGTATCTGCTCCCATCCAAATGAGGATTTTGAACACTCTTGTCTCCACTGTCCCAAATCTGTCCAGGAAAGACAGAGACTTCTGAATATCATTGTTCCACTGTTAGACCCTGGGGTCCATCCAAATTTAATCATACTTGAAGCAAGTAATAGGTTAGCTAACATACTTTTATTTGGTAGCAAGGATATTTCAGATGACTGTAACACAAAAATCTTTGGTGCAGTGCAAAATTTCATCGTTGAAACGAGACGGTTCATCTCGTAACTGTGTATCTTCATTGTCATATTATTGTATATTATAAAATGCGCATCGCTGGGCTCTGCGAACCCGTTAAATTATAGAAACTGTGCCTTCCTAGCATGGTATCCATAGTGTCTCATTTACATACATGGGCCTGTATCTTTATTTGTATTTTAATGTTGGAGAAATGCCTTGCGCCCCCATAGGGCCACAGTGGTTGACATTTGCCATGCAGGCAGGGAAGGAACACCCGAGCTGCTGGGTGCAATGGTGGCTCCACGGTGGCAGCGAGTGTGTGCCGCCATAGAGCTGCGGCCGCGCCCAGTGGTATGCATTCGTGCATCCATGTGTCGCCTGACCCTCAGCGGGCCATGCCGTGGAATGCCGGGAGCGCGGACGGATAATGGTCGGGCCAGTATCTCCCTTTCAGTCACCACCTATGGTCATTGCAAATGGGTGTATAAACATGTGTGTAAGCTTGTTTGCATGCATCTGTGTACAAATATTGTTCAATTGTTGTATCATAATTCTAAATCTATAGTATTTATAGTCAAATTTATGTCATGCACGGTCATCTCATAGTCATATTATCATGATTTGTATTGTCCTGTGAGTATTGTACATATTATTGTGGGTCTCCGTGTATGGGGAACCCCTAGATTAGACAATGTTTTGTACTATTGGGCAATCCAGTATAAATAAATACGTTTAAACTAAATAAACCTGGCGGATACTAAGTTTAACTTTTGGGTATTTTTCCTCTTCTTTTTCATATAGATGAATGTTTTTTTGACAAAGAGCCAAAAAATTCTGGATTCACATAGACTTGATGATATATGCTATTGTAACTGAATGGAGAGATCATTTTAAATATGGTACTAGCTGGCCATCCTTGATTGCCTGATCTGACCTGGGTTGCATAATGTAATCTGGCTGAGGGCATCAGCGTGTTATCTCTTGAGACTGTAATGTTGTTTTAGCTCATTCTTTTCCCATGGAAGAGTTACAGGATACACGTATGTCATACACATCGACAGAAATAACATATTTGAGTATTAAATCCTTTTCAGCGATAATACAGAACCTTGCGAAGCTGGAATGGCGCCAGGGTGCTGAATATTTACCAAGGAGCGATATTCTCTTTTTTCATTGATATTTCATAGCTGGCTCAATACAAATTATGCATAAGAAACAAAACCTAGTGGTTTGTTTTAGTTTTACATGTATTTGGTGCCAATTGGTGCTATTTTAAAATAAGAGACCGTTTGAAACATGGCACTATTTGGCTGTCATTGACGCTCTGACCTGACCTTCAAAACGTAAATCTAAGCGTGTTTCCTCAAGGGACTTATGTGAGCACATGAAATTTCTGTTTTGAGTCCAGTATAAGTAATGGCAAACACACATCCAATAGTCATATACGCAACATAAAAGTGCATATTTAATCACATTTAATCTTTTTTTGAGTGATAATGCTAAACTCTCAAATAACAGAATGGTGACAGAGTGCTGCACATTTACCGCATGCATCATTTATGCATTAACTGGTATCTTGTAAAAGGCTCAATGATTGCGGCAAAAAAGGCCTGAAAATCAATTACCTATGCTGACACACACAACATAAGCGCCAAGTGGGTGACTTTATAAAAAATTTGCCAAACTCAACACAATTTCACAAATTACCCTTTTTTTCCTCATGCCGCACAATACAAACATCACAGAGAGTTATGCTGTGTGAACCAATGGTATATATATATATACATATATATATATATATATATATATATATATATATATATATATACCATAACACCAAATATTTGGTGACAACACTAAATATTTGATGTTATGATCAAATAAACCGGAAATGACCTCGGTGAATTAATGATCAGACAAATTATGTTGAAGTACTTCCGGGCGACCTTTTACACGTCACTTCCGACTTTCGTCACGTGCGTATCTGAATCCAGCTGGCCACGTAGACTATACAAGTTCAACAGTGCTTGATCAACTTGTCCTGCACAGTCATTTGTAATGTTACCGTCTTGTACGTTGATAGAAATCGAATGTGTTGTTTGTCTAATGGCCTCTAAAACACCGAGAGACGTGCTCTTCGCAGTTCTGCCGCCATTTTACAATTATAGTGATGCATTGGTCAGTTGCTGTGCAAGGAAAAGACAGAATGAGTAATGGAAACGCTCCATGGTCTGCACACGCCTGGTCCATTTTAATAAAACATACATGTGATACATCCAATGTCACAAATATGACTTATTTCTTTGAGTCAGTAAATAGAAAAGCAACGTTAAAGTTAACCAGTTACTTGTTTGATTTGTGGAGACCGCCAGGACATCTGTAATCCATGGTTTGTCTCAGGGTCAAGTGGTTTCTTCCTTAAATGGAGTTAAATTATTTGTTTGGAAACACTTTATTCTGCAGGTAATGAGGAATATTTCAAAGGTTGAGAGAACCGGTTTAAAACCACCAGTTGTCTTTTATGGGTGACGGCCCGTCTCAAGTCAGGAGTGACATTTGCTTCTTCACGTTGGTATTGGAAGATGAATGTTGATGCTTTGGTAACTATGGAATCTCTTTGCTGTCGTTGTTGGGTTTGAGATTTATGAATATGGGTCATGTTTTTCTAAACTATTTGATTGTACTTGTAAGCAGATTGGACCAGTAAGATACAATATCATCTGCACAATCAAACGTATCATAGGCAGTATCCCAAGGAGCGTGACAGAGAGCCGCATTCGGATCAAGAAAATTAGCCTTTTTAAAGTCTCAGGTATGTAGCACATCTGTCGTTGAAGTCACCTGTGACGATCCAAATATAGGTGTTGCTCTCCATAGCTGTAGCGATTGACAAGGCTAAAGAATAAAGAAAAGTAATGGTTTCCAACCAAAACTTTTCCCCGGCATGTTGATATTTCTATCTGTAAGCATTCCGAAATGGGATCTTCTAGGTCAGAACGCCTTTGACAAGGCAAAGATGTCTGTATAAAAGTGAACACCCCATCCCCTTGGCCTGAAAGCCGATCTCTGCGAAAGGGCGATTGGAAGTTATTAAGAAGTAAGAGATTGTCAGATTAACTATCATCAAGTCATGTCTCTGATAAGGTAATGATGTTAAAATGTTCCAAATTGGCCAACATTTGAATTTGATCAAGTTTACCAGTACTTTTCAGGCTGCAAACATCTGCACGACAGACTTTGAGACAATTATTTGCGGAGGGGGATTATCGTAGTTAGAACTGGGATTCCGATGGACATCCTGGTCTTCTTTTCAAGCTACGCCAACTTGGCATCTCTAATCACCTTGTTGATTGGATTGAGAGTTACCTATCAAACCACCTCCAACGTGGAAAAATCCATGGCCAAACTTCCTTTGGCTGCCACTTGAAGCTGGAGTTCCACAGGGATCCAAGCTTGGCCCTCTCTTGTTTTTGGTTTATGTGAATGACCTTGTAGATAACCTTACTTGCAATGTCAGACTTTTTGCTGATGACGTCTGTCTGTTTGAAATTAGTCAAAATCCAATGGAATCTTCTGATGACTTAAACGCCAATCTTTCTGTCATCCGTAAATGGGGTAAAACTTGGCGAGTCATATTTGATGCCACTAAATCTCTATCTGATGCTTTTTCAGCAAAAGTTTCCAAACCTTAACATCCACTAGTCATTCTTAGTCAATCAGCTATTCCTGAAGCCAACGTACATGCTCATCTTGGCACTACGCTCAGCAGTAATTTATTCTGCCATACTCAGATCACCCATATCACCAACAAAGCTGGTCAGTACATAGCACTCCTCCGCAAGTTCAAATAAAAACTCTCCCACAAAGCTTTGAGCAGACTATATTTCTCTAAGATTCGACCCATTTTTGAATACGGTTGCGTTCTCTTTGACAAGTGCGGTGAAGGTCTTTGTAGTTTTCTGGAATCCATGCAGTTCTAGGCGGCTAAAATATGTACAGGTACTTTACGACACACTTCTCATGCTTAACTACTCCAGGAACTAGGATGGCAAATCCTCTCAAACAGACGCAAATATTTCAAGTTGATCCTTTTCTATAAAATATATAATCAGCTTTCTCGCACTTATCTTTGAAGCTTATTGCCTCCTTCCTTCATTGGTCGTTCTTTATGTCATTCTACCTGCATATGCCCTCTCAAATATAGAACCCAGCGCTTTAGCAACTCGTTTCTCACCGATACCATCCGGCTATTGAAAAATACTACCCTTTGATATCAGAAATTCACTTTCCCTTCAAAATTTTAAAATCTAAGCTGAAGGCCACCTTACTCGCGGCTGACGATGTCCACGAGTTTTACTACTATGGTAACCGCTTCCCGAATATATCCCTCACTCAGTTGCGACTGGGGTTCTCTACACTCACCGACGACCTTCATAAGGTAAACTTCTTTCATAGTCCTTCATGTACATGCTCCTGTCCAAGTGAAGATCAAAATCATTTTTCCTCTTTTGCCCGAAATTCTTGCAGCCAAGGAAAAACTATTATATATACATTCTACTCTCTATATATTGGCCCTAGAGTCCATCCCAATCTCATTGTCTAAGTTGCAAGTGATAGGTTGGAAAAAATTTTCCTTTTTGGTAGCGAAGAACTATCTAATCTACAAATGCTGGAATTTCTGAAGTAGTTCAGAAATTCATCACTGAAACCGGACGCTTCATATTTTAATTTTCCTGTCTCTCCATATTGTGCATTTAACCGTGTCCTTTTTCCGCCTTATATTACCACCGGGTCATTTCTGAACTCAATTGTACGAGGGTCACGATGTTATGGCGTGCTATTATTATCAATGTCATATTAGGTAACAATTGGTAACATTATTTTTGTACAGTCTTACTCACTTTATTTGTTTATGTACGTGATTATGGTTTACCTACCAAGACAGGTGCTGCTACCAGGAGTCAAAAAGTAGATCTAAAATTAAACATCTAAAAGCAGCATTAAACATGTAACAAATTGGAAACATATACTTTTGACTGTTCCATTGGAGATATATGAAACAGAGTCGATTTTACCCGAGATCTATATTTGCAAATTTAACAAGGATATCATGCGAGCAATAACTACAACTGTACAGTTCAGATAATAAAATGATGCATCGAAATTAAACACAGAAGTTAACTGCGGGCCATAATAATGTCACCTAGGTCTCATGACTACATGCATGTCTGTTGACGTAATACACTTCTGACCAAACTGTGGAACAAATAGTAAATAAAAATAATTACATTGGATGAAAACAATATTATTATTCTTCTGCTGCAGAATACTCTAGAGCAAATGGAGTTGAGGGAACAAACAGTTTTTGATATTTTGAAATCCATAAACGGGACAAAGCCTGTGGACCAGACACCGTCAGTCCCTTGATGTTAAAGGAGGCTGTATCCAGTATTTCTCCCTCTCTGACCAAATTGCTCAACTTCTTTTTTACTAGCTCTGTATTTTCATCAGAATGGAAAAAGGCAAATGTGTCGCCAACTTTGAAAAGCGGATCAGCAGATCTCTGTAAAAGTTATTAGCCTATTTCGTTGCTATGCTGTGTTGGCAAGGTTTCGAACTAGCAGTTTTTAAATACATGTTTTATTTATTTAGGGACAACTGTAAAGCATTCTGGATTCATTCCCGGTGACGGCATTGTCAACCAACTCGTCTTTCTATGTCATGAGTAATCTAAAGCCCTAGTTTAGATAAAGATATTCCTGTAGTCTTTTGTGATATCACAAAAGCATATGGCATAGTACATAACCCAGGTTTGATCCATAAACTGAAGAAAGCAGGGATCCGTGGGAATTCCAATGAGTTGAAACTTATCTCTTTGATCAGCGTCAACATGCTGCAATCCAAGGTGAAGTGTCCACTTGGAGCGTTATCGAGGTAGGTGTCCCGCACGGCTCTGTACTAGGCCCACTAATGTTTTTTTCTATTTATGTCAATGATATCGTAGATATCGTTAGAGCTGAAATACGTCTCTTTGTGGACGATACTACTCTATATATTAAAGTGGATGACCACGTTGAGGGGGCAAACACTATAAATCAAGACCTTTCTTCAATGTCAGGCTGGGCAACCAAATGACTAGTCACCTGCTACCCTTTAAAAACTAAAACACTACGCGTTAGTAACAAAAAGGAATCTCGCAAATCACCCAAGTCTAAATTTCCAGCAGACGAATATCTAATGTGTAAAACAGCATAAACATTTGGGACTCATATTTTCATCTGACCTATCTTGGTCAACGCATATAAATTCAGTCGCTATCAAGGCAAGGTAACTGGCAGGTGTCCTCAAAAGTCAACCGTATAAGTTGAACAGACGTGCAATAAAATCTTGATTTCTACTTTGCACTACTATGTTTAGAATATGCCAGCGTGGTTTGGGATGGGTGCACACAGGCGGACAGAGTTTTACTTGAGAGTATTCAACTATATGCAGCCCGGATGGTAACAGGAGCAATGAGTCGTTCAAGCCATAGTAAAATATGTGCAGAAACAAGCTGGGGAACCCTTTCAGAAAAGCGACACAAACAAAAAGTAAGTAGCTATCATGAATCATGCAGCATTTCGTCTGCCATTAGAGAATGGAATCTTCTTCCAAAGGCAACAAAACATTCTGAAAATATTGACGACTTTAAAAGCAAATTGAATAAAAAAAAAACTAAAAGGAACGCAATATTTCACTTTGGGGAAAGGAAGATTGTCATAATCCATGTCAGAATGATAATAGGTTTCAGCCAGCTGAATTCAGACTTGTACTAGATGGGTTTGTCGGCTTCACCACTATGTTCCTGCGGATATTCCGCTGAAGAGTTTTTCCTCTTCTGTTCCGATGTAGCAGATATGCTACACAAAGGGACCAACTCCAAACTGAAATTACTCCTCTGGCAGCGTTCAGTCTGATAACCCTACTCTGTGGCATAACTGGCAAAAACAAGAGTTATGAATTTTTTTGGATGAGTTCACAGTTACATCATATCATATGAAAGATTTGAAAATTAGTTTCCTTCAACTTGCAACATGCAACGTGATTGTACATCCCATCGCTAGACTAAGGTGTGGTAAATAGTATGCTGAACACATGTACTCGCCGAATAGTCTTCTCTCTTTTTCCCTCCTCTTCTCCTCTCTTTACGTAATGCGATGTGCCAACTATCAGTTATCTGGCAGTTCAACCCTTCCATGTCTGTATCGTCATTGCTTGGACAAGAGGTTTCCATATAGGCAATGCGCTTGTTGAGCAACTATCAGTTTTCTGGCAGTTCCACCCTTCCATGTCTGTATCGTCACTGTTTGTACAAGATGTCTTCATATAGGTAATGTGTCTGTTGACCAATTTTTTTCCAAATAAAATATGTTTAAACAAAATTGATTAAAATGTATATTCATGGGAAACTTTAATGAAAAGAGAAACGGCCAAGCATTTTACAGAGACACAGAAACACACACGCACACACCACCCGCAGCGCCGTCGATCTGTGGCATGTATATTAATTATTTAGAAAGATATTCAACTCCGATGCCTTTATGTTGAGTCAATACTTCAATATGATTTCTGAATGCAAATTGAAGCAATGTTTATTTGGGGGAGGCGATATCTATTTATTTATTTAATTTTGTTTGTCTGTTTTGGGTTTTTGTTTGTTTGTTTGTTTGTTTGTTTTTTGTTTTTTTTTTGTTGTTGTTGTTGTTGTTGTTGTTGTTGTTGTTGTTGTTGTTGTTGTTGTTGTTGTTGTTGTTGACAACCCACGAGATCCATACAGTCTGCCCTGCTCATCGAGCTCGTTTTCGATTAAGGTTTCACACATTTTCTGCAGATGAATCGGTAGCGACGGCAGGAAAAATCCAATGAACGTCACACCATTTTTAATATTTCTCTACCTAGCGGATACCTCACATAGATCTACCTGTAGTTGCTCTCCTACATATTTTTAGGCAGTTAACAAGCATTGGAAAGGGTCATGTGGTCCTCCGGAGATCGCGAAACGGCCTGAAATAGCAGAGTAGCCGCATGAAAGAGACTCGGTATTGACGCCAATTAGAATGTCCCAATGCTAAACATCAAAGATGAAAGATTAACCGTCTTTAAAACAGACAGGGAGACAATCTACTCTGGGGTCTCCTTTAAAGACTTTTCTGTTTCCCGTCATTTTTCCTGCCTTCCTTTAATCATGCTCTCCTGGTGATGCCAAAGGACTTTCCTTTTACGCGAATTAGGCCGTCTCGGAAGACCGCAATCAATTGAGACCCGTTGATGACATGTGTGAAGCGTAACAGAAGGGCATCAACAAGATTCACAAACACAGGAATTCTTGAAACATGGTATCTTCACAGCAGATAAGACCGTCAAATGTATTTGCATCATATTTGGTAGTACCTGTAATTTGTATGCCAGTTCGACGTCCCATTGTCGCTGTCACGGCGTCGTGATTGTTTTCTTGGTCTGAAGCATTTACTGGCCTGTCAGCAATCCTGATATTCATTTGTAGTGACACCCTTCGACAGCCAGATTGTAACAATAAGCCGTGCAAGTAGCCCGGACATGTTTGGGAGTGAAAGCTGAATGTGAAACCTTTACAGTCCATGCAGAGGAAGGCTTCTGTCAAGTACCGGATGAAACTGAAGACTGGGCGGTGTATCGCTCTCCATTCTCCGTCTTGTAACTTGGGAGCAATACCACGTTCATGCTCGTTTACTGTCTACCACATTATCACCCATTAAACAGGTATCTGAAAACGTCTTATTGTCGGAAAGTGACAGTTTATTATTAACATACACGTTCCCCGTATCTATTGCAAGCAAATACCTGGTAACAGCTTGTGATACAGACAAGACGGCGGATCAAGACAAAAACAACCACACAAATATTTGGATGCAAACAAATTTAACGTGACAGAAATGCCAGACTCTGAGAAGTTATTCATTTCTAGCTAACAGCCTAAAATGCAAGTACTTTGCACAGTGCTCCAAATAAAATTGCTTTCCCCCCTTTGACACTTAAATAGTTAGCCGCAAAGCTCTTAGAGTCAACGGTTGACAAGTCATTAGTGCGAGACAATCACGTAACAAGTCACACGACGTTGTTTGCCATATATGACAAGTACGTCTCGTTAAATAAAAGAGGAGAAAAGAAGAGTCGTGTGGCAAGACAAATTCTTTTCTTCCTATTCAAATGTTTCAAAAAAGTAATATGTTGTTCACTCTTTGACGTTCATAATTACATCTGCGTCTTACAGATGGTCTCTCAAATGTATGTATTTTTTTAGACACTTAAAATACAATGACAATTTGTACCGCAGCTGACTTGTCAGTTAGCTGAGGTTATAGGATGGTGCTTAGTCCTTCGTCGGCGCCTCGGTGCCCGCGTCCGTCTGTCAACAATTCACATTTTTTACTTCTTCCCAAAACCGTATTAAGCTGGATTCCCTAGACATTGGTGGGGGGGGGGGATATGTACCTTGTGTGGGTATCTGCCAAGTTTGTTCAAATTGTCACGCCCCAGTGATTTTCGGATTTTTAGAATAATTTTTGGTCCATTTTATGGAACTAATCTTCAAAAATTATCTCCGAAACCGCCAGGCTAATTGCTTTGAAATTGCATAGGGACACTTCTGAGGACCCCCAGACCTAAATTTGTTCAACACTGAGGTGGTGGCGCTGAGGATTTTTTTTTTTTTTTTTTTTTTTTTTTTCAATTTTGTGAAGCTAGTGTGGTAAAGCTATTTTTGACTTTTTCTTCTGAACCGTTATTCATATTGTTCTGAAACGTGGAGGTAATGTAGCTGGGGGGGGGGGTAAATAAAGTTGTTCATCAGGTGTTGATCCTCTTGATCCCTGATTTTTACCGAATTTCAATTTGGGTACCTGTTGGTTAATGCATGCATTCCTATTAATTCCCAGTCAGGTCAATGGGGATTGCGATGGAAATTCATATTTTCGACTACTTTTCCCGAACCGTCAACGAGATTCACTTCATATTGGTGGGGACGGGGTATACCTTGGGAGGGTTTCAGCCAATACTTTTCGAATGGTCATGCTCTGGTGATTTTTAGATTTTTCAATGAATTTCTTGGTTCATTAGGGGAGGGGGCAAAATGTTTAAAAATGTTCTCTGAAACCGCTCAGCCAATTGCTTTGAAATTGCAAAAAAAAAGATACTTCTGGGGACCCCGAGACCTTATTTTTTAAATAGGTAGTACTGCGGTCTCTTTTCTATTTATGTATGAATTTTTGTGAGTTTTCCCTATTCTTCGGCCTTTTCTCCAAATCTGGAACTCAGAATATTCTGAAACAAAGTGGAAGTGTAGCTTGTGGGAGGTTAAACAAACTTGTTCGCTATGTGATGATACTCTGGATCCTTTTTTTCAACGAATTTTTCAATTCAGGTCAGTGAGTCAATGCTTGCATTCCTGTTGATTACCACGCAAGTCAATGGGGATTGCAATGGAAATTCCCTTTTTCTACTCCCTTTCCAAAATTCTCATACCCTAGACCAGAGAGAACTTTTTATGGGTTAAATGTTAATGTCAGCTGAGGACGGGCTGTTCACACAGCCCTTTTGTTTTTATTCGATATCTGTGGTCAGATATTGCTTTCTTTTAAATGAACCAGAAGAAAATGAAACACTTTAATTTATTCACTAGCTTGAGAGTTCCGGCTTTGCCTGGAAATATGTGATAACTGCGCCATGATAGACTTTCAGTGAAAAAAAGGGAGAAACCCGAATTATTTCTATGTAGGAATAAACAAGAAAATCTGGTAAAATATGTCCCATTGCAGTTTTATAGTTGTCTAAGAACATTTTAACTCTCTATTATTAAAAAAAACGTGCATATATTCATTATTTGTTGTGTCTTACCAAGTGATACCTGATAACCGTGTACAAAGTGCCAAATAAACTGACACAAAACTGGTCTGTGTTTGTTTCTTGTAATTCCTCATACCAAATGTTGTAGATTAAAGCCACATGAAAGTGTCTGCAGATTAAGTGAAAAAATATCTCAAATTCTGGTAATAGGTCCATGGCTTACCTTGCATCTCATGAGACCAAGACAACATTTGTGCTGAAAGAGACCTAGTATTGCCAAGACACCGGGTTTTTTCCTGCACTTGCTCGCTCAGAGCTACTTGGTTTTCTCGCTCAATATCCCGTAACTTGGACTTCTTTGGTCAACGTATATAAAAAGCTGCGAGAAGCAGAGGGAAATGCATAACTCAATTTTGCCGTGATCTTACGTTACAAGGTTTTTCAACACAGGGCTGACTTTACAGTGAAAACATTCAACTTTTTCCAGGCCAAACCCGCAGATACCGACCAAGTAATGTTTGAATGTTGCCTACTTTATCTTTTTTTCCAAGAGTTTTCATCAAACATTATTACTAACGGAACACAAGGAAGCCCATCAGGTCAACATGACCCTTAAAAAGGGTTAAAATGTCTTATCTTCCGATAATTCATCTTCACCTCATTACCGTAAGTAAATAGGCGAAATGTCGTGACTGATGTGCAGCTAAGTAGACGCAAAAACGTCATAGCAAGAACGTTAACCTTTTCTCCTTTCAATTAGAAATGAATCAATGGTTTTCTGTAAAATTAATTGAGCACTTAATGTCATCATCCTGTTTTTATGGGCTTCATTCAAAATGGTTCTAGATCTATCGGGAACAGAAGTTACCAAAATCATTTACACCGTTATTTGCCACCAAAAGGCTTTGGATTTGCCAAATGGCAACAGAATTTGAATGGAAAACAACTGTCTTCCAAATACCTGCCAGAAGAAATCGTCTATAAAGGAAAATTGACGCGGTATTTTTTGTGTTACGGTAACGCAGGAAACGGTTCCTTTCTAAAGGGTTTCATCGTATTATTACCAAATGATCTGAAGACAGATCCCGTGCGGTATGATTATAACTGTCTTAGTCAATACGGGGAAACGAGTTACCATTTGTTTCTTACCAGTACGTCCAAATCAGAAAGTGAAGGGGGGAAAATAAAAATCTGAACAAATTTATCTGCATGCTTACAAAATGGTAATGTTATACCAAATGTTGTGACATGTATGGTCCGGTTAACGTGAATTCAAATCAGGCGATGAAAGAGTAGGTGTGCAACACAGAACACTGGAAACAACTTATAAATGTATCTGCGTGTGCATACTGATACTATGTGAGATATTTGTACCTGTTTGTTTATTTAAGTTTGCCACATTCCATATATAGAGGTTAACAGCAATTACAATAAGTACCATTAAAACAGACTTAGTATATGGCTAAGAAATAACATTATGTTCCTTTTTGTACATACAAAACGAAAATGTACCAAATTATCGCTTCCGCAAACACATAAGTGCACTTGCCTTGCCCTGAAATACCCCATGGAAATCAGTCTCTAGACCTAAACAGTTCGTTCTCGCTTTGAAATTTAATGTGGTAACTTCAAAATTATCAAATTGAAATACAATAGTTTTCTCGTTCCTTGCATTTTTTTTTCAAATACTTATATAGTGACAGAGATTTTATATTGTTAATTTCATTGAAAAAAGTTTTTGATGAAACACGCTAGTTTGTAAAGAGTATAGACCAGAAGGAAATGACTTGTATCTTCCTTTAAGCAGTTACATGTGCAAGCTACAGAGGGCAAAATATTTCTGTCAAGTAAGTTGGAATTCAGCTTTGAAAGCTCCGGGCGGAAATGTGTCTGAATAATGTTTGCAGAACGATCAATATTTTGGGATTTTATGACCGAAAAATATAGCTTAGCTGATTTTGCCATGAAGGTTGAACGTGTAGGAGACACTTTAGCCTAGTTGGGAAGGTTATCTGAAGGCAAATATTAGAACTCAGAAACGACTTAGAGTAAAGATAAGTCCTACATTTAATTTGTCTAAGGTGAAGAAGTTCCGGTGCCTGCGTAGCTGTTCCGAACCTATTGCAGCAAGCAGCCTGTCATCTGACGTCAATTTCATGGTACCAGTGCAGATTCCGCATGATTCATATTGTATTCCTAGCGATAAATCGAATAGTTCCTGCTGCCATTCTCAAAAGAGACACATGCACCTACACTGCAGGATTGAGCGGACATTCAACGAAATACAATATTCCCAAGGGTTTCCTGGAAAGTTTAAGTTTAAATCTTCTCGACTTATATGCTGTTGACAAGTAAGGTCGCAGGAAAAGTGGTAGTACGTCGGTGTGATTTGTAGATTCAGGTATTGCAGAATGGCTGAAGTACGCAGTAGGGTGGTTTTCTTTATTAATCTTGCAGGAGAACAAAAACGAGAGGGATTTGGTAGCACTGAATGTCACACGCCACACCCGATCCAGTTGGATCAATAGCCAAGATCCAGAGGTTTCAAGCTTATGAATCGTTTCTAGCCTGTCATCAGCAAAAGTTTGATGTCACATGTAATGACAAACCATAAATATGAATTAAGAATAGTACATGCCTCAGAATACTGCCCTGCAGCACACCAGCTTACATGGGTAACCAGGAGGAACTTTGATTGTGTATGACAACCCTATTTGGCGATTACTGAGATAACTTTCAAACCATTCGATGATGGATGAAGTAATGCTTACGCATGTTAAAAAGCGGCCCATGGGTCTAATGCTGTGCTGACCACCATCACCCAAAAATCATTTCCTCAGATGTATTCGATCCACGACCTTGAAAAATTAAGCAAGCTTAGCCATATTATGCAAAATTAACCTTCCACATGATACACATTTGTGGTACATTTGGCATCACTCCCCTTATTCTTTATCGAGGTATTGTCATTTTAAAAGTGCTTAATAACCTTGAAAAAATAGGTCATGGTGACCCAAAAAGTAGGTCACCAATTGCAGAGTTACATACAATGTACGCAAGTGCAGTTTTGATCTGGAGGCTCAATTATCTTTGCCATTGATGTCCAAACTACATCCTACCATTACAAAATCACCACTCTCAACTTAACAGGTCTGGGGACCTTACAAAAATCGGTCAAGTTCACTGATCTTATTTAACATAATATTAGCATTGGATATGATCTATGTATCCTATAGCTTTGGCATTTTTAACTTTATTATTTGTCGAGATATGGAATTTTGTATCTTTCAAGACATTTTAAATAATGATTTCCGTCAAATCATAGGTGGTGCCCCTCGTATCATAAGCAACCGAGGTTTTGACCTATTCTACAATCTCATTAAATTCCATTAAAATCCATAAAAATTAAGGATGCTGGGGTGATCACAAAATTTTCACATTTTGACCGGTATATTACACAATTTTACAGGTGGCACCAGCAACATTAATATCGACATAGATTTTTATGCGCTTGATAAGGTCGAAAAGATATATGGTCCTAACACAAAAACTGTTGGATGCAGAGCATTCACAAGATGGTCCCTACATATTCCAAGTGGCCATTTGACCTTGACCTTCAACTTGGAATAAAACTTTGTTACATTTGAAATGTGCGCTCTGCATTCAGCTTTCCATACATGATCAGTTTATTCTGATAGGGTAACAACTTTTCAAGTTATTGAAGAAAAATAATAAACTTGGCCAAGCGCCAAACTCCATGATTATTGGGTCATGGGTGACCTTAAAAGTAGGTCACCAAGTACAGTTTTATGTACAATGTAATCAAGTGCAATTTTGATCTGGAGGCTCAATTCTCTTTGTCATTGATGTCTAAGCTACACCCCGCCATTACAAAATCACCTCTCCCCACTTTACAGGCATGGTGACCCCACAACTATAGGTCAAGGTCACTGATATTACATAACATTCTGGCATTCGATATGGTCTATGTGCCCTACAAATTTGGTAAGTCTAATACAATTACTTTTCGATATATGGGATTTCATGACTTAACACACATTTTGGCTCATATTTTCCGTCAAGTTACTGGTGGTGCCACTAGTATCACGAGCAACTCAGACTTTGACCTCCTCCACTATCCCGCTTAATTTCATACTGATCTGTCAAACACTAAGGATGCTAGAGAGCTCACAAGATTTTTTACATTTTGACCCATATATCACATAATACTGCAAGTGGCGCCGTCGACAAGGAACTCGACCTAGATTTTCATACACATAATAAGTCCTGAAAGTTATGTGGGGGAATCTTAAAAACGTTGGGCTGTATCGTACTCACAAGGAGAAAGTTTACCGACGCGAGGACGGGCGGACTGACGGAAGAACGAACGGACAGACATGAGTGATCGCATAAGCTCTGCGACCTTTGGTCAGCTGAAAAGGAGACCTACACGCCATACACGGTCAAAAGCTTTGCATTTATCATCAAAATAAAAACAACCCTGGCATCATCGCGTAGTTCCAGACTATAAAAGATAATGTGTACAATGTGTGCCGGAATTTCGAGTAATCAATCGATTATTCCCCATTAAACACTGATAAAATTTATTGTACACCAGCCTGTGAAAGCTGTCGAAACATTACATAATAAAGATAGTGGGCGGTTATCCAATTTTTTGCAGCCTATCGGATTTTTTGTGAACAAATATTTGACTTTTTTATTATATGGGAGATTCACCAGTAAACAGTCTAGTTAGGGACAGAAACGCCAAGGCCAGTTTGTTACTGAAGCCATCAGGACCTGTTGTAAGGTTGTTGTAAGCGACTGAAGGATTTTTGTAGACATCGTTTTCATTGAATTTGAAAGGTTCAACCTGATACTTGGGTTGTAGTCCACAGGGACTTCATACTGACTGACAAAAATGATTGAAGTCTTCATCTTTCTCAGTATTGTTAGAAATGATACTGTCCTTTTTGATAAGACAGGGGAAATTGGGTGTGACTGGCGTAGAAGAATAGGTTTTGACAGGTTCCATCCCTTTGAAAAAAATGTTCTTTGTTGTCCAATTTGCCCGAAGTTTGCATAAGTAAGCCCTTAGGGCCTTCTTGTTTTGTCCGAACAGAAATGTTACGGCACTTGTTGACCGACAGAGTCTATACGTGACAGGGGAAAGGTTGCCATTGTCTTTATTTGGTTATTTAGCGGGGGGGGGCGCTTTTTTCCTTGTACTTTGTGGCATATAGTAATTAAGAAAATGCTAATCGGTGGCTCAGTACATAGCTAAAGAGAGTTGAAGGATAACACTGTGATCTCTTAAGTGATGTGGTCCCAGTTACAAATCCGTAAAGTGCAGCGGGTATCATGTGACCCACCGCGACCATAGTATTGACCAGAATAGATCAGGTAACCTCTTTTTTACAAGTGCTGCATCTACTTCTTGCTTTCTGGTTTATGTCATTATATTGGAGCAAAACACTTATGAAGGTAGTTACTTATGTTGTTGCAACGGTGTTCAATAAACTCAGTTTTAACATATATCTTTGTCCACGTTTATGTGCACTTTATTGTGTTTTTCCTTTCGTAAAACTTCATTAATACACAATGTAAAACAAATTTATGTAAAACATATCGATCACAAGACAATCACGCCTTATCAATCATTATCTTGAACTTAGCCGCCCGTTCTTATACGAGGGATGCGGACTATATCTCTATTTATATATTTTACCACAAACACGTAAACATTATCAGGTATATTAATTTTATCATACGTGTCAATGTCTTGGTAATAACTTTTAATAATCTGCAGAAAAATACATCTGCAGTTAATGATCAACAAATTTCATCATAATCTTGCGAAAATCCAAAACACCAGTATTTTCAACTCATGTTTAACAAAATTAGTATATGAACTGTGAGTCTACATATGTGCAATACACAAGTCATCAAACAATGAATGTTACCCGATTCTACCTCACCACGAAATTGACGGAATTTTAAAATGTTCTGCTCACATTTGTGTATCAAGCTTCCGCATACAACAATGTTATTAATCAGTTCATAGATAAATTCACCCATAAATTAACAATATTTGCATACAGACTGAATGTGTTAAAATACAAACTTAATAAAACCTTCATTCCGTTTGCTTTGCAGGTAAGGTTCCTAAACGTTTCCTTCATTAAAATTTTACAAAAGAAATTTGATCTTTAATGAGACCAATATTATTACTATAAATAGGAAATTTGTTAACTGACATCGATATGATTGGCATTTCCTAAAATTGACTTTTTACTTTCTTTACCGGTTATTCCTTTTAGTTTTTAATACATAAATAATCTTTACACGGCGTTCATATCTTGTGCGGTGCTGGTTTGGCCCGGTTCATTCAAAAAGAAACTACCCGTACGTACTGATAGATCCTTGTGTCACACATGGCAAAACATTTTCGCTTGCCAAACTGGCAACTTCGATAAAAATTACTTTTTCAAAAGTCATGCTCTCCAAACAAGACACTGAGTTTCGTATTAGAAGGAGTTGCCATGTGTTTGGAAGTGGTATTCTTTATTTCTTACTTTATGCTCTCAGACAGCATGTTTTTTGTCCATATTAACAGGTAAGTATTTTGGTGAAGCCAGCCTTTTTTAACCATTATATATATATATATATATATATATATATATATATATATATATATATATATATATATATATATATATATATATATATATATATATATACATATATATATATGTATATATATATATTCCTTTCTGTATGATGACTAGTATGTATATATATTAGGCGCCCAGCTAGATGAGTACTCACTCCTCTGGTAGCCCTCATGCCATTGTTACCTGTCATTTATGTATGTCGATGTGAAAATTAAGTTCATTTATTCATAAATGTCAGTGATACTGTTGGTTTTCCACCATTACGCCCTTATAATGCCGGCAGATTGTTCCTGTTTCCTAGCAACAAGACCGAAGATTTTAGAGGGAAATAGTATGCATGCCCAAGTTTAAGTGTAACTTGTAAAATATCTGAATTAAACAATTTTCGTCTCCTACAAATTGTTCCTACATTGAAATAAATCAACTTTTTAATCCAATTTTTCGACAGGAAATTTTGTCTTTTAATTAAAATCAAAGGTTATGACGAGTTTGCGTTGTTTTACACTTATTGACAGCTGAATGATGGAAAATATATATGTGTGATTTAATTGTACATGTGTAAAAAAATTCAAAACCAATTTTTCGACAGGAAGTTTTGTATTTTAATTTAAAACAATGGTTATGACGAGCTTGTGTAGTTTTACACTTATTGGCAGCTGAATGAAAGAAAATATGTACGTGTGATTTAGTTGAACATCTGTAACAGTTTTGTGTGCGTGTGTGTGTTCAAATTCACTGAATGACACAAAGTCAAAACAAAAAATATGCCAATATACAACATAAAACGTTTGTTTGGTGCTCACAAAACGTGCAATAGTTTTCAACGAGCAAAATTGTCACAGAAAACTGCTAAGAACGCTATTGTGTGTGTCCTGGTTGCGTCAGAACGAGGTGAGAAGGGACTGAAAATATTGTTGCCCAAAAAACTTTTGTCTTTAGAACTCGGCCCTGAGCATCTGGTCCCCAGCTCACCAATTTCCAAAAAGCTTATTGCATTAGTTACATAATATTATCTTTCGTCCACCATTGCCAAAACATCTGTGTCCGGGGCAAAAGCCCAAGAAGTCGAGTTGAGCTCACTCACTTGACTTCTGTGGAAAATCGTTTCTTAGCGGTCTGGGACCCCTCAGAGACCTAGATAGCTGATGTCTGCTGTCCTGTGGATACCTCTAAAATAGTTGGAAGTAGAGCTTTTCGTTGACTAGAAACCTAGATTTTTAGGATGGTGTCTCGAGGTACAGATCACCTTCATCCTTGCTGGATGATGGACAGAAGCTGGACTCAGGGAACCACTATTTTGTAGCCTGGAACAATCATTAGCATGGCTGGGTTGTGCCTCCAGTTGGGTCTTGTTTGTTCTCATGAACAGACTTGCAAGTACTGTGAGGATTTAGGGAGAAGACAAAAGGCTGCTCTTTGAGCAGGAGTGGAGAAGAGTCTCCGTGAGAGGCATAGGTAGCAGGCCTAAGCTGCCAAATGCCAAGCTGTTGAATCTGACTCTGTTGAGTTTTCCCCCGATGAAACCACGTGAAAAGCAAAGATGAACCCCGACATGTCTCACTCACAGATTCAAGTGAATGCCATCTCTGCACCAAAAGACTCTTGGGGGATTAAGGAGAAGAGGTGATGTAGTTGCAAGCAGGGGAGTAAGAGATCTCCTTTGGGGGTCACAAGTGCCCAGCTGTACTCAACAGGACTTGTGTATCTCTAGTAACTGACCCGAGGGTTGCCCTTGTCTTGGAGTCTATGACTCAGAGTACACATTTGCAGGCTGGTATGTTGCATGAGCTGATCACCCCATCTTAGCCTCAGCCTGTTTCTTCTGTGGAGTCCACTTTGATTAAGTCAACCAAGTGCCAATTGAAGCTTTGGAGATCTCAGTCATCTGGGTGTGAGTGCTTGGGGCAGCAATCACGCAGGTCAGTGTGGCCAGATTGGAAACCTACAGGATCCTGTCCAGGTATTCTGCAACGTTGGCCAGTCTGAGTGCTTGGATCTTATGTGCGAGCATTCCAGAAAGCCACCAAAGCTAGGATGAACTTCCTGAGCCCCCTGGTTGCAAGACGTTGGATCATAAGTCCAGGGAAGCTGGAGAGAGAAAACAGGTACCCAAGTCTGTGATGGTGCTTTTTGTGGTTAGTGGGTCTTGTGCACCTGTGGTAGTGGCCCCTCCTGTGACTCAAGTGCTACCTGCATTGCCTCTAGCTGCAGTGCCAGCTTTGCCTCCTGCACCTTCGGCAGCTCCACCCTAAATGAGAGCCTAGCAATCTTGCTTGTTCACATTTTTGAGCCAAGTGCCCTGCCTCCCTCTCTTGAGAGGTAAGCAGAACTCGCGCTCTGTGAAAGAACAGCATTTGTGGTCAGAGACTTATCTTCTTCCACTCTTGTTGCCACTGCTGCAGAGCCTGAGCAGAGTGTGTTGGTTGAGCAGCTTGCCGCTTCTGCCTGTAATCATCTTTCTCTTGACCCCAAGGCTCAGGAGTACCCTGAACCTCTTCAGGCTCCCTCCTGCCCGTAGATTTCTCAGTCAGCAGCAGCTGTAGCTCTTATGCTAAGCCTCCCATAGACCCAGCAGGCACCCTTCATCCAGCAGACTTGTCAGTCAGCAATCACTGTGTCCCCTGCTACCAGCCTTCCAGAAGCCTCCCTCTCGAGCCCCACATTGGCTGATCAGTTGGAGGTGGCATTTGAGGCTGGGACGACTTCCGTAAAAGTCCTTGCTACCCATATGACTGGCATCATGACAGACATCCTGCTGTCACAAGCAGCTACCCCATCACCCACGAACAATGCATTCTTCACCAAGGCTTTGTTTTCATTGTCCTGCCCGGGCTTGTCCCTGGATGATACCCGTCATAGGACCCCTATCTTTTTTTCGCCCTTTGTAGCCAAGTTTTTAGACCAGCTCACAGCTAAGGCTCAAGGCATACAGGTTCCTGTACAGCCACTGACATCTGGCTACTTGAGGCAATGACTCCTCCTCCCAAAGCCAGACATACAGGGGCTATAGTATTCTGCACCGCAGCATATCTGTTGTCCTCATCCACTGTGAGTGGATTTGAATTGGAAGGTGTTTGATGCTCAGCAGCACAAGCCTGCTGAGGCCTTCAAGTGATTGGAGGAGGATGCCAGGAGATCCTTCCATACGGCATCATACTCTGATGTTTTGTTGGCCACCTTGAGGCCCCTCCTGGATGACCTCAAAGGATCTGGGGTTTTTTTTCATATCAGCGCAGTGGTGAGAGATTGGCTAGACCAGGCAACAGTACTTGCAGCTTCATTGCTGCTAGCAGTTGATCACCACCTGTATGCTGGAGGCTAATCTTTGTTTGTTGCAGAGCAATGACTACCTCCACTGACCAGACTCCCACCAAGGCATTGACCAACTCTGTTCTGTCACTTTCTACCTTGGCCACCTCAGCCCTGAATCATGGTAAATTTCATGCCACACCAACTTGTCTGTTGGCTTGTGCTCCCTCTGGGATACGACACACTAGGGCAGTGATCAGAGAAGGGTAAGCACCTCAGCAAAGCCAAGAAATTGGACAAGCTCCTGACTCTGGCATGCTGACTGGCTCAACTCAGGATGCCCCTCTGCCACACCTTTAGACTCCATGCAGCACTCGGTCAGCCACTGCCTCTCTTTTTGCAGGCAATGGGATTCCATTACAGTCGATTCATTCATCCTAAACATCCTGAGACATGGATGCTCACTGCCAATTGCCAAAAAAGGCCTTCATTAAGCCACAACCCACAGTGGTTTGCGCCATCCACAGAGGAACCCAAAGCATTGGCATGCCTAGAGGCAGTCCAGAAGCTTCAGAGCATAGAGCCGGTAGAGAATCATGATTCTCCCAGCTTCTACAACCTACTCTTCCTAGTCCCCAAGTGGGATGGAGCTATACACCTTTCTTGAGGCCTACAAGACTGCTCTGCAAAGGCCTGGTGCCTTAGAGCTTGTCTCAGCAAGAGCTCACAAGGTGCAAGCCTTTAATGCCTCCTGGTGCACCCTGTGGAGCATTGTGGCTGGGAACATTCTGCAGGCTTGCCACTGATGATTGTCTGCAACTTTCACCGAGCACTACTTGAGTGATATGATAGTGCTAGGGGAAGGCATGTACACCTTTGCAGGCATCACAGGCTCCTTTGCTTAGGTTTTAATACCTGTCAATTAGGCTTTCCAGATCCCATTAGAGCAGCCAACATGTTCCAGCTGATGGCAATCTTGTGGTTTAGATCAGATGCCTTTTATAGGTTGGCATACTTCTTAATGGGCCTATGGTTATTAGCTAAATAGACCTATTCTCAGACTCATATCAGGCAGTCATTCCTGCTGTGCTGTACTAGTGTTTCTACAGCTGTTTGACCCAGGTTTTCACTGCCTTATGGAACCATTAACCCCCCACCCCCATCCCCGTGCCTGCCAGTTTCACGAATAGGTCCTGTTAGATCTCAAGGCCTGAAGGAATAGAAACAGACAGCACCTACCCACAAGGTGGACAGTTATCATGTTGGCAGGGCAGGGTTTTTACTTTTTTTTTACTTTTTTGGCGGGAGGGGGGGTCAGTGTGCTGGTTGGTAAGAAGATTTTCTGGCTTCAACTGGATTCTGCTGTTGGCGGCCTGAAGTCCATGTACCTCTGAGGTTTTCCCTTCAGACATCACCCCTCAGACTGATGGTTCCCCCCTCCCCCCACACCCAAGCTACTGGTCCCATTGGCCATGTCAGGTCAATATGCCAGTAGCCTTACACTCCTACCTTTGCATCTATAAATCAGCAATGGTGGTCGAGAGGTATCATTACATAACTGATACATGGAATGTTTTGTAATTTCGGTATCGGTATTAGTAAGTATACTTACTGCTCGACAACCAGAGAAGCCCACCTGACCATCCCACTTGTTTTCTCACAGCTGATATCAACTCACCACTCTTCAAAAGAGGAAGGCAGATAAGGGGAGCATGTGCACCAGGAGTCACCACCGGATCCATGGGAACTAAGAGATGGAGCAATGGGACTGTCAGGTTTCAGAATCAAGTGAATGAACACAACTCGATTTCTTGCGCATTTTCCCCAGACACGGAGGTCTCGGCAATGGTGGTTGAGAGGTAAGTATACTTACTAAACTAATATTACTATATCTGGGTTACAGCAAAGACATCAGTGTGCTGCATGGGCAGGTCAAAGGAAACAATGCTCTTTGCTCCTCTGGTGCCACAATGTGTACCATGCTTGTCCCATGTATACCAACAGGCTTAACCCTTTCCCCCTTGAATTAAGACTGAGTCAACAGCTTTACTTGGCATGGGTTGGGCACTAAGTGCCCAACCCATGCCAAGGAAAGCTGTTGACCTGGGGCATGTGATCTTGATAAGTCTCATGTACATTTCTCAGTCAAATTGTTTTTCATAACTGTTGAAATTAGTAGAATACACTGAAGCAGACGACATTTGACAACCAGCCAGTTTTGGCCGGTTTGAGGGGGAAAGGGTTAACGTTTCTTTATGGTATAACAGTGGGTACCGTGTTCCTCTCATAAATAGCAACAGTCACAATGTTTCTTCATGGTTTGCCAATGGGTACCATACTCATCCCATGTACAGCCATAGAGGTAATGTTTCTTCATGGCGTGACATGGGGTACTATGCCCGTCCCTTGTATAACAACAGATACAACGTGTCTTAATGTTGTGACAATGGGTACCATGCTTTTCTTTTGTCATAACAATGAATGCAATAGTCCCAGGTGTTTGTAGTGATATTTTATATTCCTGGTGGTAGGAACATGATAGTAGGTTCTGCTGCATTCAATTTTTGTCCTTTATTCCAAGTGCGTATCGAACTCTTTAAGGTTGTCATCAAGGATCCAAAACCTGTGTTCCACCATCAAATGATCTCCACTCCTACTGTGTCATAATATCCTGCAGATTCCTTTAATTGATATACCTCCTTCAACACCACTCCAACGTTTTTAAAAGGGAAAAGAAATGCAATGGTCACCAGGTGGCAAAAAAAATTGTAAAAACACCTGGCAGGCCAGTGTACAGAATTTATCAGTCCAGGAATTGGGCAACACCTGAGCCAATGGTATCCTGCCAGACCGGGGTCACAAGGAGAGATGAAAGAGTGTTGATTGTCATATGACCACTGCATGACATCACACTTGAAAAGGTCTCCCACAAAGTGAAAAAAGGTCCACCTTTTTCTGCAGAACTACCCTTTGTCTTCCAAAGCAAAGTTCCGGAAGAGTTTGGCAACGCTTGAAGGAGTGGTATGGCAGACCTCTAGCCTAGAAAACGTTACTGTACAGGTTGCGCCCTAAAGTACATAGAATGTCTATGCTGTTCCATGTAGAGATTGCCATGAAACCGTTTTGGCTTTTTTATTAATTTAAGGGGCCCGTGCTCTGCCCAGATTAATCTACATATTTACAGATATGTCGATAGAGATTCACAGACTTGGGTTTGTACTGGGAATTTTACTGAGAATATCTTTGTCTCTACATACTCTACTGAGTATTTTTCACCTCATATGGACTCAATATGCGTTGGATCTGTTATTCCACATTAAACTGTTGAAATTAAATTTGTTGTTGAAGAAAAATATATCTAAATATGATAAGGTACGGATTTTCAGATTTTGAGACACAGAATTAGACTAGGACCGGCATAGAGACCTTCTTGTTAATTAACTGACTAATAATTTTTGCCTTCAAGTACGATCGCCATACATAAAACTGTCAGTACAAATTTATCATTCCAGTGCAAGACCTCCAAATATTGTGTTTGGAATTATAATTCTGCTAATTTTGATGCATTTAGAGAAAATCTAACATGCACTGAGAGGCCTGTGTGATTTGGACGATATGGATGTAATTAATGATTTAAAGAGCAAGACATTTGGGGGTAGTGCAACAGATAGCATCCCCAACATGGACGTTAGCATCACACCGGACGATGTACCTTGGTATAGTAGTAGTAGTAGTGGTAGTAGTAGTAGTAGTAGTAGTAGTAGTAGTAGAAGTAGTAGTAGTAGTAGTAGTAGTAGTAGTAGTAGTAGTAGTAGTAGTAGTAGTAGTAGTAGTGGCAGTGTTGTTATTGACTATGGTCAGCAGCAATTGATAACAACTCTCTTCGTGCTTTGAAATGCAAGATTTTTCGAATTCATAAAAAAGAACCAAGACGTGGCCTTATTGATGACAGTTACCAAACATACACATTGAAAAATTAAGATCGACAGAAAAGTATATCACTGACAACACAGTGATTAGTTCGGCAATGCAAAAGAAAAACAGTTGGTAGCAGACTGTAAAATTCTTTTTGAATTAACAAAAAGATTTCGATATCCCTTTACTCTGCCAAGAACATCAAACAGTAACAGACAATGAAAAAAACGATTTTTTGCATTCCAGTCTACAGTGGATGATTTGAATTTCTCCCTCCGTCCTTTTGAGCAGAGTAACTTCACACTCTTACAAGATATCTCTGTTAAAGAAACAGAAATTCCAAATATACTGGAAAGCCTTGATGTTAGCAAAGCCAATGGCCCTGACGGCTTAAGCGCACGTTTATTGAAGGAAGGTGTCCCAGTAATTTCTAAATCGGTAACTAAATTATTTAACCAATTGTTGGATTGTCATAGATTTCCTTCTCAATGGAAAGATGTAACGTGACGCCAATTTAAAAACAAGAAAGTGGTGCTTACTCTTGTCACAGCTTCAGATCTATTTCCTCACTTAATTTTTTATAGTAGTCTTCAAATTTGCTTTTAACTTTTTCCGGAAGACTGCTGTTTTTCCGAACATCAGTCTGGATTGATTTCTGGGGGTAGTACTGTTAATCAGCTACTTTACGTATACCATCACTTTTGCGATGCTTTGGAACTGCACAAGTAAGTTAGAATTGTATTTTGTGATGTCACCAAGGTGTTCGATCGTACCTACCACCGAGCTCTATTGTTCAAACTACGTAATATAGGTATCGATGGTTCCCCGATTTATTATTATGACTACCAATCTAGCTACGAGTCCCTACTTACCAGATGAGATTGCAAAACCCTTTATATATCCCGCCTAGAACAATTGCAAAGGAAGTTTTTTTTTCAAAATAGCAAATAACTTATTCCCTCTATATTTGAAAAAAAAAAATTCGAATAATAAGACTCAAGATACAAAACAAGAGGTGCAAATAAAATTTGAAGATTGATCGTCACAATATAGACACGTATGGCACCTTATTATTCAAACACGTTGGGGTAAAAATATGGAATGAACTCCCAAATCATTTTAAGGCACCCTAAACTAACACTCACTGAAATTTCTATTAGACACATGGTCACAAACAAACTGTTCTTGCAATTTTTGCTGGTGAGTTGAGACTCCTAACAGTCACACTCACTTGCTCACAGGCATAAATTAATGCAGAATCATAGCCTTATTCATTCTATTTACTTGGCGTCTGAGCAACCAAGATTCACTACCTTATAATCAAGTTTTATGTAATAATTTCAATTACCCGTATTTATTTCATCTTACATTTTATGTTCTGTGTGTGCCATATCTCTATCACAGTTCATCTCTGTCTCATCATATCTATTGTGGGTGAATAGCATGAATGGCTAATGCTATTTGTAAAAATCCGACGGAAAATAAAGTTTTATCTTATGTTATCTTAATAACGACGTTTGCCACAGGTATTAACGCGAGACATGGGTATGAGTGGACAGGCCAATACTTAGCAATTAATTCTTTCAGGTAAGGTATGTAAATGTACTGGTGATCTCTCATCATATCAAGTAGGTCAACTCAGGTGTCAGTGTTTATTTAGAGATGAAAATCCACCTCACCAGGGAGTTGGGGATGTGCGATGACATATGTGGCTCCATTGTTCAATTGTTTAGCAATCTGAGTCACAGTTACATCTGTACCCATAATCACACAGCATGTGGAAACCACTGTGACATAACATCACGCTGTTTGTAGGATTATACAATATTTATACTGCAGGGGTAAAAAATATACCACCCCCATTGGTTTAACATGGGTCGCTTTGAATATGCCTTTATATGGAAAATATGGGTGTCGCATGGAATATTATGTAACATCAACAGGATAGCTTAGGGTATGCCTGAGCAGTCACACTCAGCAAAATTGTCGTGAGAACAAGACAACAGCCAGAGAGGTCCGACAAGTGTGTCTGGTATTGTGGTGCCTATGGGCTTTATAAAGTGACCATGGCACCACTGATATCAATGTGAATCCACAATGACATCGTGTACGAGTCACTCACAACAGTCTAAATTTGACAGGGGCAGAATTGTTGGGATCTTGTAGGCTTGCCTTTCCCAATGGGAGGTTGCCATGATAATGGGGTGCTCCAGGCCATTGGTAAAAAGGTGGTGGGACCATTTTCAGGAAACCAGAGGATGCAAGAGGAAGACTGGATCTGGGCGACCAAGACTGTCAGATGGGACGGATGATCGTTACTTGATCCAGTATGTGAAGAGGCACAGGTTTCTTTCCACCGAAAGGTTATCATCAGCTGTGGTGCTAGGTCTGCAACATCAGAGCATCACAGTCTACCATTAACAAGAGACTAGTGTTGGCCGAACTGAGGGCATACCACCCTGCCATTCCTCTCAAAGTCTCAGTCCTGCGAACAAGGCACGACAGGTACAGTAGTGTTAGGAACATGCAGCCTGGACCAGAAATCAATGGAACAGCATGATGTGGTCAGATAAATCCCGATTCTGCTTGGATTTCCTGGATGGAAGAATAAGGGTTCAACAAATCCTTCCAACAGGTCAGTGAAAGGATGTTTGGTTGAACATGTTGGCTACAGATGAGGTAGTGTCATGGTGGGGGGGGGGGCAATTAGAGCAACACGAAGAACAGCTCTCATCAAGATGAACGAGACACTAACAGGCCAACGCTATGTGGATGAGATCCTGCCCACAGTTGACGAATGGATCCAACAATATCCAGGGCTGTTGTTTCAACAGGGTGACGCAAGTCCACACACAAGGCCCAAGTAAGCATGCGGTATGTACCGCAACACAATATCCCATTGTTGTCATGGCCAGCTTGTTCTTCTGACCTGTCTCCCATCGAGTATTTGTGGGACGTGCTTGGACATCGAATCAGGAATGAGTATGACGAACCCGCAGCCACCCTGGACCAACTGGCACAGAGGCTCGTAGACCAGTGGAATCAAATTTCCCGGGGTGAGAATCACCAAGCTGACAAGCAGCATGCCAAGGCCGATCTAAGCTTGCTTACAGAAGCGTGGTGGTCATACCCGCTGTTGATGCATGCAACCTCCCAACAATATCATTTCCTCCCAAAAGATATGTTAAAAGCAATACTATTCTTGGATTCACCATCCTGGCACTTAAGGCACTCAGCAAATCAAAAGGCGTGAACAGCATGCATTGACAACAAGAAGTAGGGTCAAACAAGCCCGTAGCAACCTATATATTCTATGTAAAACATGCTGGACCACAAGAGTCAAAAGTACAGTTTCCAAACGTCAAATTTTTTATTAAACCCCATGCACTAATAGAGCAGAATATAGTTTAAAAGCATCAGTGATTTTCAACTCAAAATCTTTCTCCAGCTCTGAGTGATTTGCATCCAAAAAAGGCCTATTTAACATGGGAATGAATGGGAATACACACTTGTATCCACCGAGTAGAGATTTGTAGGTCAGTGCCTGTGATGTCATGGTGAAACCAAGAATAATACAGTAAACAAACTCCCCACACACATCCTCATCACTCGTGCATAATGTTCAACAAGGGGAGGGGGGTTACCATCTTTTTTCCCCAGCAGTATATATCTATATTATTTGTCTCAGATTTGGGTCGATTTTAGTACTATAACAGGCTTGTATAAATACCGTATTATAGGCCTAAAAGCTACAGTGCCGCGATATGATGTGTCGGTACTCTGCCGGTGGTATCGGTACTCTTCCGGTTTCATCGGTAATTGTGTTGATGAGTAGTAAAACTTTCTGCAAATGTCGTTCTTATTTTTGGCCTGGGGTATTGAAATGTACAAATCGACCCGGTCATGAGATAAAAATTTTATAGCATGCTTTGTAGACGATATGAAGTAATCAACTCGCACTGGATACCATATAACAGAACTTGTTCGCTTCGCTCACTCGCTCTGCTACATGGCATCCAGTGCTCGTTGATATACTTCATATCGTCAACAAAGCAGGCAATAATCTACTATATATATATATATATATATATATATATATATATATATATACAAAAAAATGAGGGAGTCAGTAAACTTAATGTGAGAACCTATTACTCTTTCAAGTAATCTGTTTCATCCTTAACTGCACTTTCTCAGAATCAAAATTTTGTGTGAAATTCGTTTTTAAAAAGTTGGATTTTTCACTCTTTTCGATAAAGGGAGGATAAAAATGTAACATAGGAAGTCATTTTTGTTTGGTAACATTGATTTTCGTTGTGCAACTTTTCAAATTCAAAAACAAAGAACTTGTCAGGGTCTGCTAAAACAACTCTAAACCCGCAATTTAAAAAAAACTTTTAAAGAAAATACAAAACTTACTTTCCTAAGTGACAGCTTTTGGGTATATTTCAAAAAGTTTCAACAGTTTATCAGCTTGGAGTAATCATATCTCAAAGTGCCAATGAGAACCCTTGACTAAAGCACTTATCATGCTTGAAAATAATAAATTCAAAAAAAAAAAAAAAAAAAGCTTCTCTCCACACTGGGCAAAACTACATTTCTGTGCAAAACATAATATTTATAGTTTTATGAGTGTAGATACAGAAGCGGAGACTCATCAGTGCAAGGAAAATGGAACTCTCCTAACGGGCGTTACCATATTTCCTCAACTTTAAGGCAATGTCCAACCGAATTTGAAAATTTTGCTTATTTTACGAATTGGGGACAGTCTGGTTGATACCATATATTGTCTTTCATATGTACAAATTTAGCACTTCCGTCCCCAATACAATCTGCAGAAATTTATAAAATATCTTCGATGTTAACATGGTAATCAATGACCGTCTTAACTTTTTGATCTTGATTAGTGGCAAAAGATGTCTGCTCTAAAATGTCAGTTTCACATGGATATTTCTCTGAAACGAAATGTCTGATTTTAATCAAAGAAAAACTCATTACTCTAAATATTCTCTAGAGCAAAAACGTATCAGCGAAAGGGTGATCAGTTATTTTAGATGCGTATCAAAACTGAAGAGTCCCACGAACTTTATAAAGTTAACAAAAACAACAATTTTCCAATTTTATATTTTATTATGTCAGGGATGCATGTTTCTGTGATATTTGACCTGAAAGTGAATCACTTTTCCAGGTTGGTCATTACCTCAACGAGGTTCTGGAGTATGTCGAACGACTTCTTAAATTTCTAGAGACAGAGAGAATTACTACTTAGCAAGAGAGGGGTTAATACTTGGAAATGCCTTCTTTAACAATATGGGACTAATACTGCCTGGTCCACATACTTTATCAGCAAATCAAGAAATTCAAAATGTCGTGAATAATCTGAGACAACAGGTTCTGGCAAATTATGCGAAGATTAAACCTGGCTAAACAGAGTTAATGTGCAGCATCTGCATCATAATTTTTAGAAATTATTCATCAAAAACCTTAAGCTTGTTGGTTTTAAATTCATTAAAAGATCAGCTTTGTATTTACTGTCAGAATAACCAAATCGTTGGGTATCATAGTGGTAATGACGTAGCAGACTTAGCAGACATAAAATATTTGACTGTTTGCCACCGTTAGTACTTTTAAACTATTTTTGTTACAATATTGAATTGTTTATCACAATATTCATGATTTGTTTTCCTTAAAACACTTATATATTGGTTATATAATTGGAGGATTTTTGTTTGAGGCCCTCGCCATCGCATGACCTTTAAGTTTTTGTGACCTAAGTTTTGTGTTTGTACTTGAGACAATTCATTTTGCCTTATCTGAACTATTCGTATACAAAGTCACGTTTGTCCCGTCTTAGATAATTTCTTTACGTTTGACGACAATTGATGAGACGCATGTTATCACCCAGGTTATCGCCCAGGCTTAATTAATATAATGAATACGTTTGATATAAAATGCATATCCGTTTCGTACCTCACTGAATATGGATGTGCCGGCTGTGACAGCACCAGGTGACATCATTGTCGTATCAACAGTGGGTTTATGGTCCTGTCTTTTTCCTTTCATCATCCTGAGTAGGAACGTCATTAATTTTCCACTATGCAACGAGAACTAAGTTAGGGCCTAAGATACAAGATCACAAATGGCATGTACGACATGACATAGAGTATTTCAGATATGCGTGTCTCGGTTTGGCATGACGTGTCAGAGTGAGTGGTTCTTCCCAGGTCAACACGTATCTGCTATCTGGTTTATCTTATTCATTGTTTGGTTGTTTTTTGTGGTTGTTTTGAGAGATGGGAGTGGATTTGCTTATTTTTTCTTCGTGTTGCTCATACATTTTTGCCTTCGTTTAACTACTGATTACTTTGCGAAAGACCACAATAGATGGTGACTTACAGGATAACCTTAGACAACAATTCTCTTATTATTATTAAAATAAGAAAAAATAGCATAGTGCACAGCATATAGTTATCATTCCAAACCCGAACACGTCCCTGTGGGAGTGCTTAGTTAGATAACTTATCCAAAGGTAGTCACAAATCAATAGAGAATCTATTTTTATGCGAGAAGTGAATTTGAAGTTTATGGAAACTATTGAACGGTATCTCCAAGTTCCAGACCCCAAGGGGCGCATTTCGTTGAGCGATAAGTCTGGGAAACGCCTACTGATATTCTGTGTAATTTTGTATTTGTCACAACTTCATTGGAACACACCATTTCCCTTTGTTCTATTCTATAATAGATTAAATATAAGAGAATAAAAGACGTATGGATATCAACCGTTGGTTGTTTACATGACAGATACGTTGCTCCGTGCCCAGAGCGGAAGGAAGGGTCTGTGTACAATATTAAGTAGGCACAGGCGTTTTCCAGGCTAGGACTCAATGTGGATTAACTCTTTCTTTCTTGTAACAAAAGTCGATTTGCTCCGAATGGACATGAGGAAACCTAATTCGTAATCTTAGTAGAAGTAGAAGTAGAAGTAGAAGTAGAAGAAGAAGAAGAAGAAGAAGAAGAAGAAGAAGAAGAAGAAGAAGAAGAAGAAGAAGAAGAAGAAGAAGAAGAAGAAGAAGAAGAAGAAGAAGAAGAAGAAGAAGAAGAAGAAGAAGAAGAAGAAGAAGGCGGAGTTTATGTTATGTAACAAAAAAGTACATACGAGTTTTTTAAAAAAATACATCAGTTCACATCATATTTAATAATTGAGAAACATCCACCTAAGTGAAGGCAGTTTTGATTATCCCCAGATCAACAGGATATAACTTACACATCCCAGTCAGATTAAATAAGATTCGTAGTGAAGTATTGCATGCAGCTTTGAGCTTGTTCATCTGTGTATAATTTATCCTTATCCACAACTGACTGCAATATGAATTCCCAAGGTATGTCTTAAACAGCTGAGGGGGGTGTTTAATGTTTGCATTGAAATTACCAAACTTTGTGAGTAACACATTTGCTCTATTATATTACGTTACTGAAGCTAATGCCACGTTCCTATAGTTATTCTTATCTTGTAGGTCTCCAGTTTTGTTCTTTTACCTGTTTGGTCCATTTCTGGCTTCAGTAATATCCCCAAGATTAAACGTAAGATCTCTATATCCACTAGTACAATGTAATTGTGCGAGCTTTGATGATTCTGCATCACCCTTCTCAATTAATGATTTCTCATAATTTTCACACCTTGCCTTCACCATTGCTTCTCCACATCTGCCATCAATAACCTCAGACAACACAACTTTGTTATTATTTATATAATTATATTTTTTCCAAATCCTTTGAAATCTTTTTTGCTCAAATCGGCTGCCACAGCATCAGCTCTATGTAGCTTTTCTCCAGATTTTGCATGACCTCAGGGCATACTAAACATAATGTTCATGCAGAAAGACAGGGGACTGGGCTCGAGCTAATGGCTTTTTGTGATCATAAGCTATTTTTTCTATTTTTTTTTTCACCGAATGTTGTAAGACAACTGAAATTTTTTATAACTTTTTCGCATTGCTGCATTTTTACAACTTCCTCGCCTCGCTTATTTTTCTCAGACAAAAACTTCGATGTTCACTTTTTATAACTGAAATGTTCCACTTCTTGCACTATCTATAAGTTTCCGGTTTCGCTTCGTACACCTTCAAAACGCCAACGTCGGATTTTACAACTTTGAAAATCACCATTTCGCACTTGGTTTTTTACCCACGTAGAGGTATCACTCGATTTACCTGTGTAGTGGCCTCTTGTAGGCTATCAACAGTGAGATCAAATGGACTGTCAAATAGCTGTGGTGTCAACTATGAATTTTATCGTGCGGATAGATATTGGTCGGAGATTGTTTACCGCACCGAAGTAAAGGACTGATCCCAACTTAGTCCCGTGAGGGACACTACCATTTATGCGACCCCAGTCAGAAGTAATATGCCAGCCCGTGTTTGTTATGACCTATCGAAAAAGAACTATGCAGTCCATGGGATGATGAGATATCGACCTGTATGGTTTCTCATTTCTGAACAAGAATGCTGTGATTTATCGATTTGAATGCATCTGAGAAGTTGAGGAACAAAAATTTGAGCAATATTTTGGTTTTCTGCAGATTGATTTACATTATAGATATCGTGGCACGCAGTCGTGTAGACACCACTCTTTCCAAATGAGGGCAAAATGGCTTTATCCGACATGACAGTGTTTTTGACCGGCAGTCAACCACATGCGCAGTGTTAGTAATTCATGATTCTGTGTTATTACCATACATCCATCTGGAGACATAGCCATACTGGTATTTTGTTTTATAGATGACCCTTTCAGGACCCCATAGGGCAGCACTTGATAATTTGCATAATTTTACTTATTTGCATGACAACAAATCCCTTTGAAGCTTTTGTTAAGAAAATACTCAAATTTATGCAGATGAACACCGTCAAGTGCTGCCACCTGGAGTCCTAAATTCCACTACTGTATCTGGCATGCTTTTGTCACTTGCGCATTCTCCTATAAAAGACTGATATTTTTTGTGGGTCCACCCTGTCGGGGAGGTGAAATTATGTTTTCAGCTTGTCCGTCCGTCCACCATTAGTTTGTGAACACGATATCTCAAGACTTACTGACCATCTGAAACTCTATTTACCCCATGTGCACCTTCCAACCATCTTTTTCACTTCATAAGGTTTTGTTGACCGATCTTGAACTCATTTTTAAGGTCACGGGAGCCATTTATGTACACAGGTGGACCCAACAGTCAATAATTCCATTAAAGTGCCCTTAATTTTGCATCTTGTCTCTACAAATTATTTACCCATAGATCGATCTGTTTAACAATATATATCAGTTCGCTTGCCAATCTTCTTCTATCTGAAAAAGGAACAAAAATTACATGGCGTATTACATTTTCACCAGAGAGGCTTGCGTTGCCCACATATTTGCATTTTGTTTCATCATCACTGTTCACATAATCTACCTTTAAAACTACCTGTGTCACAATTTTACCAGTTTACTTCCCGGTACTCTTCTAGTTGAAGACATAACGTAATGTTGAGCACCTTCCCTTGCCCCTGTCAACAATAACAACATAAATCTTCTTCCACTGTTTAAAAGATGTTTTTGTCCGGTTTACCTTTTAAAACAATGATGATATTACGACTTTATTTCACTTTTTTTTTTTGCATGACCATGCTATCTTTATGCTCCTTTATCAAAAAACCTCTGCAAACTTTCTTTTAAAATAAATTTTCATGGCATCCATTATCGAGGGATTTCTTCCATCAGATTCTGTGGTCATGTCTTTTGCAAAACGGAACATCAGATATCAGATCTATGTTTAGTAAGGTAAGTAGTTTACGAAATCCACTGAGGATGTGACATTTTACGATGGCGCTTGTCGTGCTTGACGCACGAGGCAACCAGATCATCTCCTCAGCGGGCTCTTTGGCGGGCTCGTTGGCGTACTATGATTTCCCTTGATGACCATTCCGCACTCGCATCAATTACTCAGAGCGTTGACGCCGTGAGGGAAGGCACCAGCCGTTTTGATAATATCGGTACACAACAAATCACTAAAATTTTTGGATATATACATCCCAAATCGAATCAAGAATACAGCAATAGGTGATTAATACCGACAAATAAAAGCATTATTTACATTGATATAACGCTTCATGTTTCCTGTGAAGTTTGTCTCGTCAATTGTCGGAAAATCACTTTCTGCCGAATCCATCGTATTCCGTAGTGTACAATGATAAGAAAATGAACGATATTGTTTTGCAGATAACTTTGCTCTAGGTAGTTTACTGCATGTAGCCTATACTGTAATTTAATGTTTTACTTCATGAATATAGCAATAATTCACTGGCAGAAAACCACACTTTGTACCAAACCACACTTCCTGATAAACATTGAATCCCATCTTACCCATTTATTAGAGCAGATGCACCGATAATTTACTGTGAAATCTACTCTATTATTACACTGTTCAATATTGTTTCTTACAACGTATAACGAATCAAATAACACCTTTTTTCGTTAAAAATTGTCATGTATTGTTCTGAGTGTGCAGGCATATACTATATGGTATTTCCACGTACAATATCATGTCTATAGACGGCAATCAAAACGTTAAAAAAAACTCCAGATATAATCTATTAGGATCAAAGAAATGAAATCGTTTTTCTCGTATCTTGTAAATCTGTATAGCAGTATATTGGTATTGAGTACTTGCATTTATGATAAACTGCATAGCTAGTCCGTGAATGTCATCAGTTGATGTAGGCTTTACAAACATGCATGGACCACAGGGAGCAGCCAAGACATATGATGGTTACCTGCCGACTTTCATAATAATGTAAAGGATGTTTCCTCTGATTTGGTTTCAAACTTTATCAGCTTAATGGATCATACGAAAATCGGAAGTCGAAACGATGTATAGTACAGATATGACGAGTTCCATATGAATTCTATATTCATTAGCTAAAACTTCCAACAAACTTGAAGAATGCCAATGATCATATCCGTCAGTAGCACAATTCGACTTATCTTTTAACTGGCAATTTGAATGCAGGTGACGATAATAGTCAATCCATTTTACTTAAAGTTAATGTCAAATGTTCCTGGGTGATAAAGCATCCGTGTAAATTTAAAACCTTAGACGTAACGATGTATTTTTAGGATGCTGTCGCATAAACCAAATGAACACCTAATTCTTGAAGTCACATTCTTTATGATTATATCCCTTTCACAATGTCAAGAGAATCAAATGTGCATACAGCTTTCTGTCGTTCGGAATCCAGTGAGAAACCATGCAATTTTACAATTAATTACATATATCAATTTCTCGTTATCCAAAAACGAAAATCGTTCCTTACTTCGACTCGAAGAATACACGTACATTCGTACCATATTTAGGACCTATGTTTTAAAAGAACGCACTCATAAAGGCATAAACAAATAGGTGTATTTGTGATTCAATACCTGTCATTTTAGGTACCTTCACTGCTGAATGTATAGAAACGAAACGAATACTTTTATGTAACTCGTACAGGCAAAAATGGTGTAAATTTTAATCCGACGGTGAACATGATAAACTTATGGTGTATATTTGGACTGTATGTAGACGACAACATTTCTGGTTGCAAAATGGTCGTTTTTATGCTTTGAAACATCTTTGGCTATATAGAGTAAAATAATCTGGACAGCTTATTATTGGCTCACTGAATACTCCCATTAAAATATCGTCCGCCAAAGTGCTGATTTTTTTTTTATGCACAAGAATTACTTTTTTTGGAGCCCCTGTTATTAACAATATGTATGCAGTATCTTTGCACAGTGCAATCAAATGACCATAAGTGATAAAACAGATACAGGATTGAGAAGCCACGGAAGCAACTAACAGAGAGAGATACCTGAGATGTCAACACGTTAATATGAATTTTACAAAATGGCAAGAAGAAAACACGTTATAATTAACGGAGATTCCTTATTTCTTCCATTCTGTATTATTGTGGAGACTGTCGGACTTTGACACTGTGTAATTTACTCTTTCATAACAAACGTCTTGTTCGTCTGTAGCAATATCATGATTAAATTGTAGAGTCCTCATATATTTTATTAATGTGGTAGCATTGCCAGAAGGGAAGAGTTGACCAGTCTCCGGCATAGCATGGAAGGACAAATAAATTATACCAATCTTTATAAATGAGCCTCAAAATTGGCATTGACCTGTCTTGGAAAACCTATTTGAATACTAAGTATCATACACTTTTGCTTTACGCCTGTCCTTTCGCGTCAGAATGTCACAGCTCATGTTGAGCAGCCAGATTCGTAATCCCGCATTGAAAATTTGACAGAAATAGCGTCTTAGGGTCCTAAAGACATATTTAAATCCTTTCTTATCTGGTTAAAGACCACATTAGGTCAAGATACTCCAAGCTTTTGGCCGTTAGAGCAAAAAGGACCAAGATAGGAAGAAATTTCCGGTTGGCTGTTAAGTTCACATACTTTGAAAAATTGACGGCTTTGAAAGTAGCGTTGGTGTATTGTCCATGCTCCACCGGGGCGTGGGCCGTGCAGCTGTGGCTGAAACCAGTCGGTCCTCACGCAGACGCCAACAATAGTGACATTCATGTAAAAATGAATACATGATATCCCTAAGGTAGTATAATCCTGAGGATTCGCTATGTCTCCAGGCATTACTCTCTCGCATCGCGTGGCCAGCACAAAAAAGTTACCACATAGTTGCTGAAGAGGAATATTCATTTCACGCGATGACAGGCATTTGGATCAGACGGTCCAAAATACTTTTGCAAATGCACTTATGTTTCTGGCTTTGTAGCTACACTTAAGCCCTTTTATAATCATGTGGATATTTTCGCATGAAAATCCCTAAGTATCGTCTGTTCTATTGACAGACTCAACTGTCTCGCTTATTTTAAATATTTCGTTGGAAATTACAGTATAAACCACACTGAGGATATATCATTGGTCAATAACTTTACTTGGCTAATGTGTCCGCGTAGAACCCTATACACCGTGATGAAAGTTGTAACATCTTATTCTAGAGCAAAAATGGTTAAATCGAACAGCCCGTAAATATACCATGAAGAAATTACAGGATTTTAACGTCACGAACTTACTGCAAGGAAATTATTGAATTGATCATTCATTTTTCTGCTATAGTCACATTAATCTACAGGCGAAGTACAGTGACTGCATAGTAATTTCAGCAACTTGTCCAATGAGAGTGTTTTAATTGAATAAGATAGGTATCTACAGATAAAAAAGACAACATAGTTACCAAACGCTATTACATATTTGCAACAACATTGTATAGGATGGAGAAAGATTTGTGACCTCTTTCTTATTGCTAATGATGCCCTTATTTCGCTGTCCTATATAAGTGGTAAACTTGTATATTTTGCTTGCAATGGTTTCATAAAAGCTGGAATCTATCTCCATTAAGTCTTCCCAACGGCTGCCTTTCTGCTGCATATTATTAATCAAAACATGTGTTGCATTCTGGAATTAATAGATGAAGGTTGCACACCGTTAACAGTGAGCATGTTACAGCGTAGGAAAGCACAATACCCTGCTGTTCATCAAAGGGAACATCTGTTAAACGTTAAGACACTAGAGATGCCTCATCGATGTAGCTTGTAACTAGCCAACATTGGACATACACAAAAATGATGTCGGTCGAATAAAGGTCTTGGACCACTCACCCCTCAAGGTCGGGTCAACTGATCCACAATTTTTGATCGAGTACCGAATACTGTTACTGTGTCTATTGGATGTTAATATCACAGGAGCAGAGCATCCCAAATTAAGTCCCATCATAATTTTGGATAGTAAAAATACTTATCAACTGTGAGCTTTAGAAAGGCACTGCTACTTTAGAAATATTTTAAATCATTTGATAACTTTGTGTATTTTTGGAGACATATTTGGCGCGGAACGGTCAGTCATGGAGGTAAGGTACACAAATGAACCGGTAAGAAAAATATAATCACATGACCCCCCATTTTCTTGGTTTTAACTTGCTGCTACCGGTATAAACTTGAAGTAGAATGCAAAGGAAGTTGTTGTTGTTTTACGTTTGAAATAGGAGAAATAAGCCAGCGAATGTCGCTATTTTAACATGTAAATGCATTAGGCCTAGGTTACTGGTCCAAGACCTAAAGCCAATAAAATGTATACTGTAAGCAACATGACTGCCTGAGGATTCTATCTTTATGGGGGTCGTGTTGTCTTTGAAGTTGTTTCACAATCACCGTCATTCCCATTTAAAAGTAAAAAGGGTTACATGGCCACAAACTTCCTTTATTGCAGTGACAAAACATACAATAAACGAAACCTTGTGAAAGCTTCAATCATCGCTTCTAAGAGACTTGGTTTTTGTGGTTGTGATATGTTGAGACACCATGATGAAAACACTGCTTTCGCAAAACATTACTGCATGGAGAACCTGTTACATGAGGCATCTGAAAGGCAAGGGAGACATTGACAAACAAAACGAAACAAACATGACGATATCAAATATATCAAATCTTGTCTCCCAACTTTATTGTTCTGCTTCACTCTTCTTTATAAAGGTTTCTCAAGTAAATCAATTTTACACGAACAGTATGAGTTCGGAAAAAAAGTATTTTGCATTTTTACGGTGGCTTAATATGTCCACGGCAGAAGAGTATCAAGCCTGGGTGATGCTATGGCATGCGACCCGAATATCAAATTCATTATTTTTCGAAATTAGCTAGTTGCAGCGATATCGCTTTAATGTTTATAATCGCTATTTCAAACTTTTTGTATGCATTTTTGTCTTCTTTAGCAAAACAAGAAAAACAAAACTAAAAAATTTCAATCGACTGAACGTTACAGACCAGTTGAACAAGCTTTGCAGACGACCCATATTCATAGAAATAGCTGGGAGTGAAGGGTCAGGGTTTTTTTTGACATTTTCAGCAGCTTGTAGTTCAACATGTACCATATAAATGTATTGTACGAACCAGCAGGGTGGCCTCCTTTCCCCCTTACAATGATTTATCAGATAAACAGTGCACTAAATTGGTCTTGTTACTCCAATAATTTTCTGGTACAGGCAAAGGTAGAACATACTATATGGGCTTAGCTGTGCTCCTTAGCAAGTCCATGAAGCCATATTCATCATTTATTACGTTCTTTATGGCTCTCTACAATCAATTTACTTTTGTTAAAAATGATTCCATCACCAGCAAGATCATAAGGCTGAGACTACCTTTAATAACAATAGTTACGTCACATGCTTGCCAGGAATGAAGTTAATGAAGCCATGTACTTCCTACGCAAAGCGGGGTCAGCAGTCGGACAGGAAGAATAATAAGAGTGGCCAACATTGCCATCATGCCCTTTGGCCTTCAGGGGCATAGAGTAACTTCCATTAACCCTTTGCCTCCCCGAGTAAAGGGCAACGTGCATTTTGTTTAACATTGCTAATACTTGCTTTCTGTGAGTGGGGCACAACAGCAAAATCTGTTATAGAAAGTTGGCGCCACAATATCATTGTGAGAATACACGGGTTACGCACACACACACACACACACACACACACACACACACACACACACACATATATATATATATATATATATATATATATATATATATATATATATATATATATACAGACCTTTTGAAGAATATGATGAACCTGTTGTCACCAGACAATGGCATATGTTTGTGACATGAGCGCATATGAAGGAGAAGGATATTTGGAATAGAACTTCAAGTGGAAAAAATATTTGACTGTGCGTGTGATTAATCTAGGCGAAAAACATGCAGTGTCATTTTATAGACAACCCTGGGATCGTCCCACAACAATACACTATGGACGTCACATGAGGGGTGACAAAACGCAAAAAGACGGCCTGTAATTACCTACTGAATAGAACTGAGAGCAAAATACTTAAACCACCGTTCGCAAAGGTAAGGAATTTCTTTTGTTAAACAAGCAATAAAATCAGCAAAATAAAGGGAAATTGTTTGAAATAAATTTTAGTTGGTCTTTGGAAACATACATGCATTCACGCTGTGGGCTGTACCTATACTAATTTCACAATACACATGTATACTTCATTTCCTTGATGTCAGTATCATGCAGATTCCAGGTCACAATGTATTACTGTCACTCGCGAGGGACAACGTAAAGCCAGCACATGCGTTGTATCATTCATTCTTGATTTTTTTTTCACAATAACATCAAGTATATGTCAACAAGATCGGACTCTCTGTTCTGTTGAAACCATTCAGAATATCACAAAGACCCGATATTTTTTCTTGAAACCAGTAAGAGTCCACAAGATGCGACAGTCTTTCATGTTAAAACCGATTAGAATGTCAACAAGACCCCACATTATTTTCTGCTGACACCATGCAGTTAATATATGCCGACATGAGCATGAATATTACAAGAACGCTTGACTTTGCAAATGCGTGATGTAACTTAAAACACACTAGCTATGAAAAAAAAAAACGTGACATACGATCATCAAATATATCCATGTGTAATAGATTCTAAATTTAATGCATACAAATACTGTAGGCCTGTGGATATATGTTCATGCGTAAGACTGGATTTGACAGTTGAGTTCGGTATATGCCAACTATGAACCAATGTAGGCCTGCTGCAAGGAAAACGTAAAGGTAAGGAAGTCCTTCTCCACTAAGCTCAGCCTTTGACCCAGCAGATGCTCTAGGCCCCTCTGCCTGTGCTGCTACTAACTCCATAGCCTGGGGGCGACTTCAGTGTCACATACAATCTATTTCTATTCTAGGACCCACCGCCTCCCACAACTAGTAACTTCAAGGCATTGTATATACATTTTGAGGTAATGCTCACACTGGAAATGTCCCATTATATATTGTACATTGTATTGTAGTGTCAATAGAAACTACCAAACCAGATATGCAAGTCTTCTACTTCCAACTTTTATTAGCCCTGGTATATAATATGGAGTGCCACAGGACTAATACATACACAAACTGGGTACAGCTGTCTTCTGAGGAGGAATCCCCTATACCAGCTATCAACTGAACCTTTTCTCGCTGTCTCCCCTGTTGTTAACAGCACCCGTACTTATCCCCCCCCCCCCCACCAGTTGCCATGCCAAATTAATCAGCAAAACTCTGCCCCTGCCAACCGGCTATTGCATGTTGGGAGATCCCAACATGTTCATAGTGAACTAAATTATAAAGGAATTTAGTGTCACTTGCTAATTCACCAAGTTGACTGATATTCTATGGATAAATTTTTTACTGTGTTTTAAATCAATTATGCTGAACAGAAAAATGTCCCTTTAAGATGAGATTTCTGGCACTTGACAACTAATTAACTGCCCGTGGTGACTGGCCATTTTTTTTTCTTGGCTGGGCCAGGTTGTCACCAGATGTGAACAATAAGAGTGCTATGTGTACAGGCCACCCAAAGACAACTTCTCTTTTTGTACCTTGTTTTTGACCCAAATAGTGATGGCAACCACTCTGTATACAAATATATCTTTAACTTATTTAAAGTTTTGATGTTTTTTTCAATATTTTTTGCGTGTGTAATGAACCCCGCATTACTGTGATGATTACAATAGAATTATTCTACTGGTATGGTAACTGGCAATCCTTACTACAGGTAGTCCTGTTCTAATATATGTGTTATGTATATAGATGATGATGATGATGATGATGATGATGATGATGATGATGATGATGATGATGATGATGATGATGATGATGATGATATTTCTCTGTCAACATCTAACTGCATAGACTTAGATATTCACTATAATAATTATATTGATTCGACAAATTAAGCTTCCGTTAACTTTATTCACAGATATATTTCGAATACTACCTTTTAAAAATATGTCCAGTTGCGACTAATCCACACGTACCTGGCTGCCATTTTGAAAATTGTGGATTCCGCACCCAACGGTTTGTAAATGAGGATTTAAATGGGACGATCCTGTGGGTTTATGCTATATGAAAGCAATGCTCAGTCGGGTTGCCGGAACAACACTTATATTTTGTTAGGCCTTAGGTAAGTTGGACATTTGTTGAAACACGTTCAAAATAGATGTTCTTTCCCCTTTTACCCATTGCCTCCTTTGACGTCAGTTTAATTTGTTACCTGGGTACAGCCGGTGTTACCGAATATTTGGCCCCCCGAACGGATGGGCTCCCAGGGATCCAAATATTCTGGAATATTTGAGCCACTACCGACTATTTGGGCCCCCTTTCATATTTGATTTTTGTTACACATCCTCTAAAACCTTAACTATAGTTGTGACAGTGATGATGTTAATAGTGCAAAATAGCAAAATTGGTCATGTTACAGCAGACTTAATGTAATAGATTCTGGTCACAGTGTTTTGTCAGCTCAGCGTGAGAATAGGTTCGGCGAAAAATGTAAAAACATGGTCCTGAATCATGGGAATGGCATTATAACTGATGCGGAATTCAGACCAGATGACTCAATCCTATTAAAGCGAAAATTGATTGCAACCATTTATTGTCGCTTGTAATGTGGACTGTCTCTGCAAAGGTTGTATTTTGCAAGATTTTGAATTTGTAAGTAGTTTTGTTAGACACAGTCCAAGAAATGTTTTGATACAAGCAGTTAAACCATTCTGTAACATCAATGTTAACCAACACAATTTCTTTATATTAAAATCAAGTTTACTTTCTCATAGAAAATGCGAACTTTGACTTTGATTCAAGTATGGTCAAACTCTGAATATAAAAGTTATAATTGGACCAGTAATTGTCATGAATATTTGAGCTAACCCAAACTACTTCTGCAAAATAATTTTAAACGACTTTTAATTTCCAGTTATGTAGATAGGGGCGGGGGGGGGGTGATTCCCGAATATTTGGGCCCTTTGACACCTGAAAGGTATCTACGTTACTCGAGGAGGACATAAATGGGAAAAGTGCCCTTTGATTCCAGAATATTGGGCTCAATTTTTGTCTCTGTGCGCACTGAAGTGGATATTAATTGAAAAGGGGCCCTTTGGTTCCAGGATATTTGGGCCCCCTCTTTGTATATAAGTGCATTGAATTGGATATAAATGGGAAGGGGGCCTTTTGGTTCTCAAATATTTTGGCTCCCTTTTTGTATCCAAGTAACTTGAAGTGGGTATAAATTGCGGAGGGGACCTTTTCGTTTCAGAATGTTTGGGCCCCCTATTTGTATGTTTCCTGAAGTGGATAGAAATTGGGACGGGGCCCTTGGGTTCCAGAATATTTGGGTCCCCTATTTGTATGTGTCTTGAACAGTCTAGGGGTCGCAAATATTCCTGAACAGAACCACCCCAATATTCCAAAATCGAAAGCCCCCCCCCCCCCATTTAAACATGTCAGAAATATTGGGGGGACGGGGGCAAATATTCCAAAACAGAAAGCCCCCCCCCCCCCCATTTATAATGTACATTTGAGGTGCCCAAATATTCTACATTAGAGGGCCTCAAATATTCCAGAGCACATGTTACAACTATAGGAGCTAGGAGCCCGAATATTCCGAAATAGAAAGTCCCCTTGCTGCATTCAAACATGTAAGACAATCCAAGAACAGAAAGGACCATTCTGTTAATAATGTACATTGGAAGGAGGGCCCAAATATTCCAGAACAGAAAGGCCCCTCTATTCATACATGTGAGACAGATTAGAGTGGCCCAAATATTTCGGTATAGGAAGGCCCCCTCTATCTATAATGTACATTAGAGGGGCCCAAATATTCTATAACAGAAAGGCGCCCCTCTATTTAAAGTGTGTGTGTCAGCACACACTTTTCTGTTTTACTAGGAATTAAAGTGTGTGTGTCAACGCACACTTTACTGTTTTTCTAGGAATTCTTTATTAAAGTGTGTGTGTCAGCACACACTTTTCTGTTTTTCTAGGAATTCTTTCTTTCCTCCTTTCTTTCTTTCTTTCTTCTTTCTTTCTTTCTTTCTTTCTTTACCGGCAAATTTGTCCGACATTTCATTTGAAAAGTATTATACGTAGAAACTCCAAACTTGGCACAATTATACTTCTATGGATAAAGTCTGGCCTTTTTATAATGAGAGGTCAAGCTTTTCAAAATTATGCAAATGAGGGCTAATTAAAGTTATAAATCTTCAATATCTTATATACTATAGTAGATGTGGTTCCGAGTGTATAAGAGTTTGATCATAGCAAGGTAAAGGTCATCTCAAATGTCAAGGTCATGTCAAGGTCAAAGGTCATGTCAAGGTCACAGGTCATGTCAAGGTCAAAGGTCAATTTTAGGCCAAAATGTCATTTTTGAGGTCAAGGTTCACTTCAGGTACAGGTAATCTGAAGGTCAAAGGTCATTTCAAGGTCAAAGGCCACTTTTGGTGCTGGCTTTCTTCTGGCCATAACTTGGTCAATTTTTATCCAATTTTCATCATGTTGGGCTCAAATTGTAGCTATTGTAACCTTGCACATTTTTTAAATGTACATGTGACCTCTAAAGTTCAAAGGTCAAGGTCATTTGGACCTTTGAAAGTTTCATCCAATCATAACGTGGCCAATCTCCATCCAGTTTTCATCATGTTGGACTCAAATTGTAGGTATTGCGACACTGGACATTTTTATAAGAACATATAACCTCAAAAAGGCAAAGGTCAAGGTCATTGGCCCTTTGAAAGTTTCATCTTGTCATAACTTGGTCAATTTTCATCCGATTTGTTCATGTTTGGCTTAATTGAGGGTATGGTAACACTGCAATTTACATATGACCTGTAAAGGTCAAAGGTCAAGGTCATTTGGACTTTGAAATTTGCATGCAGCCATAAGCTTAATGGAATGTGAAGTATCAAAGGATAAACGTTGCAGCAATTTAAAATATGCTGCATAGTACCATTAGAAAATTTATATCTTGAATAACTTCAAAGCTATAATACATAGAGATACCATTCCAACTTCTGCTCCTGTGTTATGGAATAGTTGTACATTGCCATACTTATATGCTTTGAAGACACACACACTGATTTGCTATGCTGCAAATCATCTTTCCTAGTTATTATATGCATTACATGGACCCAAGTATTCCATGGAAGTGCCCCTGTATTTATACCCCGAAGATCAGATAAGAGGGGCCATCTATATTTAATTAATTAATTAATTCTTGAAGACAAGATTAGAGGGACTCAGATATTCCAGAATACAAAGTGCCCATCCATTTATACATGTAAGGCAAGATTATAGGGGCCCTAACATTATATAAATGAAATCCCCTCCCCCTCCCCTCAATTTAAACATGTAAAACATGATAACAGGGGCCAACATCCTGAAACAGAAAGTCTCCCTCCAGTTATACATGTAAAGCATGATTATAGAGGCCCAGATATTCTAAAACAGACCCCATGTCTTTAAAATGTACAAGAGGGCCCAAGTTATTCCAGAACAGAAACCGCCCCTCGTCCGCCACCAAATCCATCCATTTGAACATAAAATACACATAGAGCTAGGGGCCCCACATTTTCAAGCACAAAAAGCCACTTATAAATATAATATAGAGGCTTCCTTCCATTTATACACGTAGAAAGCAGATTGGAGGGCGGCAAATATTCCAGAACACAAAGGCCCCTTCAATTTACACTGTACTGAATTAAATTATCAAATTTGAAGGGCCCAAATATTCCAAAATAGAACACCCCCCCCCCATACACTTGTCTATTTATTCCATATTAAAGGTACAGTTAAAAGGGGCAAATATTCCAGCATGATAAGATCAGTTTAATTTTCATTGACTGAATCAAACTCAATATATGGATATATGGTGATACATGTGCAGGTTATATAAGTGCTGATTATATATAGTGATCTGGTAAAATGTAGAAGCAAAAATGAGACTAGAAAATGTGTAAAATAAAAAAAAAAGTGCAGATTTATTACTTGTCTTCAGAGACTTAAAGAAAAAAATCTATCAGGATCGCAGGGTGCGGGGGGGGGGGCTTTTGTTCGGCGAACAGATCCCCCCCCCCCCCGGCCCATCCGTTCGAGGGGCCCAAATGTTCTTTGACCCCGGAGGCACTTATTCTTCTACAAAAAACAAAAACAAAAAAACATGTTTCAACATTTTTGTATAAAAGAAATATGACCATATCATTGATACACAAACCTGAACCCATGCGGTTTGGTGCATGTCATGTATGCTCGTCACTCTTCAATTGGAAAATAATGAGTGCTTGGTATAAAACACAAATGCATATTTAGCATTTGGGGTTTTTATCACACAGGAAAGTACATGTATTAGTGTCGAGGTGAAAGATTTCCATTTTTTTTCTGTCTGAACCAAATTTTTTTGCACATGTATACTCCTTTCGGTTTGTTGACGCTACCATGGTTGACCATACTAATGAGAGGGCAACTTCTCCTTTCATCAGTTTTCAGTGCATTTTAGAGAGGTACCGAGGTGTCTAGAAGCATGATTCTCAGACCCTATGAATCAAATCGATGATTTATGGGTATCTCTTCACGGAACCAACGGCAAGGCTCAGAATGCAATATGCACCACCACCACCCCTGTCTCAAGAAGAGGGCGTGCGCTTCCAGTGTCTTCTGTGAGCATCACTGGCACGTCGCACGTAGCTTCCGTTGACACGACGTGGCTGAATAAATAATCACCATACTTACCTTCTGAGGTGCATCAATATGGACACAAATGTAGGATCGTTATAAGTGACAAGCACGTTGTTACATCTAGATTCTGCGGAACTTGAAACAAGTAAAAAACATTGTTTCGACGTGAAAATAACCGGTAAATGGATAGAAAATGCTAATAACCTATCTTTGGATGTTCTTAATATTGGTTATTACCAAGCCAGGGACTTAAGGTGACCTTGAGCATACCGTATTGAAGCTATATATTCGTCAGAGTGCTTGGTGTTTTATTGCTAGAAGACAGCACTAGGAGCAAACATGGGCAAGTCCGTGTTCCTCTGACAGCTGGCTTATGACCAGGAAACATGCCATTCCGTTTGCTGGCCACGTGTGCATTTTACATCTATCCAATCCAATTTGTGTCTGAGTGTCTTGCATATTTCACATTTTACACACAATGTCATGTGCGATAAATTTTGTTTCGACGACCAGTGTGCAGTGGGAATATATATTATGTCTCACGCAAGGAAGTTTCGCGTTTTAATTTTTGTCAGAAATCACGATTTTTCATTTCCTGTAATCACAGACAGTGGTGGGGAGAGGTTTGCACATTTCATGTTGCGTTTAACAACTAACGACAAATGCATGTAATGGAAAAGTAGAATTTTGAGTAGGCCTATTGATGCCAATGTTGGTCGTTTTGTTAATTTCTTTAAAAAATCACTATGTACAGTCCAAATAGGTCCCCCCAAAGCACTCCTGAATGATATCATGCCTTCTGACATCGTAAATTTCGGATCTATGGATCAGAAAAAAACGTGCTTTCCATAACATGATACCACGCTTGTGGAGATGAAAAGCGGACAAACATGTTCTGAGAATAGAACAATCATAACATCAGGGCTTGAAAATGCCAGGCCAGTGCGGTGACCCTGTATATTGTGCAGGCATTTGAATGACCTATGAGGTATATTCGCGAAGTTACAACCCTATATAGCCGTTTATAACAAATGAAGGTCATTGGATAACGCTTTGACACTCGAGCAAACACACTGTTTGGACTTGTGATACTCCTACCGTGCACAGTGGACCCACTGAGTGCAGACCATGCGCAGTGGAATTTACAATTTCGTATTTAATATAAACAGGTCTTGATTTTGAAATGTATCTGGCACACCGTTTTGGAGAAAAATCGAAAACGTAAATTGTGGACGGACGGACAAAGACTGGCCGTCCTGGAAGTTCAATTGACTGACAAGTCAGCTGAGCTAAAAGTGCTCCGCAAGTTATTAGAGGCACGTCAATATGTGGCTGAATACAGGTTGTTTAGAAAATATTTAGGGATCTCTGAGTATGATGAAGACGCAGGAGATAGTGTAATTTCTTGTGTTAATTTTAGGGAACATTAAACTTTACAAAATCTTTTGGATTAGTTAAATGGATACTCAATGGCCGCAAAACATGTCTTAGAAACAGTAGAAAGTACCTGATTAAGATATGGACGTTCAGGTGGAACAACACGGTGTGCAATGGTGCAATGGTGCAACGTACGGATGACTTTTGGTAGCCATCGTGTTTTTACCAAACTCGTCCATACTAGGAACACCTTTTCATTTATATTTTGTTATTTAGTCCCCTTGTTTGGTAAAGGAGTTTGAATTTATTAAAACACACCAACAGTTTTTTTAAACTAGTATCAAATGCAGTGCCAATATTGTACAAAATAAGGTCTAGGTGTGGCCAGAGGTAATTCTTGGAATGTGAAAACAATTCCAATCGCGTTTTCACAGCCGTTTTACGATGTTGTCAAACGTATACACAAAACGAATAATAATAATAATAATAATAATAATAATAATAATAATAATAATAATAATAATAATAATAATAATAATAATAATAATAATAATAATAATAATAATAATAATAATAATAATAAACCTAGACACGCTCTATCTACCACGTAGAGATGCAGGTGCATTCCCTTGAAGTTTTAAGTGGCTTTGGTCAACAGCTTTGGGAAAAATTACATGTACGTGTATTTATACATATATCTATCCTAACCATGCTGACATATACCCTAAACGATCATTACATAACTATAAAAATTCTTTAAAATTAAACAAAAAATACTATAGCATCACCTTCCGAACAGCTTTGGCGGAGTGTTAGTCAAAGTATAGTCTCATCAAATTTGAAGAGAAGGGAAAAATATGTAGCACCCCATGTTAAGCAAAATTAATGGTAAGGGCTAAGTTTTCGACAGACATCTGGCCTATTATAATTATATTCATTTTCGACAGGAATTTGGCCTATAATGACAATATTGGTTCTCGACGGGCGTGTGGTATTGATATTGGTTTTCTACAAGTATATGGCCTATTATAATGATATTGGTTGTCTACAAGCATCTGTCCTATCATAATGATACTGGTTTTCACCAAGTATCTGGCCTATTACAATGGAAGTGGTTTTCGACAGGCATCTGGCCTATTATGGTGATATTGGTTTTCGCCAAGCATCTGGCTTATTATAATCATATTGATTTTGGACAGGCATGTGGCCCATTATAATGATACTGGTTTTCGACAGGCATCTGGCATATTATAATGATATTGGTTTTGGACAAGCGTCTGGCCTATTATAATGATATTGGTTTTGGACAAGCGTCTGGCCTATTATAATGATATTGGTTTTCGACAGGCATCTTTCCTATTATATCGATATTGGTTTTCTACAAGCGTCTGGCCTATTATAATGTTATTGGTTTTCGACGTGCATCTGGCTTATTATAATGATATTGGTTTCCGTCAAGCATCTGGCCTAATATAATGATATTGGTTTTTAATGGTTATCTGGCCTATTATACTGTTTTGTCCTCAACCAGCATCTGGCCTAATATAACGATATTGATTTTGAACAGGAATCTGGCTTATAATAATGATATCGGTTGTCGAAGACATTTGGCCTATTATAATGATACTGGTTTTCGATGGGAATTTGGCCTATTAAAATGATATTAGTTTTCGATGGGCATCTGGCCTATTATATTTTTTAATCGGTTTTGGACAGGTATCTTCCCTATTATAATGTTGTTGGTTTTTGACGGGTATCTACCAATGATAATGTTTTTCGTTTTTAGCGGCCATCTGGCCTATTGTGATGATTACGTTTTCGACAGGCACCTGGCCTCTTATATAGATATTGGTTTTCGACTGCCATCTGACCTATTGTAATGATACTGGTTTTCGACAGGCATCTGGCTTATTATAATGACATTACACGAACCAACATCCTGTTTGCGTTAAAATCTTAATGTGTCTTCAGATATGTAAATATTACGACAACAGTTATTACGATTGCTTATTTTCTACAATGTGGATGTAACATATATAATTTCCCTGCGTTTGCCCCTTTTTTTCCAACGAGTGGTTCATTGCTAGTTTTGGTACAGGGGACATGGATTAATAATACTATCAATTTTACATGATTGTACGCAACAAACTGTAATAAAGGATTAGATTTCGACAGAATTTTGTAGGGAGGTTCGGTAACGCCACAAAATAACACGTGATGGTGCTGTCTTGACGACGTAAACTTACAGATGGAGTCAAGCCAGCAGAGCCGGGGTACGCCGTGGCGCACTTGTTGTGTCTGCGCGGCTTTGCTCCGCCGCACCCTTCCCCCCCCCCCGCCCCCCAGTCACTCTGCGGGGGGGGGGGGGTTCCCCGTGTACAAACCCACACCTCCAGGAGTATGTAATGGTGGTGAATTGAAATTTTGTAACTGATTTGTACATTCATACTGTGGTAATACCTGATTTTTCTTAATAATGACGCTGGAAGCTATATGTCCTGCATTGTATATGAAACATGTATAATGTACATGTCCTTACACTTTCTAGAGTTTTGTCCAATGAGTGGTTTAGCTCTAGTTTTGGTGCGGAGGACATAAATTATTACCTATAGATACTATAGTTATTTTAACATATGAAGATTATTTGATTGATAATAAGGATGCCTGATTATTTGTATGTAATTTGGACGCATCATGGAATTTTCCCCGTTCCGTTGGTGCCCCCGCTGTAAAGGGAAAGTTTTCCTAATAAATTATTATTACTGATTCGCGTACGGTGTTAATCTAAACATATTTTCAGGTCTAAAACAGTTAAGATGTTTCTAACCTGGACATTCGCTTTTTGCATTATTAGGGCCCATCTTTCCAACCGTGCCCAATTGCAAAGGGGTAGTTCTCCGAATAAAATCGTTCTTATTGTTACTGGTACCCAGAAGTCTAATAAAATTTTGCAACAAGCGGTTACCGAAAAAAATCAGATTTTGCAACTAAGTATTACCATGTTATTAACAAAACACCTGCAAAGCTTGACTTTTATAGAAAGCCGCCTTGGTGTGAATATGATCAGGTCTATCTCTCTATTAAAATCAAAGTACAAAAATTATTTATAGAGTAAGATGACGGCTGGAGAACTATAGGACAATCTAAGCTGTCAACTTGTCAGTCATCTGAGCAAAATATGCCTTTTTTTTTTTTCAATATAATTTTGGTACACCACAAAGTACATGTTGCAAAATAAGTTTGGTGGGACTGCAGTCAATACATTTTATACAGCATGGCAATGTCGTCCGCAGCGGCCCTCTGACCCGACTGCAAATGACAAATCTAAACATTCGTACAATGACCAGAGGTTGCCACTTTTCAATAGCGTTGTGGTCCAGCCCAGGGTACATGTGTCGTGAAACATTTGGTGAAGCTGTATCGGCCTTGACATACTGCCTTCACCTCCCTCCCTGGGGCGCCACTCAAATAGCCTTGAAATAAACGTTTTTAAATATTGACAGGACAATCCAAAAATAATCAGAGGATGCTGGTTTTCCCCAGGCTTCTGATCCATCATAAGGGTCATCAATGAAGAAAATGTAGTGAAACTGTGGCCCATCCTTCTTAACATCAAATTGATTCGAGTTCCTGGTTTACGATAGGCATCTGGCCAATCCTTCTTGAGATCAAAATGATTAGACGGACTGGATTTTCAATAGACTTCTTGGCCATTGTATGTTTCATCTCTGACACAATTTGTTGATGCTGCGATGAATATTTGGTCTTACTATACCGCGGTGGCGCCGTTAGGATGGAGGAACAGACAGACGGACACGGGACAGAGATAACCTTCGGCACGCCATGCGCCGATGATTCAAGCCAAAATTGATATTGGAATAGAAGTTCAATTATGCACACGCAATTGAGGGTGGCGGTCTTATTCTTCTAAAACCACACATATAAACAACTTGTGCTACTTACACACAGACTTACAAGTTTTGGGGAGGGTTTATACATGTAGATAACTTCCTTTCTTTCTTCTTTTTCTTCTTCTTCTTCTTCTTCTTCTTCTTCTTCTTCTTCTTCTTCTTCTTCTTCTTCTTCGTCTTCTTCTTCCTCCTCCTCCTCCTCCTATTCTCCTTCTAACATAAACCATGCAAATAAGTACTGTTACTTATACACAGACATACGAGTGTTGCAGAGGGTTTTCGCGTGTGGATAACTTCCTTTTTATTTCTCTTCTCTTCTGCTTCTCCTTTAAAACATTAAACATGTAAATAAGCTGTGGTACTTACACACAGACTTACAAGTGTTAGGGAGGGGTTTTGCATGAAGACGACTTCCTTTCCGACTTCTTGCTGGCCTTGTCAAGTAAGTCCCTGCTCCTTTCTCTTCGATTCTCTCTCTTTCTTTTTTCTTCCTTTCTTCCTTTCTTTCTTTCTTTCTTTCTCTCTCTCTTTCTTTCAGTCTATATTTCTTTATTCATTTATCTATTCATTCTTTCATTTCCTTCCTTCCATCTTCCTGTCTGTCTCTCTGTCTTTGTAATAAATTGATTTCTTGAAGGGGTTGTGAGCGATAATTTGCCTAACTATAGAATCCCACACGACCGTGATGAGATTCAGGCACAAAAGTTTAAAACAGTTCATTGCGAGGCTCTGCCAAGCAATGAATTGCTTGAAGTGTGCTGTCAGAAGCCACCACCCCATCACAGCCATGCAGAATTTTGTTTCCCCTATACAAAGCAAAACTTTCAAATAAAGCAAAAAAAATAAAGCAAAAAAAAAAGGAAGAAAGAAAGAAAGAAAATAACCTCTCCAACTTAGTCTCCACGCTTGAATTGGCGGCCATGTCTAAGAACGTGTAAGGTTCAGGCCCTCAACCAGCTTTGTTCAGGTGTGTGTGTGTGGGGGGGGGGGGGCGGGTAGGGATCTTTGTGTGGAACTGAGCTAGTGCCGAAGGCACGAAGCTGATTCAAGGACTGTCCGGGGACATGCTCCCCCGGTAAATGTTTGAAAAAAGGACCTCAATTACTGCATTTCCTGCTTTTTGAGCACATTTTACCTCTTTCACTTTCTCACAAACCCCCTTTTCAGTGTATTAGATCAATGTCATGTTGGCTGAACATTCACCTGAGTTTCAGCTAAAATAGCTCAATTATGTTTCTCGTCAAATGTGATGGAAAATTTGAGGTAAAAGGAAAGCTGACTGCTATATTACATAGACCATGGCCAGTCTCTGCACAGGAATGAAGTGCTGATCAACCTTGCGTGTACATATATTAAAAATCTTTGCTGGGCCACAGGGTGGGGGCCATACGCCCCCCTCGACCCCCCACCCCCGCTTGGTTAAGGGCCTGAGATTACTGCGCTAAAACTGTAACCAGTTCATCTGCGCTCCGTCATTAAATTCATAATTACATTGTATGCCCAGTACTGTACTACTTTCAACCATAAATTATCTTTAGGCAGATCAATGGTAATTTCATCCATTGGAAAGTTTTTACGGACCGTGCAAATACATGATTGTAGTAGGCTGGCCTGGTATCACTTGTTGATCTGCGCACTTGGCGAACCTGCACAGTACAACATTCGTCGCTGCTGTGGAAATATACTTCCGACTTAGTACATATATCTTTATTGAAAAGAACAAATGACATTCTATCAATTGTGGTTTTCCTTTCATTCAATTTCCGCAAAAAATCATCACCGATATATACTGGCCATGCATATGGTTCACGAATGGCTTAGTATATATAGAAGAAAAATCGCTTTTCCCATATTAATAAGGATTACTTAGCTAACAGACAGTTGCATTTTGTCAGGTACACTGTTAATCCAGTACACCTATATTGAAAATGCCTACCAGCCAACAAAATCATTCTTGGTTTTTCCAGAGTACGCGTCCTTTCTTTCCCTCTTGTTCGTCATTTCTTGCAGACATAAAAAGATCCAGAAACTCAAAATTGGCACAAAAAGGCTTATCAAGAGTCAATATCGTTGAAATCACGCGCGCGAGAGAGATTATGTAGTTTCAGTTCTTCAGAACTAAAATGAAGAGGTCATTGTAGTCTCGGTATTTATGTTTGTAAAGGTGGTGCATTCACATAAACTCCACAAAGGTGAATAAAAATACACAACAGGAACATGACGTATACATTGGTCGCTTTATTTCTTTAATTGCCAAAACCTTTGTACCATACTACTGACTTTATTGCCAACAGGGAACAGTCCAATTTTAACATGTACTGAAAAAGGATTCATTTACTTAGCCATGAAACACTTTATTGATAAACTCCAGACTATTTTGTGGATGGAAAACACGCACTTTAAAATGCTGATCTATTGTTATGCATTGAGTTGTCAACCAGGATGTAACCAACGTAAAAGCTATTAGGACGTAAATTCATTACCTTTATCTGGCATCTCCTGTCACACATGAATAACGCTAAACTATTTGATTTTTTGTGGTCCCTGTGAAACAAGATTCTACTGTGTACAACATAACCAGACAAAGAAGATGTCACATGTACACTGCACAAATCAAAACAAATGAAAGTGAAACTGCATTCTATTTGGTTTTAGATGCCAGGCCCTTGTGTCTTTTGAAAACTATAAACGTTGGTGATTGAAACTTGCATTAAAAAGGTTTGCAGGATTGAAAGCTTGGAGAGAAGACGGCACCACAAAGGCCATCCATCAACACCTGTTTTGTGACACCGCTCATTTAACCCCTTTCCGCTACAACTGGCCTATAACGACCGTATATTGTTTTTTATCATCTCCTCCGTATATTTTTCCTTGAGCCATGCGTTGTCAGAAAGCATTTTGAAAGTTTTAGAGAATTACATCACAGCACTATATACTTGGTCAACATGTTTCCTCGATGTATTCTGAACGTTTAACGCCCAAGCTGTTGGCTATGTTTATAGGACATTAAGTGTTAGACCTCATGCAAGTTGCAACTGTCAAGGTAAAACCCCATTCCATTAGCACACCATCAATTTCAACCTTACACCGCATTGTCTCACCCTTCTCGATGGTTTCCGCTGGAACGTAGCAGCAGGACAATACTGACTCACTTGATTCTGTCTGTATTGGCTTCCAAAGTCATCAGTAGAAACATCTCATTTTTCCATTTAATTTCATATTGGAGGTGTCACAGCTTAGTAATACTATTAAGATGTGCCATGAGATATCTAGATGTAAGATACTAATGTAGCCCGGATGGCAGCAGTACCTGGCTGATGACAAAGCTGGGCGGCTATCTATCATCAGTTTGGTGAATCATCCCAAATTTCAGATACGTCTGCATTAAAACTAATACGAGGCAGCGCCTGAGCCGGCTGCTGGGCCGGGTTCCCCTGTGGATTGGTGACACCTGCTAGGCATGTCGAAGGCACCACAATGAAAGCAAAGCAGGCTCGTATAAACCACAAGCCAGGAGACAAAAGAAATAAGACAAGCATGCTCTAATAAAGGAAATTCGCAGGGAGATCCCAAAGGAGGCCTGTAGACTCGCAGGCAACCTCAATGAAGGCAACGTGGTCTTCGTGAAAAATGATCACCGTTTGTCAGGACATGGAGACCCATCTTTCGATAAACGAAGACAGTGGCAAAAACAAATGGAGAATTAAAAGATTATACAATTTTTGAGGTGCCGACTTCTCTGACAGCCACATTTGGTCAACATTCAAACCTAGAGAATTTCAAGTTTTAATAACGATGGACAGCAATATGAAACAATTTGATATTGTTTTTTTTTTTTTGCAAAGACGAAACACCACAAAGCATTCCATGCAAAGACTATTAGCTTTAACGCTGATTTTTCCACTTGAGAATGGTGAGGAAACCATGATTTTGTCATTATCTAAAATGGCGTCTTATAAATTGAAAGGTTGGTGAACAAAAGTAAATAAAACCAATTGTAAGAGCATGGTTTCCAAAGAGAAGCGACACGACATGGAAGCCCAATTTAGGGCATATGAAATTAAAATGCAATGAAGGACCTGACATAAAGTACTGTCTGAATTCTTTTCACGACAAACATTGCAGGAATATATCAATTTCAGGTTTTGTTTACATTGATTTTCAAGAACTTTTTTCGAGGAACTTCTATCCAACAACTATTAACAGCACATAATTTCCGAAAGATTTAGTCTTGCTTGGTACTGTTAACATTTTCTTCTGCATTTCCTCTACATTGAATTTGTATTATTATAAACGCTCACGCTTTTTACAATGGAAACTAATCAAATTAATTATTACTGATCGTGTAGCTAAAGTCATGTTGCAAGGCAAATAATTTACAAATCCCAGAATGATAAATGTGGCTTCATGCCGACAGTAAAAGCACATAATTTTGTTTCATTTGCATTGATGAAGAGTTCATTTATTGAAGTAAGGCATCTGAAAAATGAGACTCAAGTTAATGTAACATTTTGTACATGATAAACATGTTTAACATTGGACAAATCTTCAGATGTTACAAAACTGCGAGTCATCATTTTCAATATGTTATTGTTACAACCTTTTATCTTTTTTGCCACAATCATTATGGTGCGTCATCAGACAACTTGGAGCAATGTTTTGATCCGGCATGTTCACACACACTTCTACGCAGATCCAATCGAGAGCGGTTATTTAATTTTAGATTTGTTAAGTTGATGAAGGCCAGGGCTGTTTAAGCGATTGTGATTATTTAGTGAAATCCATGTGGTATTCAAATTAACAATTTAGGCTAATTGAATTGAATACACAATGGGGACAAGGGAGCACTTGTGCAAGAATGTGACGTGTCACGCACGAACATGAAACTGAAACTGAAATTCGTTAACATTTGTCATTTTAATCCCTTCCAGATATGCCCTAACCTCAACCTCTCACATTGCAAGATTTGCCTACACGAATAAATACAGAGAGATAAAAAGTAGTCAGTTGAGGGAAAAAAGATCGTAGGTCGATGCCCGCGTTTGCATATCTATAATGAATTTACAGGAGCACTGCATATTTCAAAATGAACATGACATTCTAGAACAAATGATGCATGCACAAGGAGTGCACGCGCTAAAATTGCTTGCGAGCTATCTGCCACTTCAACTAAGATGGACTCTTCCTATTGATACACATGCGCCTGAATATGAAAATAATCTGTTGAAACAGATTAATTTCTCAGAAAACCTTCCACTGAGGAAAGGAGCCAACTGAATCGACGATCGTGATTTTGAATAGTCACCAGTTCTGTTGGCAAGGTCTAATATGGCGAAACCCCAGCCTCTAGAAAAGTTTACTCTTGAACACGAGAAATGCGGCGAGTAATGATACGCATGATTCAATTAAGCCGAGCCATGGCAGCAATTGCATCCAATGTAACACCAGGCACATGCCTCTACACAGTCTCTTTGCATACTCCCAGTTATTTTACGGGTGCAAACAAAAAAACTTTCTTCTCATTCTCTGTGTAAATTTACCTAGGCTATGAAAACAAGAGTCCAATTTTATTATTCGTTATCATGTAAAGTGCCATTCTTTGTTCCAGTGCTGTTTCCTAAACGATTCCTAATCAACGCCATAAGTTTCTTTTTATGTAAGCACAAACTTTTTGTAAACGGACAAGAAATGTACTTTTGACACTTTTTTGTTCTTTTTCGTAATTTTCTTTTTCGAAACATTGTTAGCATAACAGGGCAACATATGATTGTTATATATCTAAGACACAAAACCAAGGAGTGAACATATTACTTCACTCCTTGGTTTGAGTATCATTTTATATGATCAACGTGAAATTAAATTAGATAGTATAAATGGATGTGCGCCAAAGTATTGAAGTCAGAAAAGCATTCATACCAGTAAACGACTAAGCAGAGATAACTTGTTTTTACGTCCGTCGACCTTACATCTTCTTCGATACTGTTCAGTTGATATTCTGTCCCCCAATGCGAAAACAAAGTGCATGTGAAATCTCTTTGATAAAATGAAAAATACAAAGTGATGCAGATGAAATAAACAGCTTACCATTCAGAAATAGATTATTCCTCTCTTTGTGTAAATCAAAAGTGAATTGCTCAAAATAGCCTTGAAGGAAAGTGAAAATATCAGCAAAAGATTTGCCATCTCAACATTTGATGTTTGTGATGTTTTATGTTATGCTGGTCTTACATTTGTCAAAAAATTTTAAATTGATTTTTATAAACTGCAAAAGCTGTGTATTTCAGGGTACGTTATTGAACTATCAACACATCAGATAGGGACGCAACAGAACCAAAATTACAAGGCTTATAATCTGCCAGATCATTAAAAAAAAGGTGGTTCCATTTATATATTCAATAATCCAAAATAGCCCTAGTTTATCTTTGGAAGACCATGAGCTTACGCGGGGGGGGGGGGCGCCTTGACTCTTTTATGGCCAATTGGAACAAAGGTCGATGTGCTCTGAATTAACATCACATTACTATGTTCATATTCTTAGAAAACCAACCTCTTTATTCAGAGTACCAACATACTAGATTCATATTCTTTGTAAACCGATCTCTTTATTCACCGCACCAGCATAGTAGGTTCATAATTTTTGTAAACCAACCTCTTTATTCAGTGTACCAGCATAGTAGGTTCATATTCTTTGTAAGCCGACCTCTTTATTCAGTGTACCAGCATAGTAGGTTCATATTCTTTGTAAGCCGACCTCTTTATTCAGTGTACCAGCAAACTAGGTTTATATGTTTGTAAGCTGACCTCTTTATTCAGTGTACCAGCATACTATGTTCATATACTTTGTAAACCGACCTTTTCATTCATTCATTCATTGTAAACCGACTTCTTTATTCAGTGTACCAGCATACTAGATTCATATTCTCTGAAAGCCGACCTTTTTTATTCAGTGTACCAGCATACTAGATTCATATTCTTTGTAAACCGACTTCTTTTTTCACTGTACCAGCATACTAGGTTCATATTCTTTGTAAACCGACCTCTTTATTCAGTATACCAGCATACTAGGTTCATATTTGTGTTAGCCGACCTCTTTATTCAGTGTGCCAGCATACCATGTTCATATACTTTGTAAACCGACCTGTTCATTCAGTGTACCAGCATATTAGTTCATATTCTTTGTTAACCGACCTCTTTATTCAGTGTACCAGCATACTAGATTCATATTCTCTGTAAACCGACCTCTTAATTCAGTGTACCAGCATACTAGATTCATATTCTCTGTAAACTGACCTTTTTTAGTCAGTGTACCGCATACCAGATTCATATTCTCTGTAAACCGACATCTTTATTCAGTGTATCAGCATACTATGTTCATATTCTTTGTAAACCGACTTCTTTATTCAGTGTACCAGCATAGTAGGTTCATATTCTTTGCAAACCGACCTCTTTATTCAGTGTACCAGCATGCTTCCAGTTGACAAGCCATACGAATGACCCGGGACATCGGCTTTCCTCGGCTCGCTTTGGCTCCAATGCCCCGAGGGAGCTCCGAAGAGAGCTCTTGATTCAGTTAAAGCTGGGCACTATGATAGTTAAATTTCCGGATGTGAAGTGTTGGCTGCATCAATGGTTTCTTGAAACATTTCGTTCACAGGAAATATTTTTAATGGTACGTGTAGACGAAACCACAAGTTCCTGATCAACAACTTTTCCTTGGTGGTAGTTTGGCATTTACTTCTGTCATGATAGTTGTTTATTTTAAATAGGGAAGGGTCAAATGTGCTTATCGTTCTAAGACCAACTCTCTTCTCAAACTTGTTGCAATCCTGATATTTGACTCGCACTAACAATTGCATTATTTGCATACCATAGGAATTTTGTAGAGTTTATTGCAAATTCCCTGCGTTGATACATCGTAAATTGATTATAAAAATGGAAATTCAAAATGCGTTTTAATGCAAAGGCTTGTCGGTCACAAAATTGCTCCAGTCTTTGATGTATCCCGTGGGTGACTATTTAGCTTCAGTTGCATCGCATTTAGTGTTGATCCATAACCATTTCAGGGAACCGTGACTACATCGTGACGAAGTCTACTAATATCTAGACAGGGAAGATTTAGCATTCCTTTGTGTAACTGACATAAAATAATTGGGTCTGTTTCTCCTGACAGCTCGGCTAATGTGATTGTCCAACCAAAGGAAATAATTCATTTCTGTTCAGGTCATATTCCAGATTCATCTTAACGGTGCGACAATTCCCTAGTTGCCCGTGCCGACAATATAAAGTAAAGTTTAAATTATTCCCAAAAGCATTTTTTCTTGATCGAGTCGTTTTAAACATTGACACACTGCTTTAATGCTGCTACATGGCGAGACAAAAGTCACCCAAGAGACAGAGAAATATATTATAGACTCTGACGGTTGTGGGTTAGAACTGTTGGTCATCGATTCTGGACCTACTTATAATAGAGCAACCTTGCTGGGATAATATATCCGTTGTACTGTGCAATGATCTCCAGCATAAAGACAAGAAGTCAAGGTTGCCCAACACCGCTCTATCAGAGCTATAAGCGAAAAAGTGTTTTATTTTAGTACATGTAAACATATTTAGCGCCATAGGTCCAAAATGGACAGTTTGGACCTACATTTCCCAGTCACATAAATTTTATATTGATGTGCTGGAGTTAGTTTGTGACTTTATTGGTCCATTAGAAACAAAAATACTGAACAACAAAAGAACGATACCATATTAAGGTTTTGTTTTTCCTGATTTCAATAAGTGTGCATCCGCCCGAACTGCATGATGTTGACCAACGACATATCTTTGTATATACTTTCTGAAGGCGACCCTATTTTATTTTTATTATCTTAATTTGGTGTTATTTATAATTATATTTATGTTGGTCTATGTATATTAATTCTATTTTATTACCATGATTATATGTATACATTGAGTTATCGTGGTTCGTGACATTATTTCGATTGATCTGTATTTAACATTCTCCGTTCGCGGAGGTTCAATAAACTAGTAGTAGTAGTAGTAGTAGTAGTAGTAGTAGTAGTAGTAGTAGTAGTAGTAGTAGTAGTAGTAGTAGTAGTAGTAGTAGTAGTAGTCTCATATATGACATCCGGTCACGGTCATGAGTTCATTGCTCCGTATATTTTCATTTAAAGATTAAATAGTTGTCAAAAACCCTGCAGGCCACAAGTATGATCGTGTGCAGACACTGTAGGTCACAAGTACGACCTTGTGGGGACACTGCTGGTCACAAGTCTGACCTTGTGGAGCCCTCAAGTTGCAATGAGGACATCCGTCCGTACACAAGTGCTGACACTTACGGCCCATTTTATAATCGCTGGTTTGGGGGTTAGTTTGGTCTATCAATCCTATTTTTCTGCTGTTCGGGTACATTCAATCAAAGCAAACCAGACGAATCAGTTCTATTTTGTGGCTGCAGGTGTGGTTCACGAAGTCATTTGCAATGTTACGAATTCAGGGTACCCAGGACTGAACCCATTAACCAAGAAACCAGAAAAGCAGCGATCACAAAATAGGCTTTGAGTTTTGTATGTTTAACCTGGTGGTAGTACGCCAAGCAAGCAACATTTTGCTTCATGAATATACAGTTTAGTAATATTAATGTTTTAGCCTGACATCCAGTTTCACCATTCAGCCAAAAGTCTGATTCAGTTGATAGTTCAATGACCATGCTCTCCCTCCACTCCTCTCTCCTCCCCTTTCCATGTGTCGTTTGTATTTTACTGACAGCAACGACGGCTGACCGCAAGCACGGCACATACAACCAAAACAGAGAATGTCATTAGTGCAGTCATCGGGGTTTTGTGCTACAATGCACAATTACACTGTGAAACACTGATATGCTTCTTTAATCGACCTGAAGGTATATAGCATCCACACTTTGTTGAATTGCTCACAATAATAATCAAATCGAATGCATTATCCAGATTGCCATTTCTAAACTTAACGTAAAAGCCATTGTTTTTGCTAAGGTCAGTTGTGTTGTACACAATACTATCCATAGATTTGTCTGACGAATCAGCGAACATGGGTGACGTCCGTGCCGTCAAATGATTTGGAGCTGTTCGATCTGTTCAACACACCCTCATCTCTGACGTCACATGATTTAAAGCTGTTCCTTCCGTTCACCACATCCGTTAGATGGTGATTCTATGTTAATTACATAAACTATATTCTAGGCTGCTAAATGTCTAAAGTGCATCTGCAGTTGTACTGCTCAGCGCACACTTGTATATACTGTAGCGCTGTATGATTTTCAGTTTTTTTTTTCTGATCTACATACACCAACATTATTTCTGACTGGTTTTGTGAAATTCTTGAGAAAAAAAAGGTATAAGTTTATTTTTGGTCATATTCATAACGTCACAATGTGGTTCCATGCATGTCGACTTCCCACATTGAATTCTCATACACAAATAGTGTATTCACCATGCTTGTACCATGTGTATATACTAGTATTAAAACCAAAAAGACTTGCGGACTATGTATTAATCTTCATTGTGCTTGCTCCCATCGGGTCACAAACCCACAATTATACTTTTGAGCGACGTTAGTGCTACATAACGTGCTTGCATGTTTCATGGAATGTGCATAACTGTTCGAGGCGATCATTGGTTGGATCAATTCTTCAATGTCCTCAAAACTGAGAAGCCACAAAGCGTGTCTCCTGACATTTAATCCAAGTGAGACAGAAGGAATGATTATCAGCAAAAAACAGCAAACTCGGCATCATCCCCGTTTAACATATGAATGGAAAACTGTTGGCAATGTAAAGGAACACAAGCGCCCAGGACTTTTGTCATATAAAATCAGATTTAACCTGTCCACTCATATGAATTGCATTTGTACCAGGGCAATGAAGACGGTCTGCATTCTGCACAACTTCAACACACACTTGAGAGAAGTTCTCTCGAAACTTTGTACTTTTTTGTATAACCAGTTTTGGAGTATGGTTATGTAGCATAAGAAAATTGCTCTGATGAAGATGATTAAGAAAATGTGAAACTAGCAGCAGGAAGGGCAGTTACTGATGCACGTCATCTCACCAGTCACCAGCAAATTTAAGATGAAACAGGACGGGAAACTTTGGCTGAACGCTGGTAAAGATAAAAACTAGTTGAACGTTATGTAAAAAATTGCAAACAAAATAGGATAGGTCAGAATTAGATCTAATGTGTGTATTCGCCCCAATACACAACTGGATACAGAAACATTTGGAGGGCTAGAGCTGTGTATTGTCATTAGTTTGTATGTTAAAGCAAGCTTCAATAAACTAGTCACTGATGTAGCTGTGGTTATATGATTTTTGTGAGGTATTTAGTTATGCATCTAGATTTACTGTCTGAAATTTGGTGTTTTTATGTGCAGTAGTTTTTAAGTTATTAAGTTGCAAATTACAATGTAAAGTAATGGGAATACACAACCCTAGCCCTTCACTGACTGCAGTGCCCTCTTTTAGGCGGTTCTTGAACCTTCTGTTTTTGTCCTTGCCTATTGCGAGTTATTACTTATCACAGTGGATCCAGACAAAACGTCCACTCGTACTCAAAATAGAGAGTCATAACCGCCGCGGAATTCATATTTTGGTAAATCCTTCTTTCTATCTCCTGTAAAGCTACGGAACGGGCTGCGGATTGCAACAAACAAACGTAATTTTTCCAGGGAGTCTAGTCCCAGTTAAATGGCAAGAAAACTAAAATTAATTTATTCCATATTGGCAGCAGAAAAGACAGCATAATAGTTGCTAATGAGGGTCAGGAGTAAAAATGCTCACTTCTTCAAAATTCTAGTTCTCCGAACCCTAGTTTCCACCATTCAACTCACCGAAGTTAAGACTGAAATGAATTTACGTTGCATTCATTAATTTTACGGTGCATTTCCGTGCCCATGAAGCACTATTCAGCATTTTGTGGTAAGTATGCAGGGAAGCAAATTATTGTTATAAATCAGCGAATGAAACTAAAATCCAGCTCTTTCGACAGTATGATGTGATAGATTCAGCCATTACACACGAATCTTTTACATGAAATGATAATGTTATACAAATTACGTGTCGATGGCGTGACCAAAGTGTATATCGACCAAAAAGATCCGTTTTCATGTTCAAATAATTTGAAGAGTTTGTGAATGTTTACTTACTAGAACCGGCAAAGCTAGAGTATAATGCTTTATGTGACATAATTTGGTACATTTACAACTAATATTTCGAAAGGCCCAATCAGTCGTGTTCAAATGTTATTGTGAAAAGATGTACATATGTATATTAAAGCACTATCGAAATGCTTAAGCTGTCGATTACATATGATCACAACAAGAAGACAAAAGAATGATTTAACAAAATGGAGATTTGCCTTGCATTACACTCTTTTCGTCTGGCACAGAAATTGCGCGATAGCCATTATGGGGATTTCATGCAGCACAGATTATTTCCGTCTGACTTCTGTCTCAGTCACGGAACTATGCTAAAGCGAACGAACAATGTCACTCTGTGTAAACGTTGTGTGTACTTTTGGAGAAATGTTGTTACGATTCTCTAAGTTGAGGAAAAAGTAAAACCACACTTCGATTCCATAAAATCTTCGGTCAGTGGTATTTGCATTGTCTGGAAAGTGGATCGTGACTCACCAGGCAAAACGAGCACCAGTGATATGGCGGGAACTCGATGCTAGAAATCTCATGATGAGGAACGTCTGATAAATTTTCGAAGAAATCAGTTATGAATTTGGAACAAGTACACATGTTTTTCCCAAAGTATTCCAGGTACAGAAGTTGTCAGTCCCTGGTTTCGAGACATGTCTACCCAGATTTAAAATAAATGTTGCATATCCACATTCTTCATAAGAAGAGCTTTTAATCCAGTGCCAAGATGACTGGTCCTAAGTCAGCGTATTTTGTACCGCTTGGTCAGGGCACCTGAAGCATGACTGACCAACCAGTGCAAACACCTCTGACTACTGTCTTCAGCTATGAAATAAGCTCTGATATTTCCCTTGACAATAGCAGTCCTACCGTGGTGCGCTGCAATCTGCTATGATGGGCTCCGATCTACCATGATGTGCTCTTTGTAAACTGCATCCGTCGCTGCAAACAATGAAGTCCACAATGGTGGTATGTTCCGACTGATACTTGTCCGGAGAGTACTCTTGGTTGTTATTTGATGCAGTATCATATGGGTAGCAACTGCTCTCTTTACTTGCAGATTTATATTTAACCTGGCTTGAATTTAAGTATATGGATGAATTGATGAAAAAGGACTTTCAAAATTATCAAACAACGCAAGATATATTGATGACATTGCTTGTGTAAATGTACAAAATTTCAGTGAAATTGCCAAAGAAATTTGCCCAAAAGATATCCCTTTGGAGGGTAGCAATTCAGATGGTTTCAGAGATGTGTTTTTGGACTTGGATATTCAGGTCACTAATGACAGGTTTTGTATTAAAGTCCATGACAAAATAGATGAGTTTACCTTGAAGTAGTTAATTATCCTTTCCCGGACAGTAATATTTCGGAAACTATTGGATATAATATGTTTTTATCAGAGATTTTGAGATTTGGTCGTATTTGTCCTAAATTTCAGGACTTTGCATCTAGAACCAAATTTATTTACAATACACTTGAGTCAAGAGGATTCAAAGATGTAGTTTTGAACATATATTTCCACACATTTTGCTGTAAATATCCCGAGATGGTTAGAAAATTTGGCTTCAATAATTTTAGAGATCTTAGACTTGCCTGTTTTGCTACTTAATTTTATCTTTTGGCATCATTCTGTTTTAATGGTCACCTTTCAGACATTTTAGGCTAGCTTGCTTTCTGTTAGGTTAAACCCCTAGGGGCTATCAGTAGGAAGTAGCGGCCTACGACAGTTACAAGCTTGCCTAATTGTACATGATATCTGGTGAAGAAATAATATATTTTCATTGCATTCTCTTGACTTAAATACAAATGACTTACATTCTTTTGTGACTTGCTCTATAATTTTGCTGTTAATATCCAAAGATTATTAGAAAGTTTGGCTATAATATTTTACAGTTTTTAGACTTGTCTATTTTGCTACTTAACTTTATCTTTTGGCATCATTCTGTTTTAAAATTCACTTTCTGACATTTTAGGCTTACATGTTTTCTGTGAGGTTAAACCCCCCTGGGGCTATCGGTAGCAAGCAGCGGCCTACCACAGTTACATGTTTGCCTAATTATACTTAAAATCCTGTTAAGAAACATTGTTTTGATTTATGGTTTGTTTGACAGGTATTCTTCTTTTGTAATGAAGCTCTGCATTTATAAGCAAAACTCCACGTATTTAGCTAATTCAACATTTGCCACGTTCATATTTATTCATTAGTATGTGCGTTGTCTTTGCTGAATATTTAGCTTAGACAAGGAGCCGCTACTCAGAGAGACATGTACGGGTAATAGGCTCCGAAACATGTTCTGAGTAGTTACCCGCTGAAGACCCTTATTTGGGTAATACAGCCTATGTCAAAATTTTACAGAGGAACGTGTGCAATATGGACAATAGTACTTCCATATGTGCATAGGTTAGACAGGGACAGGTTAGCTTATGGACAGTAAAGAGTTCGGACTTCGGAATGGGGCAATGACTACTAGGAAGTGGCTCTGGACAAAAAGACACAACTACAAAAAAATTACCCAGTTGAAATAAAGATGCTTAAAAGGTCAAATCAAAGGGCAACAAGCTTCTCGGCCATATTTTAACCGTTGAAATGTAAATGGACCATGATGTTAATTAAAACCATTATAATAATAACAACTCGTATCTAAAAGAAACAGCTTTTAATTGATCTTTTGGTGTCTATACATCAAACATCACATTATTGTAAATTGAAAAGTAGTTACCGTGAACATATCAAAAGGACAGGAAGATGCACACTCGAAACACCTTGACTTTTTCCCCCCGAGTCGAATATATAGTGTAGGCTGTAGCCGTGAAAAAGAGGCACATTTAAAAATAATTCATCACACTGTAGCGACACCTGAAATAATCACCTTACAACCGGTAAGTTCTATAACTAAACTTGCTGGACGGCGCTATAAGCCATAAGGAGAGCAGGAATTGCCACGACGATACCCTTCTCATTGTAAAACATGGCGCGCTCATATTAAAGGGGGCGGGCTTCAATTCTGCGATGCCACGAAAAGCGTTAAATGGGTCTGTAATAGGCGACCTTTCTTTTAATAGGCTAACCTTGGGTCAGTTACTCTGATCGAAATGTTGAATACCTTGGTCATATACTTGGAGAAAAAGTCAATTTAGGGCTTAACTCCTGTGACAATACATTCACCACCATGATCCCCAAATAATGGTTGACGCAAAAGCAAAGAGCGCAATCACAGGTATTTTCAAATGCCTGCCAAGCACGTATGGAAAGCCATCAATTGGACGACACAGCTATCAGCGCAACCAATTTAAAAGCGCAGACCTGACTACGTATCCGTAAGTCTTCTTTAGTACCCAGGCATATTCACTTATATCGTAAATCCAATATGCTCAGTCATTAGGGAACCACAAATTCGCTTATGAGTTGTACAAGTCATGTTTTTGTTTTCAAGACGAATCACCACAGGATATTCGATAACTCCAACATGTTACTAAATCCAATTTTATATAATTACGCCAATCACCGGGCTAATTTGAGGCTACTTATGACCTTTAGGGAAGACCTGATAATACGAAATCCATGAGTAGAAGTCTCTTCGCTGTTGTTGGAGGTTATTCTAGGCTGTTCCAACAGAAAATGAATCTAGCTTAAATTTGGGTAATCCATCTGGGATCAAACGTCAACGAGCGTAAGCAAGAGATCATGCAATTCTCGTTCAGCTGCAAATGAACCCTGCATAGCTATCGGGGCTTCTCTCTTGTGCGAGCTCGCCAAATCTGGAAGCAATCCAAGACCTGATTTTCTTTAGGATAGTAATCTATTTACGAAAATGTAGAACTTTTCTATGTGCATTACACGTGTAAATATTGAACTATAATATGACCTCGCAATTTACCTGGGAAGGAATCCGATCTCCCCTCACACTGCGTTTGATATATTCATGTCACTTTTCGAATTTACTTTTCTTACGGGCTATGAGAAGTTGTTCGGAACTATTTATTACACTTGGATATGTTTTGCTTTATATCTACTGAACTGAGGACATTTTGTATGGAACTATTTTTGACAGACCGGCTGGATACAAAATAACAAAATAGTTACAACTGTTATATGTTCTGTTTGACCCCAAATCGTCGTATACTTGAATTTTCACGAGATCCCCGACTGTCCTCTTTTATTTAACCCTCTCTGGCTGCATTGAAACAATAAACAATGGGCTGTATGAACATCTATGCTCAGCTTACCTGTATACACTCATCCCAAAGTAAGTGACAAACTGAGATGAGCTTACCTGAGTCGAGCTTCAGCTTCAAATGAGCTAAGATGAGCCCAGGTGAGCTTAATTTTGAGCCGACAGTATATATGGATATGAATAGCCACATTTAACAAGTGAAGGGAATTTACCAACATACCGCATCATCACCAAGTTTGAAATGGATCTCCAATGAACCGTTTTGACAAAAATTACATACATATATCTGCACTGGTATTCCTACAGTTACCATGACAACATGTATTCTTATCGATCATTGTATAATTTCGAGAAAAAAAAATAAAACCAGAAAATAAAAGTAGCGCAACTTTTAAGATAAATGTTTGGTAGAAATTGCATCAAAGGACACTAAAAGGAAAAAATCAAATAAAATGTGAAAATGACGAAATGGTATATCCCAACAAAGTTGAAGCGGATCTGGTGTACGTTTTTGGAGAATATATATATGTATATATTGAATGTACACTAGCATCCCTATAATACTTAAGCTAATATGTTCTCTTACCAATCATTACGTAACTTAAAACATGAATTAAAAGTCCGGATAAGACAGCAATAATACTTTGTGAAAATCTTGTTTCAGACGGAGTCAAAGTCAAGCAACATTCACACTGATTTTGAAGAAAATCCAGCTCACAAAAAATGTAGAAAATCATGAAATACAAAAAATTATTTAAAAGATAAAAATCGCAGCGTCACATGTTGCACACATGGAAGTTAGGGGTACTGATAAGTGTTACTATGCAATTCCGAAGCAGTTGCATGAGCAGTTTCAATGATGATGATGATGACGATGACGACGACGACGACGATGACGATGACGATGACGATGACGATGACGATGACGATGATGATGATGATGATGATGATGATGATGATGATGATGATGATGATGATGATGATGATGATGATGATGATGATGATGATGATGATGATGATGATGTGGCCATTCGAACAAACTCAGAAAACCAGCCAACGGACACACTCCATTAAATTTGAAGAGGATCCGTTACATACTGACAAGCTTCACGTGAAATTGACGGACGACGGCTGACGAAGGCTCATCTTACTCACAAGTCAACCAAGTACCCTGCCAAAACCCAGCCAGGTATTTGACGAAGGGCAAGTCATTATTTTAGACGAGGGCCCATCTGCAAATCTCATCACAAGTGACATTGGTGCGGATATCTGACACTCGGACGCTCTTCGACTTCAGAGCCGCTGGTCCGAGTTCAGTTTCCAAGGCCTCCACTGATCTGAGATCCGTCACTGTCCAGAGACCTCCCACATTCTAGTCAAACTGTACATGGACACTCATGAGAAGAGAACACGGCGGTTTGCGGTCTGGCTTTGAAATTTGGCAGTAACGCGTGTCGTCATTTGTCGCGTTCCGAACTTCAAACGGGATATCCACCTCCGCTTATTCAAGATTTATTATACAATAAAGCTTATTGCAGAAGGCATGACAATATAGGAGAGATTATGTTAAAGTAGTGTCGTATACCTGTTGCTGCTACTGCCAGATACGAATAATGCATAAATCCCCAGCAACTTAAATATCATTGCCAAGATACCATTAAATTATGCTCCTGTGATTACAAAAAAAAAAAAAAAAAAAAAAAAAACCTCCTTGAAGCCAGTGGTATACTTTGGTAGCGGTGAATCACTGTCACATACCTTCAGTCTTTGTCACAATATGTTCTGAAGAAAATTGGAAATATCATTTTCAGGATGTAAAAGACCCAAATTAAACATTTTTCATGTTGTTTCATACTTTCTATAAATAGGAAATTAATATTATTTTTATCACCCCTCCATGCCTGGATCATGTCACATCACTTGAATATATTTTGGGTTCGAGGTTATGACATGAAAACTCCATGAGGTAACCTAAAGGACATATAACTTTGTTACACATTGAATGTGTACAAAAAATACACGGTTCACAAATTTTGTTGAGAAATCACATTAAATGTGTACAAAAATACACGGTACACAAATTTTGTGGAGAAATGATCATTAAATGACCAAGTGCAATAGAGTATGAAAAAGAATCTTAGCTATTGATCTGCAGCTAAACTACTATCGCAAAAGGTACTCAAGCACTAGGTTGCCTTGAAGAATTAACCATACATATTTAAATACCGTTATGGATATGAGTTATGTGTGCCAAAATTTATGGAATTATATTTATCTGTAATTGTCAATTTTATTGGTATCCATTGCGCGCAGACACCCATGACCACTCTGGCGTCCTCACATTGACCTGCAGGTCTACAATACATAAAGTTTAGATTAAGTTGGACATATGTTGGCTTCGAAGAGCATCGACATGCTGCCAGCGAGCTCAGTTAAAACCTTGGTGGACCTCAATGCCACACACAATGTCATCAAATACTGCACTTGTGCCATATCGAGGACTGGCTTTGGTGCCGGATTCGCTAAAGCATGAACTGGTGTTCCTTGACCGATCTGGATCCCACACTTTAGCACTTAAGGCCCCTACATATCAACAGGTTTGGTAAACTGATCATACATATTTATTACCATATGAGGTTTTATGTCAACTCCACCACAATATTTTGTTTATTTGAACAAGGCTTTTACATTTTTATCATGAAGTTCTTTCGCAGCATGAAATAGGGCGTCGTAACCGGTGTGTGTCATACAAACGTAGTCTTTGTACGTGTGTTGATATTTTCAAAAACATCTCTAGTAATAAATTATGTGCTTTGTTTTTTTTTTAATTTTAAATCAAAGTTTTTGCATTTCTGCTTTATAAAAAAACCCTCCATACTGTAACATGCCAAACACTGTATGTTACTTTTTGAGAAAAATGGCTGATTTAGGTATTTTATCATTTAATGTCAGAGGTCTGAGAGACCCGCTAAAAAGGAAACATATTTTCATGTGGTTGCAGAAAAAGAAAAGTTCAATTTCCCTACTTTAAGAAGTGCATGGAACAACAGACACAGAAAAACTCTACCGGTCACCTTCAGTTATAGCAAAAATGAGGCTCGGGATGTCTGTATGTTGTTAAAAATGACTTTGAGCATGAAATTCATCAAGTTATTGGAGATGATGAAGGTAGATTCATTATCTTAGACGTAACTCTACATGAGAACGGATTATGGCTGCAATACCGATACTCAAGGGCTATATAAAAATTTCAAAGAGCATATCGAAAACTTTCCGACTGATCATAGCATCATTGGGGTAGACCATAATTTCGTTTCAGATATACTAAAGGACAAAAAAGGAGGTAGCCCCACAAATCATAACAAAATCGTGTTAAAACATGAATTGAGGACTTTGATCTGATTGATATATGGAGCAAAACAAAAAACAAAACAAACACAGAACGATATACAAGCCAAGAAAAAAAACCAACCCAACACAGTGTCGCTTGAATTTCTTCCTCACTGTTTTCGGATTATATGGTTATGTTACTGATACTGATATGATTCCAGGCTACAAAATTGACCATCCTGCTATAACATTAACACTAAAGCTAAATGATGACAAACGGGGTCCAGGTTTCTTGAAGTTAAATTGTTCCCTTCTAAAAGATTCAGAGCATGTAGATATTGTCAAAGAGTGTATGACAGAAACTTTTAGGAAAATTAAAATGATAAGCTTTGGGAAATGTTAAAAATGGAAATAGGAACAAAAACAATTCAGTTTTGCAGTCAGAAGAAACGGGACAGGAAAGAATAAGTTGAATCTTTAGAAGTTAAATTCAAAAGGTTAGAAGAGGCATTTGAAGTAAATAACTGAAGAAACAGAACAACTAATACAAATGACCCAGGAAGAGCTAGAAGCTGAAATGGCAACAAGGAGCAATGATGAGATCCAAAAACAGATGGTATGAAGGGGGAGAAAGGCCGACAAAATATTTTTTTCGACTTAGACAGACTCCATTATCATAACAACATAATTAACAGATTACAAACAAGAAATAGAATTGTAACAGATTCTTCACAAATCCTTCAGGAGGAAAAAATATCTAAATGTATATAAAAGCAGCATTGTTGATGCAACACCAGAGAATAATGAATTAAATAAAATCATTCTTCGTAGAAGATCAGAGTATTCCAAAACTAACTGATGATGAACATAATTCAAGGCGAAGGAGGAATTTCAGAAAGAGACTTATTAGACACATTGAAAAGCTGAATGGCAAGTCTCCGGGATCTGATGGATATCGTGCAGAATGTAGTAAGTTTTTCAGGATTGACATCAAAAGAAAGTTACTAAAAGCTTTGAATCTATCATATCACAGTGGCATGGTATCTAGCACTCAACGACATGGATGTTCTCACTTTACTTCCAAAAAAAGATAGAAACACTATAGAGTTAAAAACAACTGGAGGCCAACCTCTCTGCTTAATCAAGATGACAAATTAGCTACAAAATGCACTGCGTCCAGAATAAAGAAGGCATTACCAAACATAATACATGAAGACCAGACTGGATATTTTGACGGACGTTACATTGATGAAAATATGAACAGAATATTGAGTCTTTTCAAACACACAAATGAGGAAGAAATCGGAGCACTTTTTGTTCTAAATGACTTCGAAAAGGCCTTCGACTTATTGGAATAGACGTTTATTTTCAAATGTTTGAAGTATTTTAACTTGGGACCCTCACTAATTAGGTGGAATAAAATATTTTACAATGTTATTCAGAGCTGTGTTTTAAAAAATGGCTGGACATCACAAGCTTCTAACTTATCCCGTGGTATCCGTCAAGGTTGTCCTCTCTCGTCGTACCTTGCCATTTTATGTGTGGAAATTTTGGCAGTAAATATTAGGAAAAATCGTGACATTGCAAGAATTAGAAAAGGTCCACATGAATTTAAAATATCACAATACGCAGATGGTACGTGATTTACAATCCAAGCTTCAGAACAAAGCACGTTGACACTTATGACAACGTTTCAAAATTTTCAAAGCATTTCAGGATCAAAGGTAATTTAAATAAAACAGAAATTCTGAGATTGGGATCCTTGAAAAAAAAAAAAAAACTTTAAAATAGCAAATTATGTTGGTTCAAATGGGCCAAATAACCCTATGGTAGTATTAGAAGTTAAAAGTTCAACCAAGACAGAAAAACTAAAAGATTTAAACTATCCACCACAAAAGTTGGAAACTAGATCAAAAGGTAATTTAAATAAAACAGAAATTCTGAGATTGGGATCCTTGAAAAAAAAAACACTTTAAAATAGCAAATTATGTTGGTTCCAATGGGCCAAATAACCCTATGGTAGTATTAGAAGTTAAAAGTTCAACCAAGACAGAAAAACTAGAAAATTTAAACTATCCACCACAAAAGTTGGAAACTAGATCAAAAGGTAATTTAAATAAAACAGAAATTCTGAGATTGGGATCCTTGAAAAAAAAAACTTTAAAATAGCAAATTATGTTGGTTCCAATGGGCCAAATAACCCTATGGTAGTATTAGAAGTTAAAAGTTCAACAAGACAGAAAAACTAGAAGATTTAAACTATCCACCACAAAAGTTGGAAACTAGAAAGAATTTTAAACTCACAGGATAAGAGAAATCTATCATTATATGAGGAAAACTTAATTATAAAATCTCTTGCATTGCCACAATTAAAGTATTTAGTTTCAGTTATCCCACATCTAAAAGGGCACATGAAAAAGGAGTTAGAAATCACTTAATAAATATTTATGGAAATATAATGCTGGAAAGATGAGAATAAACTATGTCATAGCACCACATTCAACAGGAGGATTAGGTTTTCCATATTCAGATATACAGTTTACTGCAATGAAGGGTGCGTGGATTAAAAGGCTTTTTTCTGATTCCTTGGCTCTGTGGAAAGAGTGCATCATTCCATATTTATCATTTACAGGTAAATATTTATGGACATGGTATTCACATGAAAATGATGCTCATAGCACATCGAAAAACATGAAAAGCCTATTTGGAAACAAATTATCTCAAGTTAGTGCAAATATAATTTTCATAATCCATACACTGCTGAGGAAATGATGAAATAAACAATCAGGTTCAATTCTCATATTACGATTGTTGGTAGGGCGATATTTTATGAGAAGTGGAACGAAAAAAAGGTGTCAAGCAGTCAAAGATTTATTTGGTTTAGATGGCAACCCTTTAATTTATCACGAATTTAATGAGAAATATGAATTAGACGTACATTTTCTTGCTTTTCTGGTATTGTATCAGCAATAGGAGCTGAATGGAAACGGAAAATTCAGACAACATATTCTGAAAATCAATTAGAAGGGCCACATGGATTATGCTGACAAAAACAGATTCGTAAGGGTACTGAAAGAAAAGACAACCAGTAATAAACAAAATTTCAACAGAAACTTAACATCATTATTGAAGAAAATATGTAGTTTGAATCTTTTGATATCCATAACTCAACTTTTTCAACTGTTTTAAGGGAATTTATATACAGATGTATAACAAAAATGCTCGTTTGTTTAAATGCAAATTATCAGATACAAATAACTGGAGTTTTTTCAAAAGAGAAACTGAAACTTTAGAACATTTATTTTGGGACTGTGCCGTAGCCCAAGAATTTGGGAATCAATTTTTTTTTCCAGAAGATGCTCTCTCAACATGGTGAGAATCATTTGATTTTCAGCATATGAAGTCCTGCATGGAAATATTGGGCAAAAACCTATTTTTTAAGTCCCTGGTACCCGTTTCATGCTACAAACCCGCTGGCTACACGGGCGTATCTCTTTTATACATACATACATACATACATACATACATACATACATACATACATACATACAAATTTGGGATTTATCTTGCAATTCAATGTAATTTTACAACTGGGTATGTATTCGATCTTTACACTTCTTTGAGAGAATTTTTTTTTCTTGTGACATTTAATAAGTCGATGACCTTGGAGTCTCTGTAAAGCTCTAAGATGCTCCCCTGTAGCCTGTGGGTCAATTAGTCTCACTTAATACCCTGTAGCTCGGTACTCGTGCAATTCATATGCAACAGATCATCATTTCTTTTTGTTATACTTTATCAAAGAAAATACTGATGTGTTCATTTATTTCATGTGCTCGTGAAATTTTTATTTCTCCGTCTGAAAACTGCTAGATATTACAAGTATAGGATTTGCTTTTCTCATTTGACAGTCCGGAACAGACGGGTCGCGAAGCAAATGCACCTTCACGGGCGAGGGGTTTCTGGAACGCGCTGATTACTTTCTGAGATTGGTTGGTCCATTCAAGGGCCTCTTTAATCATGTTTTGGTGCAAATTCTTATACCAATATACACATAACACCACAATTATGGAACGATTTCATTACCCATATTATACTGAAGACCAGTTCACTTTTGCATCAACTGCTGAATAATAGATACTAAGTTTACGTGAACGTATCCAGTTCGCCACAAATTACCCAGATATCTTAACAAATGATCATTGTCTTTCAGTTAAGCAGCGATCACTGAATTTGTGAGCATCCAATTTCCAAAAGCTGCAGGCCATTTAAACGACGAGAGAGATCAGCGGAATGTGTTCAACAGTGTTGTAGTTTCTTTGTTCTATCTGATTAGTCACTCTTGAAATCGTCTACATCAGGACTACAAATTCTTTGCCCCATGAGACAGGGTAGTAAAATGTCAGGCTTTACGGCGGTTAGTCACCGTACTACGGCTATTAAATCACTACCTGTAGTTCTTTGTCTGGCCTGGATGCTGTCCATCAGGAGCAGGAATTAGCCAGTGATGTGAAATACGATCTGGTCACAAGACACCTCTGAGAGAACTGGCCCCTCTGCCTTGATCTCGACCTCATTTGGCCTATTAGCAGTGACAACTAGTTCATCAAGGCCTTGGTAATTCAGACCCAAAGCGTCCTGCATGAAAAAGTACCCCCATCCAAAAGTATCGCGAGGGACGATTAGAATGTTAATACCCCGATCCACTGGGGGTACTAAGGAGTATCGCATAATACTGCAACGCCACTGGCTGCTGTCGGCTGCTTAACTTAATGTTTCCGTGTCAGAGGCCAATGGATACTCTCTTTGTTCTGGAGAACGAGCTCTTGAAATTTGCTGAGCCTAATTTACTTCGCTTCATTCAGCTGCATCCCCGGATTATGCCAGACAGCATGGATTTTCTCAATTCATTATATGTGATTAGCCAAAAATGGTGACAGAGAAGCTGCAATTTTTGCTTCAAAATTAATTTTATCAAAACATTGCTGCCAAATTTTGAAAGTTAATTAGCAGCAGCATCTTCAGTAATTTCCAATATTAACAAATAGACTTCTCACATCACAAAACAAACTAAAATTACGCTATGCAAATAAATTACTGTTCAGCCTTGCGTGTCCCTCAACATAAGATAAAAGGAAAAGGCATCTGCTAAATTACACCGTACAAAACATCGCTCTTGTTGCTGAAGCAACCGCAACACCGTAATTCTCCAACTGCATCTTTTGGCAATCCAGTCATGTCGTAAAACATGGAGTAAGTTTCAAGGATACACACGTCCAAAAAGACTACTAATTGTGACATTTATTTGATCGGTCAGGAGGGAATGTTTCATAATAGGTCCTCAAAATAGTCCAATTACTCAAGCCCCGTAGAATATTCTGATCACATTTTGGACAAACAACCACAGATATTGTTCTGGGATCGTGTATTAAGTATTGTAAACTGTCTCGTTTGTTTTTCTATGTGAGGTTAATGCACTAGTTAAACCTGACGTCATTTTGATTTGGGAGATTTACTCCATTTCCCCACGTTGACACGGAAGTTTTATGTGAACGCTAGGATCAAACAGTCAGCATGCTGAGCAGTGACGCGGCAATTATTTTTTGGGAAGAGTTAGTTTCTCACATGCGATTAAAATGGTTACTGACAGAAATTTATGTCAATAAAATGAACACGGATTGCCTGTGAAAAAAGCAAAGAGATCCTTGTATGAAATGTCTCTTATTTGCCACCGCTGCCAAAACACAGTAAAATATTTGACATCTAAAATCAGCAAGCTTCACTCCGAGAGGAACGACCTGCCACACGCCTCTTGCATTCACGTATTTTTTGCTATGAATTCCTTAAGCTATCAGCCTGTGAAAGATGTATTAAAAGCTATTTTGCTGAAATCGAAATTTCGACTTGATGCTGAAGCTTCGCTTCTTGAAGAAGGGTGGATATGGACAAGTCAAACACCACGACCACAATGTGGTGGGCAATCAACTGTATTCCCTATTAGGTGTCTCTGGTCGCAATAAATGAAAATACATTTGATGAATGGTGATTCTGTAGGCGTGTGGTCGAACGAATCGGAGCATTCTATACATCCATTTTACCAATTGCAATGTTTCCAAATTTGGTTTGCTTTTCACACTAGCGGCAATATCTTATGACTGTTCTGGTAGAATGGCCTTCTGTTCCCACTGTACTCTTTGGGCGTTCTTCCCGGAGGTTACCATTATGCCCATGCCAACGTGTTCCAAGTTTCAATGTTTCCCGCAGAACACCTTGTTAGGTTGCCTAAAGAACTCCTTTTCGTTGTTCAGAAACCGCCTACCCCTGTCAGTGAGATCTCGGCAGCATCAACACACTGCAACCATATACCTCCAGCAAATGTCCAATAACTACACTGTCGACTGAATCTTACTTTGGATCTCGTTTGATATAGTGTTTGTCCATTGCCACTGATTTATTGTATTTCTAATATCAAAAAACAAAAAAACAAAAAAACAAAAAAACAAAAAAACAAAAACAAAAGCAAAAATAAAACCAAACCAAAAAAAAACCCGACTCGGCTATGTTTCAGGCCCCGTGTTACTTTTGTTGCACTTCTGATACGAGTAGCCGCATGTAAAAAACATAAATACTGTTTTTTTTAGGGGGGGGGTGTTTTTTGTTTTTTCGTTTTTGTTTTTGTTTTTGTTTTTGTTTTTGTTTTTGTTTTTGTTTTTGTTTTGTGTTTTTTGTTTTGTTTTGTTTTGTTTTTTTTTCTTTTTTTCTTTTTGGTTTACTAACTTCAGATATATATATATATATATATATATATATATATATATATATATATATATATATATATATATATATATATATATATATATATATATATATATATATATATATATATATATATATATATATATATACCCATCCGTATTTTTAAACGAAATTCTGCGGTTCACTGTCATGGTGGTATCCCAGCAAGGTAAAAATTCAAGTATAACAATGAAATTTCCACAAAAAGCACACGGTGTGGTCTGTAGCCAGCTATGTCAAGTGCACTTAAAATCTTTCAGAATATTAATCTAAGGTGTATAAAAACAGTGTAAGATGACAAATATCACGAACACCACAGAAATTTTAACAGCAATCAATACTTTGCAGTTCACTTTTTCCCTTTGGATTAAGATGGAGAGAGCAGGCATGTACCCACAGAAAAGATGGCTGTTGACCTGGGGCATGCTTTTATGTTGGGTTCATCAACAAATAATTATCCATCAAAACGCTTTCAAAAATGATAATGTAAACGTCATTCAGGCAGGCAACATTCGGCATCTGGCCGCTCCTGGCCACTTTGATGGTGAACGGTTTAAATCACTTTTGCCCCCAGCAAAGTCCGGATTCAAATGCCCTGCCCAGAAAGACTGATGCATATAATTATGACCTGGTTTTGTTTTGCAATAATTTTCCTTGGCATCCCAAGGGCCCTCTTTTATTGGATGGTATGACCAAAAAGCGTACATGTTATCAAGTTACTTGATAATAGTTACAGATTTCCCTGCATATCAGATTTTCTTATTCAAAATTCGTCACTGAGAAAAAAAAAGTTTCATTAAAGCGCCAACTAAAGGATTGTTGTTGTTGTTGTTGTTGTTGTTGTTGTTGTTGTTGTTGTTGTTGTTGTTGTTGTTGCTCTCTTCTTCTTCTTCTTTTTTTTTTTCTTGGACATTGCCTGGTACGCCAAGCTGCAGTTGCCAAACACATGGGTGAAGCAGAACTTGCCAAACAATGCAAAAACCACTGGCTAAAGCCTCTTTCGTCATTGAATCCATTGACCTGAATGACTGCTCTACCTGTAGTTATCAGATGACTTACTGACTATCTCCTTCTTCACATAAATACGTGTAATAGGAAATGGGCAGAAAAAGTGGATCATTTTTTAGCCCCCTGGTTGGGCTCTTTTGGTTGTGATGTCATTCTACAATGGTCATGTGATGATTAGCTTTTCTTTCATCTCTGTGGGTCGGACCTTGCGGCTAGGGTACCATTAGGTGACGGGTTACCGACTTCTAGGGCTGACAAGAGATTATGTGTACTGGCATGCCCCATGCATGTAGTTAACCCTTAAAGTGCTAATCACTGCTATAGTCATTTTCTCATTAGCGTTAAACATTTAATGGTTAAAAGATTCAAATTCCTCATAAAGATACCTTCCATTCAAATACCAGCAAACCTGGTCTAAAGCAAAAAGGACTCTTAGTCAACATGTTTTCCTCGGGTCACTTTGCGCGCAAAGTGTCCTGAGGAAAGCTGTTGATTCAATCTTATATCAGCACTTTGAGGGTTAACAGGCACCTGGTGCAACCAGCGCTTCTCATTCCCTTCAAATGACAATGCTGTTGGTGCGGATGGTCCCCGGAAATGGCCACTCTCCCGGGATTATTAAGTTTGTGTGTGAACACAGACTATAATAATAATAATAATAATAATAATAATAATAATAATAATAATAATAATAATAATAATAATAATAATAATAATAATAATAATAATAATAATAATAATAATAATAATAATCATAATAATAATTGTAATATTAATAATAATAATAATAATAATAATAATAATAATTCTTGTTTTTCCTCAAATGCTTTATTTATTCATTCATTCATTCATTCATTCATTCATTCATTCATTCATTTCTGTGTGTGAACGCAGACTTCTTGTTTTTCCTCAAATACTTTATTCTTGATCTATCTATCTATCTATCTATCTCGGCATGGTAGTAGTGAAGATGTGCAGATTGTTTGGAACAGTCATAATGTTAAAAAATTATACAAATTAGTGGCAATTAAAATTAGAGATAGGCATAAATTTTAAGGTTTCTGACAACTGACAATCTAATGGGCAGTGAATAAAAACTGTAGCTTTTTAAATTATGCTAATTAGGAGCACTTGAAACATTTAAAAGTTGAACAACTCGAGAACTATTATAGAGGTGCCAATCCACCTTAAACTTTTTGGTTTGTGACATAGCTGCATCCAATGATACAAGAACCAAAGTTGTGGCATTTTGATTTATGCAAATTAGGTGAACACACAAAATTGAATTCTTGAATAACTTCCAAACGATTACAGATAGAGGTGCCATTTCCACTTCAATTGATTGGTTTGTAACATAGCAGCATCCAATGAAACATGAACAAAAGTTGTAACACTTTAATTTATGGCAATTAGGCAAATACGCAAAATTTAAATCTGGAATAACTTCAAAACAATTACAGACAGATGTGCCATTTCAACTTCAATTGGTACGTTTGTTACATAACCGCATCCAATGAAACACAAACCAGAGTTATAGCATTTTGATTTATGCAAATTAGGTGAATAAACAAATTTTTCATCTTGAACTTCAAAGCTATTATAGATGGAGGTGTCATTCCCACTTCAATTGGTAGGTTTGTGACATTGCCCCCACCCAATGAAACATGAATCAAAGTTATAGCATTTTAGACAATGTGTGCAAATTAGGTGAATACACAAAATTTAAATCTTAGAGAGATTAACTTCAAGACTATTATAGACTGAGGTGTCATTCAAACTTCAATTGATAGATTTGTGGGATAGCTGCATCCAATGAACCAGGAATCAAAGTTGTAGCAGTTTGATTTATGCAAATACACAAAATTTAAATCTTGAATAGCTTCAAATGTATAATAGATTGAGGTGCCTTTCCAACTTCAATTTATAGGTTTTTGACATAGCTGCATGAAAATATATTGTTGCAGGAGTTAAATTAATACTGAATCGGCGATCTTTAAAAGTTTTCCAGGCACACAGACTGATTTGCTGACAGGCATATCAATCATCATCATCATCATCATCATCATCATCATCATCATCATCATCATCATCATTATTATTAAGTTGTACACTGTTTCAATCCAGCGCATGCGACAAACTTTTGTAAAAGCACCAATTTTCCTCCAGAGCAAGCCAGTGTGTCATGCACTATAAGCGTTCGTGCTGAGGTCACCCACTGATACGTATCCATATGGCAGCAGCAGATTATCTGACCTCCAATCTGGTATTATGATCTCTTCAGATTTTGTCACAGCTGTTGGATACGATCTTTCTTCGTTAATTGCAATGATGCGCCCAACTATATGAAGCTGCGACGACCTCTTGGCTTGTCCCGCACAGAACCAATGTAGAAAAGATGCGGTCTTTCTGTGTGCTGCCGCCTGCATGAATCTGTACAAAGTATGCCATGTCAACGACAGGCCTCAACTTTTAACTGGAGTATGAACTCCTACAAAGGATTTCAAAATTTGCGAACAAGTTCATGACTAACAATTTCAAAATCAGATCTTCTGCCGCACGCTCATCAAATTGTCAGTCACGTGGGATATCTTTTCGGGTCATTTTAACTTACAAACTTTCAGGTCATATTGGGGGAAGAAAGCTCGGACTTACTGTTTCTGTGTGTGATCACAGCTATATTGTTTTTGCCAGGACTTACTGTTTCTGTGTGTGATCACAGCTATATTGTTTTTGCCAGTATTCTTTATTTCTTGCCGGTCTTTCCACTTTATTTTTTCATCGGCTTAAATCGAGACACCAATTTGGTCAGCAGAACTAATAAAAAAAATTGAATTGTTGGTGATTGATGGACAGCCTACGTTAAATGATGGGCCACAGGGAACAGAGGACCCCAAGATAAGTTCAGTTAACTGCTCAGATGACACAGCACAAAAGCACTTTCTGCTTTTCAGTCTGTCAATTCGCTTGCTTTTTGTTCAGCCTGTTTTGACAGACTATGGATAAAGGACAATACATTTTGTCAGTCACTCCTTGTCATTATCACAGCATAATTTTGCTTTTTGTTTAATTGGAATGTTCCGGCACATTGTCCATACAGTTACCCACCATAGTGCGTGTTTAACTTGTCTCTGAAGCACTTTCCAGTGTTTAGCTACGGATGTTAACTTGATTGCACTACCTTCAAGCATTTTTTTTTTTTTTTTTTTTTTTGGTTATTATTATTATTATTATTATTATTATTATTATTATTATTATTATTATTATTATTATTATTATTATTATTATTATCATTATCATTATCATTATCATTATTATTATTATTATTAAAAGAAATTAAACTTGGTCAGTGTCTGGACATGATATATCTGATGTGCATCATGGACGGACCAAACAAATTTTCCAGATTCTCATAAATATAAAATGGAGGGTTTGTGAAACAATTTGTGCTCCACTGACAAGAAATGTCCACTGATATATGTTCCAACCCCAAATGCATGACGTTTCAGCTAGAGTCAGATCTAGAGCTTGAGCATAAGCATCTGCATAGAAGAGATGAGCAAAGCTATGGTAAGCTCAACAAACCAATCAGTCAAACGGTTCAATAGAAGAAGATACTTCCAGCTTATTCCCTAAGGATAAAAACCATTAAAAAGGCAATGTAGCACGACCTATTGAGCGATGTGGTTTAGACCCACCTGATGTATATCCCCCAAAATGTTTAAAGAAGATTCGGCCCATGCTTTTGGAGGTAACTACATACACATGTACACAATTACTTCAATATACCTGTACCTGCTGAGGCTCTCTCCGTGAATATAACCAGGCACTAGATAATTGGGTGAACCAGTCACACCTGTGTGAATCTGTCAATTGGAGGTTTGCTTAAAGTTTCATACAGCAAAAGGGCAATGTACTGTAAATCAGAGAGCCATTGTGAAACTAGTGGGATGCACATCATAACTCATACACTGAAGAGGGCACCGTTGGTTATGACAGATCACCTGTTTCTTGACCAATTAATTTGGTAAACAAGTGTCAGATGATCCCTCTGATCTAGTGGCGCCCTCTACTATTTTAAGTATTGTAGGTTTATCCCATTCCGATATTCCTTGGGGCCATCTGGACAGGTTTAAGGAACAATCTTGCATTCATTCATGCCAAGGAGTCCAAAATGAATTCCATCCAGTGTCTCGAAAGTTAAAATACAGGATACAAAGTAACGACTTTGGAAAGGGTAGCACACAAATATTAACACATCTTGATGCATCCCATAGCTCTTCTTTACATTGTTTAGCAGAATACGCGCAAACAATGAAGTACCCTTTTGCAGTAGAGACTCCACCTTTGAAACTTCTAAACTACAAACCAAATGCAAATAAAATCTATGGGATAGATTATGGTATCATTATTTCTGTGTAAACAATTTTGAATTTGGAATAACCGGTGTAATTTCAGTGTTTCTAGGACAGTTGCATTTACTTCCAGGTCAAAATGACAGTTTACTCAACAGGAACACCCAAAGGTTTACCATTTTATTGTGGTTTATAATTTATGAATCATACTCTTTCCAGGAATGTATACTTTCCACGTCTAAAAATATTTTCAGTTTTTATCATGGTCCGAGATGTGGTGGGTGTCTAGAAGTTCTAGAGTATACGCAGAATAGCTTATTGTAACCTTCTCAACTAGCATTAATTGGCAATGTCAGGACTAGAATAGGCCCTGTGGGTTATTTGTATAGTTTGTTTTGGGTTGTTGTTTTTTTTTTTAAACCATCAGATGTGATATGGCAGACAAAGCCAGAGTTTCAGACCACCTCTGACACGTGTGCACAATACAACACCAAACATGTTCATGGGAAAAGCCAGTCACGAGTGACCCGAGCACAGTAGTGGATCTTGTCTCCCCAGGGCATCACCACAGCCAGCGACTAAAATACCGGTCACTATAAATGGAAAGATATATACCTCTGCCGCAAACTGCTGCAACATTTGTGAGCAAGACCCTGGTCATGAGAGATCATGTGACATCACCTGACCAATTATATATGGTGCCTGATATCATGGGGTCCCTCGATGGTTTTGTTTTTGACTGGTCTATTTTTGGTTTTTTGCTAGCTTAACAGACCAATCTCCCTGTTTTGCTCAATCCACTTGGTGTGCCTTAGGCTACAGGATCTCGGATTTGCTGCTGAAAAAGTTACTTAATTTGTAATTGGTCTACTTCGCTTACGAGGGTAACACACCTCATCATAACATGGCGCAAACACTGATAATGTCCAATGTGATAAGGATCAACTTCCTGATTGGCTCATCGTTACATGCGAAGGGCGACAGTGCTATTAATTATCCTGGGTCCAAAAGCAACATAGTCCTGGGGCAGATTAAGTACAGTAGAGAGAATATGGAACTTGGCCTGCATTGGAGGCGATCTGGTTCATGGCACTGCACAGTATGCCGTAACAAAGGCATTCAGGGATTCACCCATCAATGTAGCATATCTGTCAAGTATCACCTCATTCATACAAAAAGATACACCATACCTCATTCACACAAAAGGATACACAATCACACCTCATTCATACAAAAAGATACACCATCACACCTTACTCATACTGATACTAAACTACCGCAACACACCACATTCACACCCCATTCCAAGGCTCAATTTACTCATTTCAAATTGGTGACCAACTAACCTGTCAAGTTCAAAGTGACTGACAGCATTCCTAGTACCACAAAATTGACTAGCAAGTGAAACATGTTAGCTGGCAAACTACAGTGAGAATTAATCAAATTGTGCCTTGGAAATGCAATCATAAGATACAGCATCACACCCCATTCATCCCCAAAAATAACAAAGAAATAATTTGATTTCAATTTTGTATTAAACAAGAAAATCGACAGTGTCCATGAGGCCCATGAACAATAGCACAATGAGTAAAGTCAATGCTATATCTACTTGTTAGCACTTATTCACCTTCACATAATTACAATTTTCAATACTCTTATATTTGATTCACATTGCACATTTACAATAATTACAGGTAAATCCAAAAAAAACAATGAGTATCTACTTATGATTAAAGAAATGAAGACAATGATCACGTGACTACTTCAAAACCAAAACAATCAAAGTTACTAATTTACATTCATATCCACATTTATGACGGCTGATCAATGCAGCATTACTACTTTGGAATATAATATGACTGCTAAATGTATTTTTAATGCGCAAGTCTGGATGTTGAAACTGGACAAGACCACAACATAAACAGATCCATTGCATAATTTTGTCAGCTAGTATCTCAAAATCACATATTTCTTTTTTTTTTCTCTCTTACACTGTTGGCTAAAATCTGCTCATGATTTAGAATCATTTCACGCAAAGATAAAGATAAAGAAAAATTTGCTTGGAGGTTTTAAGCGAAGCACAAAGATAAACTGTCACTGCCACTACACGGCACCCTACTGACAACAGTTAATAGATTCAATGTGCCAGTGTCCACAATACATAAATACATGTTTGTACACATCTACTCTGTAATTTGATGTCAGGAGAACGGTCATTCAAATGGCCATATTTGGGCATCAACACCCTTTAAATTTCTCTTGTTCCAAAAACCGGGCACCAGAGTTAATATAAATGATCCCTGCTTCTGTTTGCAGCACAGAAATTGCAGGTAGAATACTGTCATCATGTATATGATCTCGGTAGAACCACAACCATGATTGTGTATTAATGACCTTCACCTTCCCCTCCGCCCAAATATGCTCCTACTGAATTCTGTTCTGCTGAAGTGGAGCACTCTTTTCAACTTTTTGTACACGTTTCTTGCTATTTTTGCAATTTTTCCTTCTTTATATGATGTACTTTATTCATGTTATGTCAAAATTAAGTACATGTAAATATGAAACGTCATACAATGGATTTGACTTTTAAAATTGATAAAATATCAAGATACAAAATCTTGTGGCCAAAAAGTTGAACACAGTGCATCAAAAAAGAAAGCAACTAGTTTCTGTATTCTTCATCTGTTTGGCAGGCGTCCGACTGTCCTGTTTGAACTTGCTATCCAGGTTTGCCGTCATGATTATCATTTCACGAGTCAAGCAGCTTTGCTGCCCAATACAGAGCAAGGCCTGTCTGGTCACAAAACTTAACAGCTGTGGCTATGAGAGCCAAAATTGTAAATTTTCTTAAAGAGTTCTGTGCGTCCCATTCCTGTCTAATCTGCAAAATTAGACGAGCACAGTTGGCACAAATTCCTCTCATGAGAGTGCCAACAGTCACAGCCAATACCAGTTCTGGTTCAGACTGTTTCCAGAATCACATGCCATGAATTTTGGCCACTGCAAAAAAATGTAAATTAACTCGGGGAATTGTGGCTTTGAAAATGGTCCCTGTGGGATGAAGGGAGCATCCATTATCCGGCTGTGGCCTGTTGATGGTGGCAGTCATGATGATTATCAAGCACAGATGAACTGTCACCGCCCGCCTAATGAAGAGACAATTGGGAACAAAACTTCCCAAAACACATATTAGCCGGCAAAGATAAAGAGTGTTTAAAGTACAACAAATGAGTAAATTGACACACAAAAATGTGAATAAGGACATAAAGGCTGTCCAGCTATGCCATGGTGGAATGTGGCCAGCTGACCAAGCAACATTGGCCAGTTTTAATCACTTCTCCTCACTTGCCCCGATGCGTCATACAGGCAAGATGAGCTGAACCATAAACATTAAACATGCGCGGAAGACCTATTGGTTTATACACAAACTCCATTTCGGTCACAATATTTTTCCCCTGCAAGATCTGTCCAAATCAAAGACAATTTAGAAAGGGCCATTTTGGATTAAGCCTGGTTTGACAGGCTGACTATGTGAAGCCTTGATCTGTATGCAACAAAGCAGACCATAGCAATGACAATTTGCCACAATAAATTGGCTCAAAACACATGGTAATGACCCAATGATTACCACCTGTCACTTTACAACTGTTTTTGCTCAAGATGTGCATCAAGCCCTAAGTTGCACCACATACATGTTAACTGGTTCAAAATAAGCTTGTTTGGTTTGTCAAAACGATTGGTTTTCTCTTCACTAAAAAGCTCAGTGCAATTACTTAACATAAATGACTCATCCATCACCACTCATAAGGATCTTATTCAAATGTATACAAGTGCTCTTTCCACTATTAAGGTCACAATACAGATGTTTGAACAAAAAATGGAAGACATATAACCAGTCGTAAAAGGTTCAACCCACCAACAGAAACTGCACTGAAGTTTAACAGGACACTCGAACATTTCAGCAGAGATAATTCAGATTATTTTCATTAATACTTGAGTATAAATGACACTCTGATCTTCACAAAGCACTACATTCCACCATGGTGCATTATGGACCGCATTTGTACTTACTGTGGCAAATTACACCTTCAATAGTCACCGTATCATTGCACTCCTGTATAAAGTCTCGGTGGAGACAATATGAAGGGATGTCATCTACCGATGGTAGAAGCCATGAGGGAACACACAGGTCAACTGGCATTAGCCTAATTCTCAGGCTCAGTAAGTTTACATTAGTGTATGGTGACGTGAAAGCAGTTTGGAGTCTGTTTGAAAGTGCTTACTGCAAGTGTTGCTTTGAAGTCTTGTCACATTTACTTATGTTTGTGTTATTACTGTTACTTCTGAGTGCTAACTGTGTAAATGCAATGCATTTGGTTGAATTTTACTACTTTTGCATATCACTGGCAAGCGCATTCAAACTTTACTTTTTAGAGACTGCCGTGAATGATATGTTTATTTGGACTATCTCAAATGGTTTTGCATCTGGGCATAATGTGGTCTGTAAGTCATATTGCCATGTTCACCATTCGACTTTTCTCCCTTGGTTTTGGTCCACTGTCACAAACCTCCTGGTTGGCTCTGTCCACTGTAATCTGTTTTCTGATTGGCTGCCTTACCATGAGCAATTCACCCAGGTACACTGCCACCATAGTATCCCAGTTTCCAGTTTCAGCTTGTGGATGTGACCATTTATCGTTTACAGTGGTGCCATCCACAGAATTTAGTGTCCCGTATTTTTCACCCTGTGAGATCGTCCACAGTTTCTTTCACCCTACTCATGTCTGTGAAAAACAATGACTTCGCCCTCTAAGTTCACATAACTTAGGCTTTGTTTTGGTGGGAGGGAGGGGAGTTAATCTTACTTTTGCCAACATGCACATGGAACTTTGCAAGGCATTGACTTACTTCAAATTTTAAGCAAAGGTTATTTACTTTTTCTGCTCCTAAAGTTCCAGAAATTTAAAACTCCAATGGGTCAATATTTTTATCTTTTTACTCGTCAACTGTAAGTCCTTATACCAATTTATTTTCTGTAATGGATTAACACTTTCTTGTCCATCAGATCATGTACTTTTGACAAGTCTACAACTATGTGGTCTAAGTTCATGACTATCACCGATGCACCAACATGCACCAAAACCACTTTCTGTACCCACAAAATGCCTATCCCTATCTCCCAAATATTATAAACAGTCATTACTTTTCTTGTGAAACAAAACAGAAGCCCCAAGTACCTAGTATACTTCATGGACAAAAATCTTCATGCCAGGAAGAACTTTCTACTGCAGATCACTTTTCCACAAATTCAAAAATCAAGAAAAAGGCAGACTAGCTTGTTGGCACAACGTATGAACCTGCGATAGTTAAAATAATAAGAAAGGTTTAAGTTAATATTGGTGCTGAATCTTTTGTGGCATCAGATAATAATGGCTTTAGACTAGAAGATCTGTGTTCCAGTTTGATGTTGTCTTACATATTAATGCAGAGAAAGAGGCTAGTTTTCAGCTACTTGTGCTGCTTGTCTTATTGAAGAGTCAAAATTGGAACCCAGTGAGACCCTATCCCCTGTTAGCGACTGGAGAAAGACTTAAATCTCCTACTGATGACATTTTTCATTACTTCAGAATGGTAGCAAGGAAATCTTGGGTGTTGACTTGTAACTGCTGGCATCGGGCTATGACGGCTTGCACGGTGGCGTCAGAGCCGTGTGCTATCTCAAACAGGATATACTGCAAGACAAATACAAAATCATGATCACATCATACTCACAGCATTGCATCAAGTGCTCCCCTTTTATAATTTCCATGGCAGGTTCATATATAGAGCATACTACAGCAGCCTTTGAGAACCAACCCTGGCCAATGAGAGGCCACATTTACCAGTTCAATAGTGGTAAGTATAGCTGGTGAAACCAACTTCTTTGCAAACCCAGTTTTGGACCAGCCTCTTGGGCAGGTTCTCAAAGCGGGGACCACTGAATCATAAAAAACAAAAACAATGAAAGAAGGAAGGAAAGAAAGAAAGAAAGAAAGAAAGAAAGAAAGAAAGAGAGAGAGAGAGAGAGAGAAAGAAAGAAAGAAAGAAAGAAAGAAAGAAAGAAAGAAAGAAAGAAAGAAAGAAAGAAAGAAAGAAAGAAAGAAAGAAAGAAAGAAAGAAAGAAAGAAAAGGAAGGTGGCATGCCAGCTTCCATTTCCCGTGCCCAGTCCGCCAAAAGATAACCTTGGAAGCTCTGTCTGTTCCCCATAGTCTCTATGTCAAAATGTCTTTTGTATTCCCCCTGGCCAAATGATCTCCTGTCAGCCCCACCATCAGCATTATAAAAAGGGAGCACAAGTCAAACCACCAATTCATGCACTGCTTTACATCACATCAAAGTATTTTCAATATTTCTCTTACTCCCTGGGGTCCAGAATCTTTTTTTCATGTAAAATTTCAGTTTTGCAAACTTGGTGGCTTCAAACATCAAGAGAAGGCATTGAAACAGAGCAAAAAAAAAAAAAATAATGATAAATAATAAGGGACAAAGTGAGTCACTTTTTACCTTGTGTGTAGAATTTTCGATTGTGATGTCATTTGACAGTGGTCATGTGACAGGAGCTTTCCTTTCATGTCTGCCTGCGGCCTGAACTTTGTAGGGTCTCCCCCTCCCCCATGAAGTATTATATAATTAGTAACCTCCTGGCTGCATACAAAATGGTGTGCATTGGCCTGACCATGGGTATGATTAACAACTAACTAATTACCTAATTGGTGGCAACAGTCTTTCCATTGCCCTTTCTATTTTGCCCTCCCACCCCACCCCCACCCCCAAGACTGAGGTTCAACCATTTTATGTTTTCTTTCCACCCTATATGAGCTGCACAGAGAGGATATGACCCATTTTGACTGATCTTACAGAGACCTTTTTTGTCCTTCATACAAATGACTCCAGGCAGTACACATGAACCAGCAAGTCATTAAAACTTCTGAAATAAACTCAGCTCACAATATCTTTTACGATGTGCAAAGCAGACTAGATAATGAAAACAAACTGCTAAACACTTCTTAACTTTTTACAGTATTTTGAAACATCACCAAAATGCTTGAATAAAACATAATAAAGGACCAGGGGGCTGTTGGAATCCCCCACCCGCAGACTACAGGTCAACCATTTTTGTTTCCTTTTCAACCTACATGGAGAGAACATAGCCCATTTTGCCAGGGTCCTTTGCAAATTAAAGAATAATGATCAAGTTTTGTATATGTACAAATGCTTTGACCATGTTGTCTCTGTCTGATCTATCACATTATTACATCTGCCGTTCAAATTTTTTTTTCTTTTATCTTTTTTGGGAAGCTACATGTAATTCTAAGGCACCTGTCCACAGCCAAGCCAGGACTTCAGCACAATTTCAATGCTCTATGGGCCTATAAAAATTCATTTATTCATTAGCGCTGGGTAAACAATGGGAAATATTCACTTGAGCAGATCCTGGCAAGTCCCCATTCATGTCTGTGATTAGAACAGATGCTATGGCCTTAGGTGGCCCCGCCACCACAATGCTAGTTTTCCACACCACCGCCTCCTGCCAAATAGCTTTTCCATGTTACACCCAGTGGGGACCATCTCCACACACTTCAGCAACCCGCACCATACCCCACTGTCAATTTACACAGCTCGCTGTTCTTGCACAAACCTAGTAGTAATAGGGCATCTCAAGTCATTTTTCATTCCTCGAGCCTGCCTCTTGAAAAGTGGAGAGGTTTAACTATGGGCTGACACATCACTGTTGAGACAACTTCAGATGGTTCCTGTGTACTGAGCCTGTCTGCGCCTAAGTTGGTAGAGGGCCGGTGGGAAATCAGGTCCACCTACAAGCTGATCTAGACCTGTCTCCAATAAACTGCTTAAGTCAACTCAAGTATACATCAAATGGTGTCTTTCATCATGCAGGCCAGCTGTATGTCGTACGTGACTGTAAAAACCAGACTTTTCAATATCATTGAATTTTTTATACGGTCCCTCATTAGTTCTTGTGGGTGAATGAAAACTGAAATATTTGCCTTTGACACAAGGATTTCTTTCAATATTTTCAATCAAACACCAGAAACCAATAAGTAATTATAAAAATTTGCACAAAACAAGCCAATCCAGTGAGTACTTTGTCGAGCGATTTGTTTACTTAAGCAACAAGAGTTCTTTTAAGCCTCCAGTTGCACTTAACGCAAAATAGTATCTACAGAGGCAATTTCTTAATCATTTGTGGGCTTTTTTTTAACTAATCACATGCTCACTCATCTATTTCTGTTAGATCTTCATGAAGAAAGAAAGCAGTAGAGCTGTTGTATCAATGGCCCTTTTAACAAAAGGCAAAAATTCCGCTCTTTCTCTATGACCCATTAGGTATTACACGATACTCCCACTTGATGCATCTTTATGCTGTACTTCAAACAGTGTCTGCCCGAAAAGATGTGATGACGATCACCAAAAGAAAACAAAGACACCTTTTGAAATTTGGAGTACCTGTAATGCCTAAATGGTTAATTCAATATGCTATCTTCTCATTTTAATTCAAAAACATGTAGAATTTAACTTAAGCATTCCATTATACATCACCAAAAACAAACCAAGAAAAAAAAACACACACACCCCAAAAAAAAAAAACAAACAAAAAAAAACAAAAGCAAAACAAAACAACAAACTAAAAAAACGCAACTGACAGGACTTTCTGCTCGGGTTTCACATAATCGAGGTTCTGATGCTGATCCCAAATGTACCTACAATATCCTGAATCTACAAGCTCCCACTACAAACCCTGTTTTGTTTTTTGTTTTGTTTTTTTTAAATCAGATTTGGGAATATAAAGCATTTGACCTATTTTGTTGAGTGTCCTGTGAAAGACCACTCTATGTGTGTAACCACTTTTCCTGGGCTCAGAGGGTGATCATATATCAATTCTGCAGCAATGGGTTCTTTAAAAACTGCTACAGCACTGGATCTATGACATGCATTTGGCAATTCAAATGAACACAAGCCATTTGAACCCAATGTCCTCTCCATTGACTAAGTACATAAAGTCACACAAAGACAGTGGCTTACCACCATATGTCAATGTACCAGATGTTCAAGTCCTGTGTTCCCTTGAATATGATCACAAAAAGCAAGATACACCAGTCAATAGTGATGGGCCTCCAGATACTATGTATGTATGTATGTATGTATATATACATACATACATATATATACATACATACATATACATACAGTGGTACCTGCTGTCTGCAACCACTGCCATGAACAGCCACATTGCTTCCTGTGGCCACTTGGCTTGGATGTCGGAGTCAGTTGCTTTGTAAATTTACCTGCAGTGACAGGTCACCTGCTGTTAGTGGCCACTTTTTCTTGGCTGAAGTGGTGGCCACATACAGCAGGTAGCACTGTATACATGTGTATGTATATATATATATATATATATATATATATATATATATATATATACATTGTATATGATTACCCGTCAATTTGAAATGAGATAACCACTAAGCTGCGGGGGGGGAGGGGGGATTTTATTTCAAGCAGGTTTTCTGTTTCAGTGATCCTGCCATTTTTTTTCCCCATGTTCCATAAGCACTTGCTACTTAAGACCACCCATACTGCCCAACAAACACTGTTTCCTGTAGCGGCTTGTTTTCACGGCAAGTAACGCAACACGAAAAATGGGATCGTTGACCTCCTCACAAAAGCAAGACAGTATTTCATGTACAGTAGTTTTTACAGCAGATACTACTTTAGCATAATAAAGCTGAACTGAGCCCAGTACTTTCACTGCATCCACAATATGCATGCATATTGGCAGCACTGGCAGAGGTATAAAAACTGTGGCTGGCCAGGTGTCAGGCGTAGTTGTACTCCTGACAGCCAGGACAGGCGAAGGGTCCTACTGGTATTACACGGAGAACATAACACAGGGTGCAACTGTCCTCCCCTGTCCATATTAAGGCAATAGAACCCTCACTGCTCCAATAATGTATAATCATATTTGTAAAGCACACTATAAAAAAAATGGCAAGAGTGAAGCTGATATGATAGTATTGCCTTCCCTTGTTGATCACATTCATACCACATGAGTCAACTTTAGCCATAAATAATCAGCACTAATCTAGTGAGATGTAAGCATCGGCCATAACCGTCAAACGGCTGACACGCCACGCCACCACACCACCCTTGTGGATGTTGCTTGATATTGGGAAGGGTGGGGGAGGGGTGGAATGGTATTTTTCACTGATCACAAATCTTAGCAACCATGAAATTTAAATCAAATCAAAGTCATTTTCCCATTCTTCTCTTTCTCCCTGTCAAAACACCATGTAGCTCAAATTTATCTAGACTTTAGGTGCGGTAAAAAGCTCTGACAATCCCACATTCACGATGAGTTACCTCATGATTGTCAACTCTGTAACTTGTTCCGAATGGTGTGTACTCTGCTTTTAGTTACGAGATGTAGCATCAGAAGTGGTCGTGTTGATCACTCGATTGGCTTAGAAATGGCTATCAATTTAACGTCAAGCTAGTAGTGTACACACTGCATATTTGCATTTAATGTGATCCAAGGCTGCACTTTTTGTCAGACCCCTGCTCCCTGCACCACCCGACATTACCAGATGAAAAATAGTCGCTACAATTGAATTAATTACGCTGCAGATGAGTTTAATTGCACGTGCTACTCCTTGGGTGCATATAATTCCAAACTAGCGCTCTGCCAAACATAAATTAAGCTGTATTTTCTTTGAATGACACCGTCGAGACCACTTTGTCACACTCAAAATGGCAAATTGTCCAAATAATGGCCAGGTTATTCAAGACATTGCCATAGCAACAGCCCAGTAAATGACAGCTCACATTTTTTTGTCCCCGTCAAGTGAAGTTTAAATTCTTTTCGGATTCCTCAAACAAAAAGAAGACTGAAATAGTAGCTTTTCTCTAATTTCATCTAATACTAAGTGTGAGCAGGTGATTATTTGTATCGAAATGATGTCAAGTCCCATGGCAGCTATAGGTATAAAATGCAAAGCTAAATGCTCATAAGATAGGCAATGATTTGCCTCAGTTGATGAAAGCAATGACAAAAGTCACCAGTTCCGTTTATATAAAATCATGCCAAACTACTTCTGCTTCTTTGTATTTAAATCTCGCCGGTGGCAAGAAAATGATGTAAAACTCAAAGACATCAGAACTCAACTTCCCTGTACAGGAAGCCAGTGACATTACATGCAATACCACAGCTTCAAATGTTTAATACTAGTTATAATTATCATCGCTATTGATCAAAATAATTTGCTTGGCCATGACGGCACCCTTGAGAAGAAAGGAAAGAAAAAGTTTATATTACATCTTTCCATAAGTGGAGTGTGAATGGAAGGTTGTCCACTGCCTTGATGAACGTCTTCCGCACCTGAAAGCAGAATTACAACCGCAGACAATGTGGCCAAACAATCACTATAAATTAAGCGGCAATCCATCGTGGCATATTCATCTTGTCCAGTCGGGATTATTGCTGGGGACGCCTCAGTAAGTCACACACTTAATGAGGCACAACTTCAATCAAACATTCCAAACTGTTCCATTTATTTGATAAATTCACACCAGTGAGTATGCAACCATGTCATCGGAACAAATACAAGAAAAGCCTCCAATTAGCATGACAATCGAGCAAATTTGGTCATTGTTGAGATACGGGAAGTTCTTCACTGCTTACTGTGAGTACAGGGTAAAACAGGGCCTCACTATGATGTTTCTGAGATACACAGCTTGTCACTCAGTCACTTCTATAGTTATGTCCTGACCTCCATGGAGGGGACATTCCTATGGCTCGAGTAAGCTCTGCATTGATGAACTCATTAGTAGGTTTGACAATAAGCTAGATAATGATATTATAAAATCACCAGCAACCAACACATGATAAATTGATTAAAATATCTGCCTGGCAAATTTCTCTCTCAATGTGCTGCTCCAGTGGGCCCCAAATATTGTGAAGGCTTTAGGCACATGTGAAGAACATGAAGATCATAATGAGACAAACCCGTTAATGCATCACAGACTCAAACTCTCTCCCAACGATGACTGATGATGCATACTGAAATGAATGGCAACACAACCCATGACCCACAAAATGAAAACTGTGTGGAGATAAAGACGATGAATACCACGAGTACCGTACCCTCTTTGTGTCTTCTCTTATTGTCAACAAAGACACCCAATGCCAAATATTCTGCGACTTTTTCTACATAAACGGAAGATTCCACAACAGGATACAATCGCAATTTCCAATTTGACATTTGCATTGCACTGCAAGAAACATTGCTAAGAAATCTGAAGCAAATATTACAAGAGGGTACAGCAGGCTCCTGTGTCAAAGGACCATGTCCCTTCCATAATGGGCGGTATTTCACACAGAGCTCATCATATGGAGCCATGGTCATCCAATAGGCCTCCACTCACCCTGTACTGCTGACAAATGTGTCTGTACATTGGGCTGCACACTGCACATTTGAATTCCTCATGAAGGGAGCTTTCACTCAATTACTTCATAGTCTAGCATAAAATCAAGTGGTGGGTTTTTTTCTTTGTATTCATCTAGTGTGATATGCCATGCTCTACAATCTGTTCTTACTGGCAGTGACTTTCCAAGCAGTGGCACACACACATTAAAAAAAAAAAATCTTGCATGGAATAACATAGGGGGGGGGGGGGAGAGGGGGGCGTATCTTACTATAAAGCCCTCATCTTGCAGGGAACATCTTTGCCCACTTTTTTTTTTTTTTTTAAATTTTGAAAAACATTGTACAGTATTTGTTTCATTGTGTCAATAAATGCTTTGATATTTGTCTCATGCCCTCGGTTAGGTCATGGTGACCTATACATCATCCTTGTCTTTTGAGGTCAATTTGCCCCGTATCTGAGCAAAATCTGATCAGGCATTTTCAAAATATCAGTCACAAAAAACATCAGATATACAAGAGTAAAATAACTCTCTGCCACTGAAGAAATTGAAGCAGGGTAAAAAGGATTAATTCTGGTTTTGTCAAGATTAACTTCGTTCCCTTCATTTATACACAGTGTACGTTTACTATATTTTTGCAGATAATACTCGACACACATCAACACAATGTCACTCGCTGATGGATTCAGAGCATATTTGTTACAGTACCAAACAAACAAATTAGCAGTATTCAATTGTTGTAAATACTGACCTTTTATGTACCAAATACTTACACTGACTCCTCACTGTTTTGAGTTTTTAACCATTCATGGTGAAACCACATTATATTGTTATTTTCAAAATGTGGCAACGGACACAGAATAATACTCCAATCACCACCAGTACACACAGCTGTTAGACTGGTCCACAAATGCAGCCACATATCTGGCCACAAAAAAAAAAAAAATCATCTGTGGCCACACTTAGATATTCAGGGACCATGTACAACAAAAATCCACCTTCCAAAAAATCCAATAATAACTTGAATAGCGGATACACGCACACTCTCCCCCAATCTAATATCAATGTTTTCCTGGAATCAGGTCTTGGAATCTTTTTACAAATAAGGAAGAACAACAACTCCAAGGTCATGTTTCGATACGTATTTTGTTCACTTAATTTGACAATGTTTCTTGGGTTTTCAAGAAAATAGGTGAAAAAACACAATATTGCGTTTAACCCCATGCCCCCTCCCTTCCAAAGTTTTCTCAAAATTTTGAAAACCTCCTTTCTCTCGGTACATGGTCCCTTTAATTTGCATGCAACAAGTATGCCCAAACATTAATTCTTGGAAATTTTTCACCACAGGTGGATGCATATCATGTTTTCCTGACACTGCTGTTTGCCCAAACTACAGCAGCATGACACAGTCAGGCATTGTACACAGATCCACAGAATATAAAGTGAAAAAAAAGGCGTTTTACAATATAATTTATCCAGGAGCATGGTGGCTCTTTGCCTTTATTCAGTTTACAATGTGCAAACACAGTACAGCATGAACCTGATTTTCTATCACTGAAGTGCATAACTCAATATACATATAACCAGGTCTACTTTGTGGCAATAATGAGGCAACATACTTGGGCCAGTCAAAGTGCATTGGCTAAAGAACCTATCATGGAGGGTATTCTCACATTTGGAAGATTGCAGTATAACAGGGTTCCACCACACTTGTAACCTTGACATTAAAGTAGGAAGAGTACTCACACCTGCTCATTATCATTATCAATAAGGGTAATAGCATTCTGTGATTATCAGACAGGGGAGTCTCACAGTATGATGTCAGGTGAGAAATCAGCAACAGAACGAGCGTTGCAAACCCTTCTGCAATAATATGCAACAGAATCACTATTGTGGGCCATTACGGAGTTAAAGAAATTCAGTGTTTAAGGCCCTTGAAAATGGTAACAGGTAATAAGTTGCTGTTATATTCTCTCAGATGACCTGTTCCAGAAATTTGATGTTACAGGCCCTACCAGATGGTCTGGGAGATCTAGAGACCATCCTCATCAGCCTTCCGGGAATATTCTGTGACGGTAACTAGGTGTTGCAAGTACCACAGGGCGGTCCAACTCCAGCCTTCCTGGAATATTCTGTGATGGTGACTGAGTGTTGCAAGCCCCACAGGGCAGTCCATCACTAGCCTTCCTGGAATGTTCTGTGATGGTGACTGAGTGTTGCATGTTGCACAGGATGGTCCATCACTAGCCTTCCTGGAATGTTCTGTGATGGTGACTGAGTGTTGCATGTTGCACAGGATGGTCCATCACTAGCCTTCCTGGAATGTTCTGTGATGGTGACTGAGTGTTGCATGTTGCACAGGATGGTCCATCACTAGCCTTCCTGGAATGTTCTGTGATGGGGACGGAGTGTTGCAAGTCCCACAGGAAGGTCCATCACTAGCCTTCCTGGAATGTTCTGTGGTGGTGACAGCGTGTTGCAAGTCCCACAGGATGGTCCATCACCAGCTTTCCTGGAATGTTCTGTGATGGTGACGGAGTGTTGCAAGTCCCACAGGATGGCTCATTACCAGCCTTCCTGGAATGTTCTGTGATGGTGACCGAGTGTTGCAAGCCCCACAGGATGGTCCAGCACTGCCTTCCTGGAATGTTCCGTGATGGCGACTGAGTGTTGCAAGCCCTACAGGACAATCCATCACTGCCTTCCTGGAATGTTGTGATGGTGACTTGGTCTTGCAGGCCCCACAAGATGGTCCATCACTAGCCTTCCTGGAATGTTCTGTGATGGTGACGGAGTGTTGCACGCCCCACAGGACGGTCCATCACTAGTCTTCCTGGAATGTTCTGTGATGGTGACTGCGTGTTACGAGCCCCACAGGGTATTCCATCACCAGCCTTCTGGAATGTAATATTCTGTGATGGTGACTGAGTGTTACAAACCCCTTAGATTGATTTGTGACAGGCCATCTTTGAATGTTTGATGATGTGGACTCAAGTTGTGGGCCCTCTACAAGGATCTGTGACAGTCCAACCTGGAATGCTCCGTGAAAAGGACTCCATGAATGTTATGTGACAAAAACTTTTTGTTTCAAACTCTCCCATAATGGTCCATGAGTGCAAGTTTGGCTTTGCAGATTAACTTGCCCCACATGTGGCCTGGGACAAATTTTGAGTTGCTAAACCAGTCGGAATGGTCTGTTATTGAGAAAGCACTCTGGTCAACCTTCCAGGAATGGGCAGCTGCTGAAATCCACTGCTACAAACCCTCATGGCGAGCTGTGAAACAGAAACTCCTCTGCAGACCTACCTTCATTTCTTTGGAAATTAACCCAGCATCTGCTTAGACAGGCATCAATTCCACCGAATTTGTGATCCTCTCACAGAATCTTCTGCTTGTTTAACATTGCACATTAAAATACAAATCTCCTTTAAATGTTTATCATCTACCTCCCAAGATTTCCAATTTCACCTAAAGACAACACTGGAAACTTCTCATATCTTTCATGCTTCATGATGGACACTAGGTTAAAGTAAAGTAAAAATGAAAGGGTATCTCACCTGGTGAAAGTCAGCCTCCATGAAGTACAGCGTAAGAAGACTGGAAGTAAAGAGGATGTGCTGGCTACTGACTGCTGAAGGCTTTACATTGTCTAGTGGTTTCATACAACTGACCTTAGGCATGATGATCATATGTATGCACAGTGTTTAAGTCCAAACACTTCTCGCACTCAACCTCGTTAATTTATTTATTTCACTTTCCTTTGTTGGTTCAGTGCATCATGAACAAAGTGCCCCACACAAACTTTCCCTGAAAAAATTCTACCATCATAATTACATTAACACTGATAGCCTTCTAATCAGACCATCCTTCCTTCAACAGGAAAATGGTCACATTAAAAAGGTGGCCTGTCTTCAGAGAATGGGCACATTTTCTTTATGTGACAATAGCCTCTAAGACTAGGCCTTGACAATGGTTTGGGACACTCAATGTAATTTACAGGACACATAAAATTCAATAAAAGCATGCATATGATAACACCAACCAAGTAAGAAAAAAGTGCCAGCACAACTGTGATTCACAACCCTCACCACACTAGGATTTGACCCACATCTGTTACACTGTAGGCTGTGCACAGATTTGCCCTGCTGTGGAGCCACCAAAGCCCTTGGATTTTCTGTGACTGGTTGATTGAGAAAGATATAGACAGCTCAAATTTGGCCAGAGAAAGAGTTGTGAATCACTGCTCTGCTAGGGGTATGCATGAGAGGACAAAATTACATGAAAACAACAATTAACTCTTTCAGTGCCAATCGGGTCTTAAGTCGATCTAACTAAAGTCAAACTTAAAGTCTTAATTATCATGAGGATCTTAAGATTCGTATTCCTTGTGTAAAGAACTTTCATTTAAGTACCAGCATGTTCCAGAAAAAAGCTGTTGACTCAGTCCAACATTTGGCACTGAAAGAGTTAAGAAAAACTTCTAGTAAGGACTGCAGACGCATCACTGTGTATTGTGATAAAAAATTCATTTTTGCAGGAAAAGGAACTATATCTTCTACACATAATGTGCCATGAACAACAAATATGTTAATACCATTGAACAAGTCCAATGCCATAAACTCTCATTTCATGACTGAATATTCAACAAGAAACAGAATAAATATGTAAATAAGAAAATACTTTTTTTTCAAAAAAATGGCAACAAAAGCACTAGAAAGGAACTGACCTGGGTGAAAGCATAGCGAGGTCAATCTTAGCAATCTTTTACTGAATTCACTCTCCATTTTCACACTGTTCATACTGAAATTTTCACCCACACTGACCTGGGCATTTTTTCCAGTTCAGCTGGCATGATAATGAGTTTGCAAAAACCATTGGTTTAAAAAAAAAGCTGCCTACTAGTCTATGAAACTTCTGCTTTTAGTTCTCAATTTAAGCATAATAATTTTTTCTCCTCATTTTTCCCACGTCTCTTAAAGCAGTACTCCACATGTGATTACTGCTGTTTCAACGTGACTAACACCTGGGGAATTTTGAAAACATCTCATTATTCAATAAAAATGCACTGATAAATTCCCAGGTGTCACACAGAGCGGCCAATCAGTGAACAATAAAAAGGGAACCGCTGAAATCAAATCAATTCATCTTAGCTTCATGAGTGTATTCTGTCAAACCACAGCAACATTAAGTGTATCACTGTTGGCCGGTTATCCCAATGACATTTCGGACATACCAAGCTTTTTTTTTCCTTTTTGGATGATGGTATTAATATGGCAGGGTCAAAGCCCAGCTATTGATTAAACGAAAAGAAGGCAAACTGTGTTCCAAAGTCACTAGCAATTTTGTTTTTTATCTTTGTGTCTCTATTCAAACAATATCATGTACCCTGTCACTTCAAATGCTCAAAATAACAGCATGTTCAGTTATGGGTCAATAAATGTTCAGTATAATGTTGGCATGTAGAGAGAAAAGTTGTACATTACATTCTCCATAAAGCGAAGCATGCTGGGTTATCCAATATGGCCGTCTGGCACCACCCCTTCAATATGGCATTGTCACCATTTTGGAACGCATGTTCACAGGCCCTGATCAACAGTAAATGGATTCAAGTTTAAATATGTGTGTGTGTCAGGTAGTGTTTGGAGGACCGGGAGGAGGGGAATACACATTTCATTTCATTTTGTCTCTTCATAATTTATACATCGTTCATTACATTAATTTTGTTCCTGGTGTTTTCTTTTTAATTTGTGCATTATCCATTACATTTGCTCCTGATTTTGACAAATAAGTTAAAACATCATCAATTGTCGCAGTGTTTTGAAATGAGTACACAACAGTAATTAGTGTGCACGCAGCAAGGTGAACATCAACTAAAATCTTATCTCTGAGTCTAGATCAAACTAATTACCCATTTCAAATGTGTTTCACCCCACTTCAATAGACAATTAACCTAAATGTTTTATCAGTACACAGCAAATGTTTTTTGGGGGGAGGGTGATTTGTTTGGGGGTTTTTTCTTCTGTTCACCTGAGAGCGAGGCCCACGTTTCCTGGCATGTGGCGCACCAGTTTCTCATAAGCTGGCATGAGCTGGTCTGGTGGAAGGCAAGACAAATAGGCATCAACCACGGAGTTGTGGAAGGTATAGTCTGTCCAGTAGTGACTTGAACTGTGGGGTAATCTGAACCTACTGGGCATACCGGTCAGACACCTGTCTACCAGGTCAGCCAGGGTCCTGAAGTCTTCCACAGGTTTCTTTGACTGTGACAGCTTCATCTTGTTATAGTGTATGTATCTGTCAAAGGGAGAGTATATACATTAACCATTCCCTCTTTAAACGGACCAAAACCTGCCCCAGACAAAATGTTGTCTGCTTTCTCAATACTAAGTGTCCATGAAAGAGAATTTGAATAAGAATTGCAGTGAAGTCCTGTCAAAACAGCAGGTACTCGGTCAACTTTCTGTCAAAACAGTCTCTAGGTCAACAACTTTCTGTCAAGATAGGCCCCAGGTCAACAACTTTGTGTCAAAACAGTAGGTTTTAGGTCCAAAACTTTGTGTCAAAAACAGCAGGCCCTTTGTCAACAACTTTGTCATAACAAGTCCCAGGTGACAACTTTCAATCAAAACAGTGGGCTTTAGGTCAACAACTTTCTGTTAACTCAGTCTGAATTTAATGGGACAGCATCAAATGAATTACAGACTCTATGCTTAAACTTTTAAATCAAAGTTTGGAGGATTCTGATTTGTAAAAAAATCTACTGCAAAGGCACGACATATTTTTGCACCAATTATTCACAACACTAAGTATTTAGAACATATTAGTCATTTAACTGCAACATTAACCCCCTCCTACCCAAAGGTGTCAAGTCAACAGCAAAGTCTGTCCCCAAGTATATAACAGAATTCATATTTGATATTTCACGTATTTTCATAAAATAAGTGAACGGTTACTAGCAAGTGAAAGAATGACTTGCCTGCACGTTAGTTCTACTTACGCCAGCCACACTTTCTGGACATCCTTGGTGTTTAGTAGCGTGCACAGAGCGGTCTCGTATGCCTCCACTGCCTGATTGTCGTCCCCCTGTAGGTGCAGCAACAAGCTGAAACATGAACACAACTTTCAACACTCACTTTTACTGTTTTCAGCACTTGGACGAACTGGACGTCCTTATGACATGGTGGGCCTAACCTCCCACTCTTCAAATCTTGTCTACAAAGGCAAAAACAGCACTTCCCTTGAACTGTCCCCGCTTGTATGGGTCAAAACAAACATTTATGAGTGAGACCTGAAATAGGATTACCTAGGAATGAATTATGGCGATTTATATTTGTATCATGCAAAATTGGAAATGTATCTGAACGTGTGATAACGGACTCTACTTCCCTCTACAACATACAACCTGGAGATGCTTTCCACTCACATGACACAACTTACCCAACACCCACCAGATGGCACTGTATTACTAAAATTCGCTGTATTGTACCTTCCAGCCTCCAGATGGCTGCACCGACTGTCTACATTTTTCATCAGTTAAAACCTTCTGCACGCTTATCATGCAGGAACATGATTGCAACATTTTCTCTCGCTCACAAAAAACAAGGAGAGAGAGACAGAGAAATAAGACAGTTGGCTGGGGGGGGGGGGGGGGGGGGCTTTGCTACTTGGTTAAAAGGGTAACATTTTGAAAGGCTGCTCTTTTAGAATTCCTGTCAAACTTGTTCTGTGTGCTTATATACTCACCAGTAATTGAGCCACAAGTAGCAGTGTTGCTGCCTGACCAGCTCAGTGGTCACCCCTTCCTTCCAGGCCAGAGGCTGGAAATTTAGTGGCAGACTTTGGCCCAGGATTTGGCTGTAAAGCAACCAACCTTTGTCAAGAATATGACATTTATACCACATGTAATGTCTCCACCCCTGCTCCCAACATTATAAACTGCAGACAAATCCTTGCGTATCCAGCAAAAATTGAAAATTCATCAAATATGAAACAAATTTGAGTAAAGTGTAGCACCTTTAGGTGCACATTGCAGAATTAAAAGTTTCAGTTTAACTTTACTTAAAAACTGCCACCCATCCACACACACAAAGAACATTCCTGTCCACCCTGCCTGATAAGTCACACAAGCTAATAACTATAAAACACTTTCATTTATTCAAAATACAAATGTATACTGCATGCATGTATATTTTTCCCAGTTTTTTTGTTTTTTTTTTTTTTTTTTTTTTTGGATCAGAATGACAATTTAAGCCAACAACGAGACATAAAAGCAACAGCAAGGCAATGGGGACACTGTGTATCTACAAGTTAGCTCCATAAATACTATGTCAGCTTTACCTGTCCCTGCCAAACTACAACTCACCAATAAAGTAAATTGGGGTCACACAACTTAAAGTCCTGGGTATCAACCTCAAACAGCTGAATGGGGCAGTTTTCCAGGGACTCGAGCGCACCATCTTGGTTTCCCTGAAGTAGAAGGTCAACAATACACACATCAACTCCCATCCTGCCCGATTCAAACCACCCGAAAATGCCTGCATGTAAAATGTCAACTGGGTCAACATTTTAGGTAAATTTCTCAATGACAGAAAATATTTTCACCAAAAAAATTATAAATGGGTCCTGTCAGAGTAACATGGCCAGGTCAACACTTTTCCATGGAAGTGGTTTGGGGGTATAACAAACTCCTCTACAGAAACCTGCTGCCTCAGTTTTCATTGTGACCTGCAATGGGTTAATAAATGAGGATAATTCAGTTAACATTTGGGCTGAACTCCTCCCAGGTCATCAGAGCTAATCTGTACAGTGATTTGTAATTGGTATTTACCAATACTATAGTAAGCAAGATACAATGTGTTTTAACAAGACACAATATGTTTTAATAAGAAACAATGTAATTTAACATGCCAGATGCTTTTTGTAAACAAGAAAATTGTCCTAACATTCATCCAACTTACATACACCCATGTTCAAATAAAATGATGTAGACATAATTACATTTCTTTACATGGCAATCACTGTATGGGACAGCTTATTCCAGTAGCTACAATTACGAAGAATAAATCTGAACCAAAGTGCAACTGGCCACAGGCATAAGATGATAACCTACCTGAGAGAGTTCAAATGTAGCAGCACCATGATACAATTGAGCACAAAATGGGTTCTCTACTAAGGCACTGGAAAACACCTACCAACACAATGAAGATTTAGTTGATGTCATACCTGTTCATATATAAGAATATATAGTTGGGTTATGTTTAGCACATGCTGAAATATATTATCTAACAATTTTGTACAATAATGCACAGATTTAATTTTTATTTATTTTAAAAGCTTTAAAAGCAATATCCAATTTTCAGAAATAGTTCACAATAGCTACCAGTTCTGTTCTATATGTATTATAATCATGTTCTAAACTAACCTGGGAACCAGGAATTCAAGATCCATTGACAGTAAGCAGTCTGTGATACCCTGTCAATAATCTTCAGGTGGTTCCAATAAATTTCTTTCACTTAATCATACAGGTTCTGTGAAACTTCATCACTTCATCATACACATGGCAGTAGATTACAAAGAAATACAGACAATACATTTGCCCTTACATTTACAACTCTGGCTGAAATTATATGTTATGTTGTGGACTTACATCTCTGGCTGCTGTGGCATTGTCCTGTGCTTCAAGCTGAGCCAGGGTCAGGCTGAGTGGGGTACATAAGGGACAAGTCTGCAGTAGTTTCCGACACTCTGCCTTGGCTTCCTCCACACTGAAGTCATACAAATATTGCATTCATACTTTGCCACAAACTGTGCCACTTTTAAAATGGCAACTTGGGGGGAGGGGGGGTTGTGTTAAAAGGCACCTGTAAGCACTGTGACAGACGCCAATACAGGCACCAACATAAACGTGCCTCCAAACAGCTTTTGTCCATTAGGAAAGTGTCAATTCCAAGAATATAACTTGAGTATATTACATATTTTTTTCAGTGATGACATTATTCAGTCTCAGGTTAACTCATTCCACCCTGATAGAGGACCAAGTCAACAGTTTTCCTTTGCGCGCTCTGGGCGAATTACATCCAGAATGCTCCAAGGAAAGCTGTTGACTATGGGCATATAATTTGGAATGATCTTCCATGCAAGTTTTATCCAAAATTTTTTTAAATAATCCCTAAATTAGTAAAACACGGTTAGCAGACGACATTTAGATATTAGCGGGAAAAAGCATCATTAGGGTGGAATGAGTTAACCCGCCTCAATAAACAGGACGCTGGGCAATATGGACCCTCAATTCAACAAAAAGTCACAAGTTCAGCCAAGATAAGTGACAAATAACATGATTTAAAAGGCAACTCACAATTTTTGAGATGCAGAGGACACCATTTCAAAAAGTAAGTTTTCAGTGTTTCTGTTGTACTGTTGCCAGGCAACCTCTGTAAAATTTGCCTGCACTCAGTGTGACTGACATTTATGATGACAGTGTCATATAAACAACAGGTCTGAGGTAGGTGATTTTTCACAATTTGTGCAGTACCTACATCAGGCTTCCCTTTAAGCATAAAATGTGCACATATGATGCACAGATATTTTCATGTGACCCTCAAATTTGAAATTTGTGGGTACAAGAGACCCCTGGAAATCCTAGAAGAGAGAGGACCCTGAATGTTGATTGAATACATTATTGAAACTTTTTGTTGCCTGTGACCCTCTGGGACAACTGGAAACCCATCCCCCCACCCCCCAAAAATGCTCTCAATGAGTGTGGAAAACCCTCTGAAAACAATAACAAGAGGGCTGTGTGAACAGCCCATGCTCAGCTGATCTTGACATTCATCACACTTGCAGATCTATGAACTTGGGAAAGGATCAAGGTCACCCATGTTCTGAGTAAGTCTGACCATTATAAAAGAACACTAACATGTGCAACATCAAGGTTCAAGTAGTTCTCAAGTTATAATGAAGAGTAAAATTCATGTATATTGCACTGTGACCCCAGAAATGAGGTCAAAGTCATTCATGTACTGTCTGAGCATGACCTTCATACAAAAACATTAACATGTGCAACATCACAGTACTAACTCAAAACAGATCTCAAGTTATCAAGTAAGCAGTAAATTTTGTGTCAGTTGTCCTGTGAATTAGCACTAGAATACCCATTGACTTCCATAGTAATCAATAGGAAAGCTGCATTGATCGATAAGTACCCGAGTTGAAAATACTTAAAAATCAGGAATCTAAAGCAGTGCCACCTAGTAAACAACTTTGTTTGACCCTTCAACAAGAACATATCCATCACATTTCACTTTAATCTGACTGACAGTTCTGAGAACAAGTGAAAAATAACAAAACTATATAAAAAATTCATTAAAAAAAATTGCAGTGCCACCTGGTGAACAAATTGGGAACTATGTGTCCCTGGCAGTGTCTATGAACGATATCAAAACAACTGGGTGAGCAGTTTCACAGGTGAAGAGTTTTTAAGGTTTGCCCCCAAAAAACGAAAAAAAATTATAAAAATTCCAAAAACCAATAGAGCGTGACCATTTGAACAAACTTGGTAGAGATCCACCCAAGGCACATCCCCACCTAGTTTCAAGTAAATCTGGCCAAAATTATTTAAGTTATAACCATTACAAGAAATTCCCATGTTAAAACTTTTGTAAAGATTTTTGAAAAAAAAAAAAATCATAAAAAAACCAAAATTCATTGGAACATGACCATTGGAATAAACCTGGTCGACACCCACCCAAGGTACATCCCCACCAAGGTTGAAGTTAATCTGCATGACGGTTTTGGAGAAGAAGTAAAAAATGTGAATTAGCATTAGAATACTCATTGACTTCCATAGTAATCAATAGGAAAGCTGCATTAACCCATAAGTACCCGAATGGAAAAAATCTTTAAAAATCAGGAATCTGCAGCATTCTCACATAGAGTACAACTTTGTTTGACCCTTCTACAAGGAACATATCCACCACGTTTCAGCTTAATCTGAGTAAAGGTTCTGGAGAAGAAGTCGAAAATAGCTAGAACACACAAAAATTCATAAAAAATTAGTAAAAAATTGCAGCGCCACCTGGTCAAGAATTAAGAACACAGAGTCCCTAGGTGTCTTCTCGTGTGATATCAGAGTGATTGAGTAAGCGGTTTTGGAGAAAAAGATTTTTCAAGATTTGTCCAAAAAAAGAACAAAAAAAATCATTAAAAATCCAAAAATCACTGGAGCATGACCGTTTGAACAAACCTGGTCGACACCCACCCAAGGTACATCCCCACCAAGTTTGAAGTTAATCTGCATGACGGTTTTGGAGAAGAAGTAAAAAATGTGAATTAGCATTAGAATGCTCATTGACTTCCATAGTAATCAATAGGAAAGCTGCATTGACCGATAAGTACCCGAAAGGAAAAAATCGTTAAAAATCAGGAATCCGCAGCATTCTCACATAGTGAACAACTTTGTTTGACCCTTCTACAAGGAACATTATCCACCATGTTTCAGCTTAATCTGAGTGACGGTTCTGGAGAAGAAGTCGAAAATAGCTATAACACACAAAAATTCATAAAAAAATAGGAAAAATTGTAGCGCCACCTGGTGAACAAATTAAGAACTAGGTGTCCCAGGGAGTGTTTCTGTGTGATATCAAAGTAATTGGGTGAGCGGTTTCAGAGAAGATTTTTTAAGATTTGCCCAAAAAAGAACAAAAAAATTCATTAAAAATCCAAAAATCAATGGACCATGACCAATTCAACAAACTTGGTAGAGACCCACCCAAGGCACATCCCCACCAAGTTTGAAGTGGATCTGGCTGACGGTTTCGGAGAAGAAGTCGAAAATGTAAATTGTTGACGGACGACGGACGGACGGACGGACGACGGACGGACGACGGACGGACGACGGACGGACGGACGACGGACGGAGGACCATAAGATAAGCTCAGCTGACTGACAAGTCAGCTGAGCTAAAAAATGAGCCCTGCCTAATTTGCACTGTACAATAGCTACTGTTTTGAGAGACCACTCCATTGCAAGACCACCTGCCTCTTAGACCACATTTACTAGGTCCCGACTCCATCTTTTCCATGTTGTTTGGCCTCTTTTGAGAGATCAGTCTGCTGTATGCGATTATTTTCGGACCTGCCCTAGAGGCAGCCTCTCAAAAAGAGAAACCTCTGCACATTATATGTTGGTGAGCACAACCTGCATTTCACATCAGGAACAGTTGATGTGAACATAGCATGGAATGACTTCACCGAGTTTGTTTTAGCACCATGATGAAACAAAATTAACACAAAAAGCAGTCAATCATGTCACTTTATGGTGCAAGCTTTTTTTTTCCTATCACAAGAGTTTTGGGTCTTTTAAGCTGACACATTCAGTCCATCATACAGGTAGAGCTGTATTGATATACACTTTGCCCAAAAATCTATTCTTGTAGTGCTGATCATAACAACAATTATACAAATCTGAATTATTATAGCGTTGCAAGTTTACAATTTCCAGTAATTAGACCTGCCATTCGAGTGCCAGCACCTGTATGCTGGCAGAGGATGACGATGTCCAGTTCAACAGCTCTCCTTAGTGCATTGCACCCAAAATGCAGCGAGGAAAGTTGTTGATTCATCTACAATTTAACATGAAGAGAGTTAATACTACATACCAACAACTGTTAAATTTGTGACGTTCTTACTGATACAGGCACTGGAACATCTCACTGAGCAGATTTCAGATCAAATATGGCTCTCAAATGAAAGAAGGCAAGCAAGATCTACAGAAATGCCAGCATAAACAGACAGGTCACCAAACCTGACAGGTTAACTTACAGCATAAACAGACAGGCTACCAAACATGTTGGGTTAACTTACAGCATAAACAGACAGGTCAGCCACCGTGACAGGTTAACTTACAGCACAAACACACTGGTCACCAAACGTGACAATTGAACTTACTTTCCCTGGACCACATTGAGCAAGATCAAGTTGCGATACAGGGGCATACAGGCCTGCATGTTCTCCTCGGCAGTCTTGTCGGTACTTGTACACTTACGACAAGCTTCCAGCAGCAGACGCTTCAGGTCTTTCTTGGATTTCAGTGGACACAAAAATGGCTCCTACAAAGTTGATGGAAATGTCACGATTATAACAGGAGACTGTGTTGATGTCCTGGAAGCATGGCAAACCAGCTTTTCATGGTCATTCCCATCACAAAATTAAAATTTGGCATCTGCTGAACTTCTCTGCACACACATCAAAGTACCAAAATGTTTCTGTTTCTGAATTTTGTATTATGAAAACTTGTCTGGTTAAGCCCTGATTAACAACTTTAAGGCAACTGAAAGCAAAAAACATGGGTGGAATATTGCAGTGAGCGTCATTGATATACATGATGTGTACACCTCAGCTACCAAGAAAACAAATTTTTTGTACCCCCATTTCTCTTTTCCGTACCCAAGTCCAACACTCTTTGAAGCCAGACCCTGATCACTGCACACCCAATGTCAGCCAGCTTGTTTCTCACTTTCTCGTAATATCTTAATTACTAGAGCACCTGCCTGTGTCCAGTTTCCTTTACTTCATGATACAAAATAGATGCAAAAGTTCACTTTCTATCAGCCAATTTTATCATCAATGTGTCAATTCAATTTAGCATTTTCTGAAAACTAACATTACCACATTTTTGTTTACATTTGAAAAGAAAAGTTAATGAACAAAGCTAATTTGAGCCCCTAATCTATTGACTAAAGTGCTATCTCATTGATTACATAATAGCAAAAAGGTTAAGTTACTGGACATTGTTTCAAGTCCAGGTCAAGTGTGACCCCTCAAGCCAAGGCTTGCAAGGGGTGAAAGCCACCGTGTGAAATGGCTTTTAGCCGGGTATCTTCAGCTGAAGTGCACACAGCATGGACCAGAGTTAACTCACTAAAAGACAGATATCCTCACCACCCCTCACACATGGACCTTGTGACCTTGAAAATGAGGTCATCGTCACCAAAATGCATATATCGGATCAAGAAATAATGTCAACGTAGTATGGAAGTAAGTTTGACTTTGATGTACACTGGGAATCTGAAAACAGTTATCTCACCAAACTCCATCTGTAGATGGTATAAAATTGAAATTGCAGCTGGATTCTTTCCACACAGAAATAAGGCAAAAAATTTATCACATTCTTCTGTTCATTAATTTTTCCTTGTAAGCAGTTCAACGGATCTACAAACCAGACTGATCAACGCTGTGTGTATCTACAAACGTGGATGATTGCTGCTCTGTGTGTGTCTACAAACCAGGCTGATCGATGATGTGTGTATCTACAAACCAGGCTGATCAATGCTGCATGTCCACAAACCAGGCTGATCAATGATGTGTGTATCTACAAACCAGGCTGATCAATGCTGTGCATATCTACAACCCATGTTGAACAATGCTGTGTCTGCAAACCAGGCTGATCAATGATGTGTGTATCTACAAACCAGACTGATCAATGCTGTGTGTATCTACAACCCAGACTGATCAATCCTGTGTGTATCTACAACCCAGGCTGATCAATGCTCAGTGTGTGTCTGCAAACCAGGCTGCTCAATGACGTGTGTATCTACAAACCACGCTGAGCTGTGTACCTACAAACCAGGCTGACTGATGCTGTGTCTGCAAACCAGGCTGATCAAAGATGTGTGCATCTACAAACCAGGCTGATCAAAGTTGTGTGTATCTGCAAAGCAGTAAATGTACAGACATACCTTGTTGACAAGTCTGCCCGGATTGTTGTTGCTGGGATCAAAGAGACTGGGCGGCAGGCTGCGCACTTCTATCACATGTATATAAACCAGCCAGGCCAGGCACAGGTCGGTCACCAGCAGCTGGTTGGTCAGTGCCTTCTGCTGGTCCGTCTTTGGCCTCACCACAGTCTGCCAACACAGAGAGTTATCACACTCACCCTTGGAGAGTAGCAGTTCTGCCTATTGAATAGTTTACTGTATTGATAGATGGTCTTTTAGTACACATTTACTCAAATCAGAAACTAAATTTTGTGCCTCCACAGGATGTTAAAAGCCAACAGTTTTACCTGAGTGAAGTTCATGTTTCAGATAACAAGTATCATTGTGTTGTAAGCAAATGAAATTTATATTTGATATGTTGAATATGTGATGACCACACAAGGGAATGACACAGGTCACCAGTCTTTGTTGTTCCACCATGATGATACACCAACAACACCAGACCAGTTAATAATGACACTTTATCATGTACAAGTTTTCTTTTATTTCTTTTTCTTTTAAAACATTTTGAAATAGAATATGGCCACTAAACAGATAAATTATCTATTCTTGATACATACTGCACGTAACTAATTTACAAACTACACCAGTATGAAGGCAAAGAAATCAATAGCAATAATGACCTAGTTTTTGCATATAAACCACCACTTACTTAAAATCCCCATTAACAGGTGCTCTTAGACTTACACAAACAAAGACAAAGTCAACAAAGAACTGCACCATACAAACCTGGAGTATCTGTACTCCTGTCTTCAGCCTTCCACTTTGAACACTCACTGCCACCTGGTATAGAATGACTTCCAACACCTGATGGGACTTTACTTCTTGTGCTTCAACGCTCGTCTGGCACAGGAACTCCTTTATCTTATCACAGATAGCATCTTTCTCCAACACACATGATGCAAGCATCAGGCGCTGAAACATCAACATCAAATAGTTGACAGAACATGCGGTTATTAACAATCACTATGGAAACATGTGCCAAGTTACACGACTTGATCGGTATGTTCAGTGTCTGAATATTTATTACACGTGATCAAGATTTATGCTCTGTTTTCGGTGCAACTGTTTCACCACACAATGTACAGTGAAACCTCATTATAATGACACCATCTGTTCCCTGAAATTGTGTCAAATATCTGAATGCCACCTAATGAATCTCATAACACGGAAAATGTACTTTTTGTTCCTTAAAATGTATGTCGTTGAGTGAATATGTTGGGTATCTGGGTGTCACTGCAATGAGTTTTGACTGTATATTGTTCTACTTACACCATGCCAAACACCATGCGATGTATTTCTTCCTGGTTACACCATCCACACCATACAGGGTAACTACCTAATAGTTACAGCAGGATAAACACCACCAATCTAGTTACCACACTATATGGCACCTTAATTTTCCATCCTGCCAGGCAAAAGAAGTCTCACTTGGCAAACAGGTTCCATAGTCAATTAAATTAGTGAAGAATTTGTTTTAGTGTTGTAAAATATCCTCACAGAAGTCCCGTGGGTTCTTACGTGAGGCAGTCCTCACTGCAGGCATACATTACTAAACTGAATACAATACAAGCTGTTTGTGAGAGAGGACAGTGCAGCAAGACCTACCTTCCACCAGAGATCATAGCTTGGTGCATAGTGTACAGCCTGCTCACATAGATGCTGCAGGTCTGTGTTTTCCTCGCGCCGTGAGTACAACTCCAAGTAGTGAGTCCACAGCTTGCTGCAGGATCGATTGGCTTCCAGCGCCCTCGCTAAGACATTCAGTGCCTGGTCCAATGAGCTCTCTGACGTACTGCACAATCAAAGGACATATATGTTAAAAGATAATCATATTCACTTTGAAAATGTCCACCTTTAGTATCAATTGTCTTTGTTTAGCATTAAATAATTTGGACATGGACCTTCACCTCTTCGAGTAATCAAAGCACCAAGGCCTGCCTGTCTGTAACTGTGTACCCCAAACAGAACAACAAAGTTTTTGGTGAATCAAGCAATTTCAACATCACAGTCTGTCAGTACAGTTATTGAGTTGACATATCCCGAAGCATTTGCATATTAACCCTTGAAACATCATATTAAACTGGGTCAACAGCTTTCCATGGCACACCATGCACATGTAGAGGAAAGGTGTTGACAATCGCAATGTTATCCTGGTAAGTGCCCCCCCCCCCCTTGAAATTTTAATCGAAAATATTTTGATTAAAGATGATATTTAATAAAATGGATGAAGCAGGACACTTTTGAAATCACAAGTCATTTTAAAGGGAAAGCTCATCCTGCTTTCCACCAGATGGCCAATGCCTGTCAATCCTTTGCATTGTGGTAGGATAGTATAAACAATCCCTTATCAACCCCAGGACGTAGACAACAGCTCAGCCAATGAAAACCTATCAGAACTGCGTCTCACAGGAAAATGAAAGGAAAATATGATCACTGTAGTATGACCTCAGAGCTAATGGGTCCACCTACTACCCCAAAAGTGGACCATTTTTTCATGAGACTTCTCTTCACTTTTAACACAGTTTGACTAGGAAAGCACTAAACAGAAGTACATGTATCAATCAGTCTGACGTCAAACACTGAGATAATAACTGCTAACTGTCAATACTGTCTACTTTCCATGGGTTTACAAAAGCTACTGTCCACTGGACTTTGTCAAGGTCACTCTGGCAAGTACACGCACTGGTTAACTATATATGCTGGTTCAGTTTTTCCCTGGAATATTCACATTTGACATTTATGTTCTATTCAACACAGAATGGGGGTGGGGGTGGGGGTGGGAGCATGACAGGAAGGGTATGTTAACATCAATGTCCATAAATTAGATACATAAAAACATCACATAATTTACCTTGTGTTACAAGACAGTTTCTTGTAGGCCAGTTTGAGCCAGAGGTGAACATCTGTTGGCGAGTCCAACACAGCCGTCTCCATGTCCTGTACCTCCTGACCAGACAGCATCCAGTACCTCACATCCTCCTCGTTGATGATGTGGTCCTCAAATATCATGGCTGAGCCCTGGGACTCTGGGTAAAGTAGCATGCGCTATGTCAACATTAACACTGCATACACTTGGAAACAAAAACAATATCCAATTTCATCAGGCATTTGATTTCAGCTTATCATCAACATAATAAAACAGTGTACAGTGGCCCCAGAGTTCCCCATGGCCAGGCCATAAAAATTATCACCTGCATCACTCACTTGTCTTTTGCACCTAATTTGATTTCAACTTTTTATGAGTACAAACTGATATTTATCTATACATGTACACATGGTCATTGTGCAGCTGTAGTCACCATTCAATCTACAATCAAATTGGGATAAACAAGAATATAGCCTGGCTCTTGGTGGTAAAATGAGTGAGCCCAGTTGTGGGGCAGGAGTGCTATTTAACACTTTCAGCGCCAAATTTTGGACGGAGTCAACAGCTTTTCTCTGTGTGCATTGGCCGCAATGCGCCCAATGCACACAGAGAAAAGCTGTTGACCTGCGATATTCTCTCTGGAATTATAGGCATACTGGTAGTTGAATGAAAGGTCTTTTTAGGAGGAATATGAATCTGAGACCCTAATGCTAATTCAGACTAGTTTGACTTAAGTAGATCGACTTTCATCGTGATTGGCACTGAAAGAGTTAAGCTCCCTATCAGTTTGAGTACAGAATTCCTGTGACATGGCACAATGTACTACTATACTGCCAGGATACCATCATTTGTATTTACCAAGAAAACTGAGCCTACCTTTGACGTGTGGAAACTGTACTTTGTTGTCTGCATCCCCTGGTTTTTGTTTGAGGACTTTGTCTTTCTGGGTAGGTTTCCATCGTCTTGCCTCATAAAAGGCTGTATACGGTGGCACTGGGCAACAAAAACATTATCAGTTTATACTTTAAGGGATACCACAGGGAAAATTGTTAACCATTTCAACGCCACCTACTTCAACACATCCTTGTTACAGTCAAACACACCACAGGAAAATGACTTTTTCTGTATAACTTTCAATTACTTTCCCCAGCGATGATTTGTAATCATTAAACTGATGTGCATCTTCTTTAGAGGCTACAGGTAAATAATTCTGTCACCTTAAAACTGTTTTTTTTTTCTGTAAAATCTGAAGGGTCCCATCAGTTCAATAACATGCCTTTAATCTCAATCAACAAAATTCTAGGGCACTGCTAATGAAGAAAGTGCCTCACCGTGGCCCGCCTGCTCGTTGACTTTACTGACCATCAGCAGACACTGCTGGTCTGCAGTCATGATGAAGTTCTGCTGTCGAAACCTCTGTACATAATCACCTGAAAAACACGGCATCTCAGCACAACTGATCATACATGTGATCTCAAACTAACATATACCACCACAAGGATGTCAACATATCTATCCAATGACAATTAATGCATAACTACAAATAGGGTTTTAAGTTTTCCATACAGCAACAGTTGTATTATCATAATACTGATTACGGCAACCAAGAGATCTCATCCATTTACCTCTGGCTCAGAAGGCATATCCGAGCAAAATTTGGACACACAGTCTACCCATGCCTTTTCCAAACATGACTGACCCATAGAGGACATTTCTGCATAATCTGTCAACATGTTTTTAATTACAGTGTACCACAATGGACTCACTGAAAAGTTAATCCCAATGACAGTATACCCTTCTCTCCAAGACAGGAAAAATCAAAGTTGTTGTGCTGTAACTTACTGATAAGTTTTGGGACATCCTGTGGCTGTGAGTCTGGTTTAACCCCAGCAAGACTGGGGCAGTAGGAAAGTATATCTTCAAGAATTTCGTCCTGACTCATGGTATGGTCCTCTTTGTGTTGCCTGGTCAAGTCACAAACAATACGTAGTAAGGTCATTACTGGTAAAAGAGTAACAACTCAAGAATTTTAAACGGTTTGCAATACACCACTGCACCTACTGCCTTTCATTTTGCTTCAATAACAAGCATCCCAGTAAATTTTATAACAAAGTATCTCTCAGATACTATTTGCTACAATAATAGTGCAAGATAAGTAGCAGTAAAACTGATGTACAATTGGAAACATGGCAGTGGTCACTACGGCCAATTTTTTATATACAAGTTGCCTCCAAGTGACTGCAAAGCTTACCATTTAACATGGCCTTTTGCTCTCCCCTTCCCCCGATTCTTAAGTTTTGTGTGTGTGTGTGTGTGTGTGTGTGTGTGTGTGTGTGTGTGTGTGTGTGTGTGTGTGTGTGTGTGTGTGTGTGTGTGTGTGTGTGTGTGTGTGTGTGTGTGTGTGTGTGTGTGTGTGTGTGTGTGTGTGTGTGTGTGTGTGTGTGTGTGTGTGTGTGTGTGTGTGTGTGTGTGTGTGTGTGTGTGTGTGTGTGTGTGAAGCCAAAACCAAAGTTTCACATGCTTGCCATTTCATGTGAACATAATGTGGAATGACATCACCATTTTGTTTTCTTTTGCACCATGATGAAACACCATAAACACCAAACCAGTTGATAATGTCACTTTATGGTGCACAAATACTTTTAAAACCATTTATGATACCCAAATATTTCAGACTCTTTGCCACTGAAGAACTTATGTAGAAGGTACATGTAATGTAGACAATACATACAACATACAGACTATACCAAAACTATAGACAAACCAAAAGATAGACTACTTGATAAACTATACATTACACAGACTATACATGTAACATACATGTACTAAGCGCAACATGCATGTTCACAAGCAAATGTACCTTCATTTTTTCAGGATTCATACAGCTTAGCAGCTTTCAAATTCAAGGACTTATCCAGGACTTTCCAGGCCCTTTTTACCAAAATTCAAGGACTTTCCAACTTAATTGATTTTCCTTTTTTGTGTCTGGCTGTCTTTTGTTTCGGGTTTCTACAATGAGAGGGGAGGATGTGATTGAGCTAACCTAACTGCTGGAGGAAGGTGTATTAGTGAACATTTAAAATTCAAGGACTTTCACAAGGATTTTACTGCAAAAACATTGATTTTCAAGGTTTTCAAGGCCTGGAATTAGCATGCAGCAAATTCAAGTACTTTCAAGGATTTCAAGGACCTGTATGAACCCTGATTTTTCATCCATCTGATACATACATTGATAGTAGCCTTTCAGCTGTACAGTGTTCGACAGCTCAGAATCAGCACAGACAACAGTTCTATCTAGATCCTGAAAACTGTATGTATACACTAACCATGGGCAATTTTCATCATTGCAAGTTCCGGTGAGATCAAATCTGCATAAAGGTCTGTGTATGTGGACCTTGTGTGCACAGCTGGCTGATGTCAGGGTCTTGTTTTCTTTGGTCCTGAAGTATGGACTAAACCTGCAAGTACATCAACAATTGTATTTGTCACAGGAATATTCATACCAAAACAGCTATTTTTTCTGCTAAGATTGGGATTTATGAAAAAGTATTGGCAAAATGCATTCTATACTGATTAAGTGCAATCTCTCAAAAGCCAAACATTAGCACAGTGTTGATAGGCATGTCCATAAGGTAAATTGCTGGAGGTATGCCCAGTCTGTCTGCAGCCAGTGTGACCCAAATACTTGGCCCAGTGATCTCTTTCCTTGCATGACAAATCTGTTGTGAATCCAAATATATGTGTGAGTGATATTTCATGAAACAAGGTCAAAGGACAGTTACAGCCCAGACAAGAAAATATGATGGACACACCAAAAAAAGTGTTTCCATATTCTGTATCCTTCTACAAGGGACATAAAATGGCAAAAAAAACTGCACAGTCATCCAATTTTGAATTCCACACACAAATTATTGGAGTCAGCTAGCACACTCACCTGAAGTTGAGTAAGCAGCTCTTGTAACTCACCTGTAGCACCTGAAGCTGAGTAAACAGCTGCTGTAACTCACCTGTAGCACCTGAAGCTGAGTAAACAGCTGCTGCTACTCACCTGTAGCACCTGAAGCTGAGTACACAACAGCTATAGCTCACCTGTAGCACCTGAAGTTAAGTAAACAGCTGCTGTAACTCACCTGGAGCACCTGAAGCTGAGTAAACAGCTGCTGCTACTCACCTGTAGCACCTGAAGCTGAGTAAACAGCTTCTGTAACTCACCTGTAGCACCTGAAGCTGAGTAAACAGCTCCTGTAAGTCTTCAGGCCACATGGAGGTTGACAGTCTGGACTGCTGTCATTTTTAAATGTTGACTTGTTTTCAAATTTAAGGCCATCAATCTGCAATGCAGAACATATATCTATACATGTAACCTTTTCCTAAAAGTTAAAAGTACAGTGGCAATTGCATTGAGAGACTGTCTTAGGGGCAGGCCCAAAAGTGGTGCCCCAAGTGCATGCAGGACAAGCCACCACACACACACGTGCAGGGCCCTGCTATCAGTATATTTGTTACAGCGGCCACAACTGAATAGGCAGACTTACAGCCCTCGTCATCACCACTGACATAATCAGGCACAGGTAGCCCACACGTCCCATTCAGCCTTTAAGCAGCTAAGTGGTCACTGCACATGAAAGCCAAAGATGTTAAAAAGTCCTTTGGATTCACCAGGATTTGAACCCTGTACCCGTCGCACAGAAAGCGAGGACCGTAACTATGTGGCCACAGCAGCTAATAAGTAGGTTACAACCAGAGAAAAATTGGTCAAAGACACTAATCACATATATCTAGCACAACTTGAAGGGCCATTACATTGTTTTGATGCAATGTTATCTCTCACAACACAGTGGTCTCGAAGATTCTTTCCATGTAAAATAGCATGTGACCTGCCAGGGAACGGTGGGAAGTGAAGGGGAAAATTGTATAAGGTGCTTTACTGGTTTTATATATTGATGTACTTTCAAAATTAGGTCGTTCCAATGAGACAGAAGGGTGCAAATTGCACTAATGAACACAGGAATCCCTATGCTCCCCCCCCCCCCCATTAGTGAGGCTTCATAAAGTTAATGAAAACTCAACTTACTGTTACATCTATTGACATACAACAACAGTGTCTGGGTATAGAGTGGTGAACGAGAGGATTAACACCTGCAGGAACAGGACTGAAACTTTCTGTTCAAAAATTCATTCAGTACAGTATTTAGCCCCATACAAAAATGTACCCCAGTTCACACAGCTGTACCCTTCTGGGTAACTGTACAACAATGATGGGCTGTTGTGCATGTCATATGTATTCAACTTAAAACTACCCATCTCCTTGATTCGACATGACAGGTACACGTTTTACGTAATAATTGTTGCCAAAACTTGCCTGTTTTGTGGACGGATAAAATGCAGCTGTCAAGTCGTACTGAAGCCCCGAATCACCATTGTAATCTAAATGTGGTATTCGTGACAGTTTCTCCCTCTGAAATAAACAAAACACTAATCAAAGCCGCGTATTTTACAAGCTTAAAATACTGTAGTTCTAGAAATTTTTGTGCATTTAATTTGGCACAAACTCAATTTTTCTTAAATTACACAATTTTCGCGTATTTTAATTTCCCGCAATCCAATGCCATACATTGTAGTGAAATACAATGCAACTTATTTTCATGCATTTTAATTTCACCCTTTGAGTGGTAGTGCGAAATTTAGTCAAGCACGGAAATGTCTACATCTACAGTAGGTTCTGATGTGTATATATATTTATTTACCAGGGTGCTTTGTCATCCCAGTAACCAGGCACATTCAACCACTCAAAGAGATCCAAAGACAACCCTAATGATGTGAAATGCATGTGCAAAATGTATAAATTTGTAAATCTCCCTTCCTGAAAGACTGTGCATACAGGAGCGGTAACTTATTCAAATTGACAGCAAGTCTTTTAATATGCACTCATCTAAAACATGTATTCTGCTAAGATTAAATTACTTGCTGAATAAACTTTTTTAATTTGACTACGGCCATTCAAGAAAATGTTTTCACAAACTGAATACCACTGGATCTACAATATGTTTCTGCTTATTTATCTCAAAAAGTCCATTTCCAGCAACACTTCCTTGTCATCAATTCCAGAAATGTGTCAGCCACATTCCATACCTTCCATGTCTATTCCTGTCACTACATTTCTAAAATGAAAGTACAGAAATATTGAAGAATTTCATTTATATTTTTATCAAAACATGTTACATTGATAATTTTTTAAAAAGGCCATATCAGCCTGAAAGATAATAATGGGTCTTTTGTGGGCAGCTATCAGAGCATGTTTTGGAGCCTGGGATACCTGGGTACATGGTTCTAATGGCAGCTCCTGGTCTCAACTTGTATCAGTTGATCCTTCTGGAGCACAAGTCAACAATTCCCTGTGACCCACTCTCCATGCAACATGCACAGAAAGCACCAAGAAAACATAGAGACTGATGGCTTATTATCCTTAAGGGAAAAAAAAAGACACAGATGGCAGTAACAACACAGATGCATGTAATTTTGAATCAGAAAATGGTGCCTGCCAATACATAGGTAAATTGCATCCCTAGGAGCAGTCACCAGTTGACACTTTGATCCTATCACAGCCCCTACTACTGTATCATGTCTTTACCAAATATGTGACCATTTAAGCTTGGTATCATTTAATCTACAAGTTTACCCCTCCCCAAAAAGTATCGAAGTACATGTATGGCTATATTCAACGTTGTTTCGGTCCCAGATATGATGCAGATACAATGACTTCATTAAGCAAGCTGGAAAAATTCTTCTACTCTATAATTACTTGATTAAATAAATACATGGCTTACCTGTAGTCTCTGCAGGTTTTCCAGTTTTTGTCCCGAAGGCATAATAAATGCAGTCTTACTATCATCCTCGATAATTTCATCTGGATTGACTGGCTTGGTTTTGCTGACAGTTTCTGCAGGTTTTGCCTTGCCCGACTCGTCAACCGATACTATATTTTGTAAGACCAAGCGTCCTGCCTGCACAACTGTGCTACCATTGGACAACGTTCCTGGCAAGTTGGGTTTTGGACTAGTCATAAAATCATTTAACGATCTTCGTCTTTGAGGTGTGATATGCACAATGTCTTTATCTAATTCTGAACCAGAGCCTAAGCCAATAATTTCTCCTGTAATTAATTTATCCGGTTTACTTTTCAGAGGTTTATGTCTTTGGCTGGCTCTCCTCACACGACTACCAGGTGACTGTGCCACTTCCGCTTTTTGTAGTTGTGCTGCTTTTAGTTGTCGAATTTTTTCTGCATATTCTCGTTCCAGTCGCTGAAGTCTGGCCTTTTCTCTAGCCAGCTGTTCAGCATTTGACTTCCTTTGGACCGCAGTATTCGCAGCCTTGATCGGAAGAACTTTACGAGTATTTTTAAGTTGAGGCTGTGCCTTGGAAGCCTGCAATCATACATACACACACATATAACATATACATATACACACATATAACATATGTATATATATATATATATATATATATATATATATATATATATATATATATATATATACAGTGAAACCTGCCCATACCGAACACCCTTGGGACCAGAAAAAAGTTTTCAGTGTAGTGAGGTGTTCGGTATAGGGAGGTTTGATAGCACTGAAAGTATATATTTGGGACCGAGAAATGCTGTTCAGTATAGACAGGTGTTCGGTAAGAGACGTTTTACTATATATATATATATATATATATATATATATATACACACACACACAATGGTATCTCCTGTATGCAACCACTGCTGTGAGCAGCTGCGTTACTTTTTGTGGTCACTAGGCCTGGATACAGAAATCAATTTGTTTGTAAAATTTACCTGTGGTGACAGGTCACCTGCTGTAAGCGTATATATATATATATATATATAAGCGCTCGGATGTACAGTCTCCTGGTTAATGTCAAGCTTCATGCATGCCCCAGGTCAATAGCTTTCCTTGATTAGGTTGGGTGGTTTCACTGAGGCAAACCATTGACCAAGTCTTATTCTAACCAAGAAAGGATTAATAATATGTATAAAACACATGATCACTACCAAAGTAGAATTTTCTCTGGAATATAGAACCCACTAACATTGTTTATATCTTCACAAAATAAACAACAAATTAATAAAGTTTCAATTATTTGGCCTTTTCTAAATATAATTTTCCTTTTTTGCAAACATTTCCATTTGATGCCAAAGTGTGACCTTGCCAATAAACAAGAGTAAATTCGTCCTTCTATGAAGGCCACAAAGCAACAGCAAAGCTGCTTCTAAGACCAACATCAACATCACAATGGTAAAATTTATTCACTGTTTACTTTGGTGGGATAGTACACCCTCAGTATAAAATCCTCCTCTATCCACATTGGCCATTCAGCAGCAGATTAGAGCCGAGTCCCCTGCTCTGTTCACAGTGTGTAACATTTATTCAACATCTGTCAAAAGATTTCCAGAGATCTGCGAGAACACAAAAAAAAAATTCACACCAACAATCTTGGTGACGACTTTTTTAAAACCCGTTTCAATGGTATAACCAACGTGTTAACTCTTTCAGTGCCAAATTTTGGACTGAGTCAACAGCTTTTCTCAATGCGTCCAATGTGCACGGAGAAAAGCTGTTGACCTGGGATATTTTCTTTGGAACTATAGGCATGCTGGTACCTGAATGAAAGGTCTTTTTACAAGGAAAACGAATCTGAGATCCTCATGATAATTGAGCCCAGTTAGACTTTAGTAGATTGACTTCAGATGTGATCGGCACTCAAAGAGTTAAGTATTGCCCCAGTCTCACCTTGTCATTGGCTATAGTAACGGACACAATTTTCCTCTCCACATTGACAGTTCTGGGCTGGTACTTGTACTGGTCCCCATAGGCAGCCTTGCCTGCTTGAGTAACCTCTGCCTCCAGAACCTGAAGGGTCTCACGCTTTCCATCTAGACGCCCTTGGACCGCCTGAGCCTAGTGCCAAATAAAAACAAGATAACAAGTTCACTTTTATTTTGAAACCAGAGCACAAATACTGCATACTACTTTAAACAAAGCGGCACATTTCCCTACAACAGAAGGTCACACTTCCTTTACAAAACAAGATTATAATTAAGCAGTTCATACTTCCAGCAGCAGTGGCCTTTTGACATGCTGTTTTTTCAACATCTGCTTCTGAAGAATCTGTAGCGATGTACACACAGGATTTATTGGGAAGAAGTCTTAGCATAACTAAATCTGACTTAGTTCTTTAAAGTTTATCCTCACGTGAAGCACATTAATGCATTTGTACTGATAGTCAGCAAATTCCTCCCTTAACAAGTCATCTGTACGTGTTTAAAATATACATTCCTGCGTTACAGACTTCATAGCCTCACAATCCCAGGCTACTGGCTATCCTGGACTTACCTGAAGATTTAACTTTTCTATCTGCTGGACATTAGCACTGACAATTTTTTCTGCTGCAGCCAGCTGTTCTTTCAACATCTGCACTTTGAGCTCTGCTGTGCGGAAGATCTCTTTTCTGCGTGATATTTGGCTGCTGACGCTATCTAGCATGTTCTGGTCCTTTTGCACCAACAACCTGTTGTAATACATAAAACACAATCATGTGGCCCTCTGTCTATCACACTATAATATTTGTCATAGCCTGCACTCTGTAAATTAACACGTTGCACTGTACATTGTGTGCCTACCAATAATCATTATGATCCAATATCACAGGAATTTAAGAATATCCAATGCATAGAAAAAGCCAGAATACAATTTAACAATGCTTAAAGTGTATACAAATATGAAAAGATCCTACACATATCACACCTTTGTCTTCCAACTTTGTCCTCTAAGTCCTTGACCTTTTTCTCCAAGGTCAGTTGCTCTTGCACTTTGTCCAAGGTCACTCGTTCTTCAGTCTTCTCCTCTCTGGCTGGACTAACACCTCTACTGTCTGTGGTCTCACATTTTGGGGATGTGACCGATGTTCCATCTGCCTTTTTCTGGGACTCTCGCTTGCGAATCTCCTCCTTGAGACGTCTGTACTCAGACACCTGATGCTTGGACAGTTTGGCCAGAGCCTCTGGGGTAGGTGGGCTGGAGGGAGCGTCAACAGGATCCTTGGGCATATTGATCTTTGGCGTATTGATCTTTGCCTGTAAACATTACATCAGAATGAGTCCATTCTGTCTAGAATTATTAACTACATACAACTTGCATCATGAAATGAACCTATGACTACAGTGACTATAAGGTTTATGGTGACCATGCATGATACATGTGCCTTTCTCCTATAAGGTTCATGGTGACCATGAATGATACATGGGGCTTTCTCCTACAAGGTTCATGGTGACCATGCATGATACATGGGCCTTTCTCCTATAAGGTTCATGGTGACCATGCATGATACATGGGCCTTTCTCCTATCTCAGGCATGATCTTTCCAAACAATCCCTTAACCAACCTCCCAAACATTTTCTTTAATCCCTGGCATACTGTCTGATGTAAATATAGGTGTGACTTTATTAACACTTATAGAGTTATGTTACTATATTTATGTCAATATAAGCTGAAACATCTCTTTTCTCAGACATTGAAAAAATTAACTTCATAGTGAATCCAAAAGGAAGTGATTGTATACAGGTCATAAATACATTAACGAGATCACAGATCTGCAGAAGCAAACCACTGGACGATAACGAAGTGTTGCGGCTGGACATGCACACTGAACTGTAAATGTATATACTTGTGTATATTAATGTTTTGTGTCTGTATGTACCCTCTGTAATGTTTTGTTTAGACTACACCTGTCACAGGGTGTATGTCAATAAAGAATCTTGCATGTGTATTGATACTTCTGTTCATCTCTTCAAGCATCAATGTTGCTGCGTACTTTAGTGTGGACATTTCCTACATTAATGCTGCATACCTCCACAGATCTGCGCGCAGCCTTCAGGAACATGTCCAGGCTGCCCAGTAGACTCGACCCTTTCTTCTCCTCCTCCTGCTCTTCCTCGCTCTCTGATGTGTCATCTCCCAGGTTTATTACCACTGGATTATGCTTCGGGAACTACAACATTGCCACACAAAATGATCTGTCACACGCCTTCCATGTCGACATAACTAAGTATCAGTTAAAATAGATATAGATGTCTAAATATGGTGTGGTGTACCTAGAAATGGACTCTGCAAAGGTAATGTGTGATTTTATATAAATTCATTTTTTTTTCTATTACAAAAGGACAAATGTATTCTAATAAGGAATCTACAAAACTTGATATTCATTTATAATGATGTACATTGCTTTTATTCCCGATATTTTTATTTTTCGCTTATTTCACCAATGGCACAAAACTGACAAAATAAAAAACACATTGAAATAGTATTCAAACATTGTTTGAATTGGAATTATATCCAAAATAGTGAAACTAGAACTACAGTGAAATGTCAAAAATACAAAATTATGAAAATTTAAACATGCAGAAATAAAGTAATTTACAGTACACTGAATGAAACGTCATGGGAACATGAAACAGATGTAGCAAAAATTATATACTGATATAAAAAAAAAGAGAGAGAGAGTTGCTGACCATCGTAAGTTTTGGTTTGTTTGGTTTGTCGCCAGTGGCTCCACTTGCAGGTAGCATTGAAACCGGGGACTCTCCTCTGCTGGCACTTGTCTGTAACACAAATTATGCCACATTATAGCTGTACATCCATCGTAGTCACCACGATACAATCTTAACAAGCTTTATATCTATATGTATAAATAGTTTTTGTTTGTTTCCTCCAGCTTCAATTGAACAAACTCCAAGATCAATCAAATGCAAATACAACTTTTTGCTTTTCACTCACTTTGCACTATAATAGTTCAAGATTTTGCCACTAGATGGTATTAGGGTAGGGACTGATTGGTGTCATTGCCACAATATTAAAGCTTGTCACAGCAAAAAGTTTGTTGTATACTATTTTAAACAGCAGCACAAAACAGGTTTGACTGCTATTCGCTGTTTTATAACTAATACAACCCATATTCAGCAAACAAAGAATCTGTTCTTATATCAATACAAATCATGACGACTGGCTCCGGGATGTTAAGAGTTGATGTGCACATGTCACGTGTTCTCGTACACACCTCGGTCTGCTCTTTCTGTTTCTTCTTCTGGGCCAGGGACTGGAGCAGTGCCGCCCTCAAAGCATCCTCATCCTCTGCATCCTCATCACCCTCATCATCCTCACCAACCTCCCCCATCACAGGAGAGGCTGAGGCTGAGGCTGCGTCGTCCATCATTGGTGATGCAGATGCTGATGCTGCAGCAGCAGCAGCCGATAGCAGGTCGGAGACTATTGCTTGTGTCTCGGCACTGTCCCCCTGCAGACTCTCCTCCAGACCCGGCACACCAGGGGGCTCCTCTGGCCATTTTTGTTTGTAAAATTCTGCTAGTGACTTCCCCTACAAAGTTTAAAAGTTTCAATGCATGAGAATAGTTTCTGGCATGCAAACAAACAAACAAACATGGTACTTCATTAAAGTTCAACATCCATGTATGTGTCTGAGGTTTGGTTCAATTCAGGTGCTACTCGTGTGCGTTTTTTTTTTTAAATCATTACAGTGATCCCTGTCTTCAATGACCCCTCCTATGAGCAACCACCTGGTTTGAACAACCAAATTTGGTCGCCAAAGTTGTTTTTCAATAATTTACTTCTTATGAATAACCACCTGTTAAACGCGGCCAGTGACCATGCAAAATGAACAGAATTTATGACAGCATAACACAAATTTGAACCATTTCTGGCCACTACACCTACGGTCCACCCTTCTAGTCGGCAAACATAACACATGCATGCAACTCACCCAATGCTATAAAATTTTCATGGTTCTTGTTGAATTTATCGAGTGCACACAATTAAGGATGTCTTTCTACATTAAGTTTCTTTATCATAACAGGTATTTAATTTGATCCATCAGTATCTATTTCTCATTTCAAATTCTCACCAGCATCAGATCTTTCCATTTTAATTCATAATGGCAGTGATCTCTGCATGTATGGGGCCTCTCCACGGTGGTGCTCAGGGGATTTCAACCACCATATTTCTTTTTCTGTATGCTTGGAAATTATGGATTGTTTTCTGAACTAAATTTCATAATGATCGGCAGAAATTTACTTGTCATAGGAACTTTTTTGCTCCCACCCATGATCATTTGCATCATGCATCTTGAAATGCTTCAAATCTGAATGCACAACGAAGGTTGTAGAAGCTCTCCGAGAACATCCAGCAAAATGTTCGTCATGTCCCAAAGATCATCACTGCACGAGGTCATCACTTTTTTGCATATGAAATTTAACTTAACCACAGCAGATAAGCGGAGAGTCACAGAAATATTATAACTACAGTATTCTCTTCTGTAATTGAACCATATTTTATCATAGTATATTTTATACAATGAATGATGATAACTATGGTTAGATCAAAATCACATAGAACCCCGATCAAACTGCCTGCTTGAGGGTGTGTCCGACACTGATGAAGTGGACCGATCCATTTTTCCCACGGGTCAGAGGGAGGTCAACATGACATCCAAACAAACATGGTCACAATGGGAAAATGCTTACTTTGATCCATAATTCATTAATTACGGAGTTAGGCTCCACAGAACGTGTACAATAAAGTTAAGACAGTGAGTTATGCCATCAATATAATTTTACGACAGTTTGAGCTGATTACTTCCCAAGCAAAGGCTCTGTACCAGGCAATGCATCAGGCCCATTGCGGGTAATGGGAAAATGAAAAAAAAATCACAACTGGCAAACATTTTCAAGTTGTGAAACACATCTTTCAGCACCCAGACAAGAGCTCTTCATTGAAATCAAGATTTTAAGGGTTGTAAATGTTAAATTTAATAACTGATGATTTCCTTTCAAAGCATATGTAATCAATAATAATGAAGTGGTGGTGGCAGAAGTTTGTGCACCTGGGAAAGTCCACCTTGGAGTTCAGCTGTTGAGGTTGTCCATGTTGGGTTCCTCCAATGAGCGACCATCTGTATTATATGACCGCTTTTTGGTCTGCGCAAGGGGTGGTCCCACAAAAGAAGGCCCACTCGATGTTGTTATGTCCTACATTTTTTTTCTTTCTAAATATTGTATCGAATAGAGAATGCATAAAAAACACAAGAGCCAATTCAGACTTCTATCTATATAGATTTCTTTTCACACAGAAAAAGACAAGACTTAGTAAGCCTCTTGATTATGTCACAATGGAATTGCTCTTTCAAGTCTCAATAGAACATGCACCGCATAATGCATGTAATGTTAGGTCATCAAAAGCAACAGGTGAGTTTCTCATACAAACTACGAACACAATTGGTGCTGGTGAACATTTTTTAAAAATTATATATTTTTACCAATATTTGCCTGAAAACAGCCAAAATAAAGCCTACATAACACATGATGCGGCTAACTTATACACAAGCACTTTTCTTCCTTCCTTGATGTAATAAAGCTTGCAATGGCCCTGTGAAACTGGTATGGGACATACTCCAGAAAGTGACCACTAATTTGCTTGAAGTAACTCCACTAGAGTTGACACTTACAGCTGGAAAAGGTAAAGTCAGAAGGTCCATCTGTGGCCTGGTGGGGTCATACTCGATGTCTGACCCATGTCGCACATCCACGTCTCCAGCATCTACTTCAATCACTGTCAAATCAACAATAAGAGTTACGAGTCAATTATACAGACCGCCAGTGATTCCCTCACAGGTATTTAGTTGTAGACACCATTTTATTTTCAACAAAACTGACTAAAATTAATTTCTGTCTTTTCACATCTGGTTTAACTATTGATCCCTCAAAATGGCAAGCTGTGCATGTGTGTCTCTTGTATACAGAGCTGAGTCATAGTCAAGTTGGAGACGTGTCAATTTGGCTGTCATGCAATGTGGCTACTTTGTCATCTCATAGCAGGGTCATGTTACAGCAGTACCACTGTCATCTCATAACAGGGTCATGTTACAGCAGTATCACTGTCATCTCACAACAGGGTCAAGTTATAGCAGTATTACTGTCATCTCATAGCTGGGTCACATCAGCAGTATCACTGTCATCTCACAACAGGGTCATGTTACAGCAGTATTACTGTCATCTCACAGCAGGGTCATGTTACAGCAGTATCACTGTCATCTCACAACAGGGTCATGTTACAGCAGTATCACTGTCATCTCACAACAGGGTAATGTTACAGCAGTATCATTGTCATCCCACAGCAGGGTCATGTTACAGCATTATAACTGTCATCTAATAGCTGGGTCATGTTACAGCAGTATCACTGTCATCTCATAGCCCGGTCATTTATCAGCAGTGACACTGTCATCTCATAGCTGGGTCATATTACAATATTTACATTCGGAGTTTTTGTTAGCATTGAAAGAATAGGCACAAATTTTGTTTTCATCAGTCGATGGTAACATCATGTGCAGCACGGCATTTGCCAGTGCCTACTTGCCCCTACGTAACACGCGGCTGGCCTCACCCCCGCCACACCCATAGCTCCTCCCACTGATAAACAGAAAGGTCCTTCGCAGTGGCTATCAAAACTTTAACGCACAAATATTCATGACAAATTTAATTCTAGTATTAATGTTAATATGAATATAAATATAAAAAATAAAGTCTGTCTCTGTTGTTGTCATGGGCATGTAACAGCTCGGTATGGTAGGCATTTTTTTCATGACGTCGCTATTGCGACGTCATGAAAAATGTCTACCAAGAACCGCGCTGTTACATGCCCATGACAACAACAGAGACAGACTTCATTTTTATAATGGTACTACTGTCACCTAATAGCTGGGTCATGTTACAGTAGTACTACTGTCATCTCATAGCTGGGTCATTTAAAAGCAATGACACTGTCATCTTATAGCTGGGTCATGTTACAACAGTATCACTGTCATCTCACAGCAGGCTCATGTTACAGAAGTACTACTGTCATCTAATAGTTGGGTCATGTTACAGCAGTATCACTGTCATCTCACAGCAGGGTCATGTTACAGTAGTACTACTGTCATCTCATAGCAGGGTCATTTAACAGCAATAGCACTGTCATCTGATAGCTGGGTCATGTTACAACAGTATCACTGCCATCTCATAGCAGGGTCATGTTACAGCAGTATTACTGTCATCTCATAGCTGGGTCATGTTACAGTAGTACTACTGTCATCTCATAGCCAGTTCATTTAACAGCAATAACACTGTCACCTAATAGCTGGGTCACGTTACAATAGCATCACTGTCATCTCACAGCAGGGTCATGTTACAGCAGTATCAATGTCATCTCACAGCAGGGTCATGTTACAACAGTATCACTGTCATCTCACAGCTGGGTCATGTTACAACAGAATCACTGTTATCTCATAGCAGGGTCATGTTACAGCAGTATCACTGTCATCTAATAGCTGGATCATGTTACAACAGTATCACTGTCATCTCATAGCTGGGTCATTTTACAGCAGTATCACTGCCATCTCACAGCAGGGTCATGTTACAGCAGTATCACTGTCATCTCATTGCTGGGTCATGTTACAGCAGTATCACTGTCACCACATACCAGGGTCATGTTACAGTATTACTTTTGTTTCTCATTGAAGGGTGACATTACAGTAGTAATACTATGCAACACAACCTCGTAACTCCAAAATTGTGAAAGCTTGAGGGCAAGTTTTAATAAATTCCCAATTTGGGCTTGTATAAATAATAGTTGTATACTAGCACTACTTTATAACTTGCACAAAACTGTGAAACTGTTACAATAATGGTTGCAACAGATAAATCAATAACCTTATTGGACAGCTACAAAGACCCTTTACTTTGAACACAAATTTTATCAATTTGAATAACCACGAGAATCTGGTGCTGAAAATGTACTTCTCATTCAATTAACTCGGAAAATACCAATTGGGCACATATTCATATGCATCACCACGAACATAGAATGACAGATACTCTTAGAACCCACACTTGGTCCACAAGGGGAATATGTCACTATTTTTTTAAACATAATGTCAAAAATAACACATACAGTGCACTTGTAACAAGATAGACATGAAGACCAAGTAGCATGCAACCAGCCGTCTCATATAGAGTATCAATGCAACAGATTTAAACATGACCGGATAACTGTACAATGAATATGAATAAAAAAAAAATAGATATAAGACACAATTTACTTTTTCTGGTTGATTAATGCTTCCTCTCTCATGAGTGCAAATTGATTAGCAATTCATGCAAATTCTTGTTAAAATTATCAGTAAATGGCTTTTGATTATTAGCAAATTGAGACCCAAATGCTGCTTAACTGTGCCTTGAAATAACCTTACAACAAACTTTGATGTGACAAGATAATATACACCCTGTTGGGGTGCTCAAACTCAGAACAAAATACCTGAATCTTCATCCCAATCTGAAAAGTGACATCTTTGAAGGTTAATGTAGCAGAATTTCCATACATTCCTAGCTTAATTCTACATCTGGTTTTTCCAAGACATTATTTCTTCCTTTCATAATTTTTAATTGAATTAGATAATCTGCAAACTGTGGTCTTACAGTCACTGCTTGAGTAATCCTCCTAACATTTTAACACCCTTTCTTCCACCCCTAGGTTCTGATTACAAGGAGTGGTCCACCCCTTTCATACACTTCCCTATTTTTTTTGCATGAGGGGGTGTCCTAATAAGACCTACACTACTGCTGCCCAAAGGATCATAAATACAATGAAACTTCTTTACAACAACACTCGAATACACAACAAATACTCACTTATAGACACACGTTTCAGGACTTCCAAGTCTATTCCTTATCTAACTTGACTTAATCATCTGACCTCTTCAGATATTCAGCACATTTAGCAGGGAACAGGTGGTGTCAGCATAGCAAAGTTTCACTTTATAAGAATGTAACTAATGGAGATTTCATGTTTTATTGTGACCTTTCCCTTCTGCTTTCACCCACTCACAGCATCATGAATGAAAAACAAAACATGTGACCATCTAATGGCTATTCCTTATTCTGGTGTGAAAATCAATAGAATAATGATATAAACTTTAATGAGAATATCTGGATACAATGACTGGTCTCTCACCTGGTGATGCTGGGTTACTGTCCATGTCCATCTCCACCTCTTCATAGTTGTCTGTGGACTGTTGACCTCCAGTCATGCCTGCTTTCTTTGCCCCCTCACTTCCTGGGGACTACAAAAAAATAAATTATTATACATGAATAAATAATATAAATAATATTTTCTTACTATTTTAATCACACTTACCACTGCTCAAAAGCACATTTGTATGTCCAAATAAAACACTGGAAAATTGCTTAGACACTTCTGTTCAGCACAAATTCAAACTTTCAGGTTCTTAATCGTAAAATAGAGTATCCTCAATCAGGTTTTTTATTTTAATTTTTGATATGTGCAAAAATAACGTTCAGACAACAGTTTACCCTCGGCGTCCACAATTTTTTTCCTTAATTCTGGAATTTTTTTTTAAAAAAAACTTTGCAGAAGACTTTACATATAATTTCCATATTGTTGTCTATCAAATGAAAGAGCAATTTTGGATGTGTTCTCGGGGTAAGTTCAGTGACAGAGACCACTGTACTGTGCATCACTCAGACCGCCATCAAATAGATACTTCAAAAGTTTCATAACAAGTTTAACAAGATATGTTTGTAAAACATAGATGCCCCCTGCCCTCATAACCCTGGCCCTCGCTACCCTATTGATAGTGGTAGATGGGGCACTCGTGACCTTACAAAATTAGTGAAGGTTGATCATACATCAAAGTCACATATCTTTAAACTTTAATCTTCAACTAGCCCCGAATATGGACTATAATCTTGCACAATAGAAAAGTCCTAGCTTAACAACCTCTTCAGTTATCATGCAGAAACCAAATTAAATCAGGCGAATATGTGACCTTCGAATATAGATCAAGGTCACCAAACTTTACATTTCTTTTAGCCCTTAACAAGGACTATATAGTTATCATGCAGAAACAGTATTCAACCAAGTGGCTCTGTGACCTTTGAAATTAGGCCAAGGTCACCCATCTTCACACTTGACCTAGCCCCGAATACGGACAATTATCTAGTGCAATATAAAAGTCCTAGTTTAAAAACCTCTTCAGTTATCATGTGGAAACCAAAGTTAACTCAGGTACCAATCTGACCTTGGAAATTAAATCAAGGTCACCAAACTTTAAACTTCTTCTAGCCCTTAGCAAGAACTATAGACCTGTAAAGTATCCCAGTCTTAACTTAAAAATTTCTTGAGTTATTGTGCAGAACCATAGGATTTCTACAATCTCACTGTGACCCTGAAAACTGGGTCAAGGCTACCCATCTTCAAACTCAACCTAGCCCTTACAGAGAACCATAAAGCTGTGCAATATGAACGTCCTAGCTCCAAGGTATAAGTTATCATGCAGAAAGCATGAAACCATATTCAGTAAAGTGGCTCTGTGACCTTTAAAATGAGGTCACGGTCATCCATCTCCAAACTCCACCTAGCCTCAAATATGGACTATAATCCTGTGCAATATTAAAGTCCTAGCTTAAAAACCTCTCCAGTTATTGTGTGGAAACCAAAGGTAACTCAAGTACCACTGTGACCTTGGAAATTAGGTCAAGGTCACCCATCTTCAAACTTTGCCAGCTTTAGACTAGAATGATACACCTGTACAGTATCAAAGTCTTAGCTCAAGAACTTCTTGAGTTATTGTGCGGAAACCACAGTCTACCGACCAACCCACATGTGCAAAGCTATGTGCCCCACCTTCTTCGAATGGGGGCATAAAAATAACAAGAGGATGCTGGTTTTCAAGAGGAATTTGGTCAAGTATAATGTACACCTCTGATAAAAATTTGGTAAAGCTGTGTTGGATCTTTGTTGAGATACTAGATGGTAATGCCGTGCCCTTGTGCACCACTCAAACGGCCTTGAAGATATATATTTTAAACTTTCATAAAAAGTTTATAATTCCAAAAAGGAAGCTGGTTTTAAATAGGAACCTGGTCCATTATATGATACATTTCAGACAAAAATTTGATAAAGCTGTGGTCAATAATTTTGGAGATATCATGGTAATATCACAGGGTTTACGCCACTCAGACGACCTTCAAATAAGTACATTTAAAGTTTCATAAAAAGTTTAAAAATACTCAGAGGAAGCTGATTTTAAATAGGAACTTGGTCCATCATAAGATACATCTCTGCTAGCAAGTTCTGGTCAATATTTTTTGAGATATCGTGGTAACGTCATCAGGGTTGATGCCACTCAGACGGCCTTCAAATAAATACATTAAAAGTTTCATAATAGTAACCTGGTCCGTCATAAGGTCCTTCTGTGACAAAAATTTGGTGCAGCTATGGTAAATATTTTTTGAGATGTCACGGTAATGTCGACAAGACGGACAGACAGAAGAAAGAGGCAGGGGAAGACAATACCCTCCGGCACTTTATGTGTCGAGTGTAAAAACTAATGTGCTGATATAGCTACCATTTCAAAAGTAAAATTTCATAAATACCAGAAAACTTAAACACAAAGTACATTAAAAAATTTATGCATCCACCATTTATGTACCACTGGGGTACACAGGTTATGGGCTCGGCTCAGTTTTTCTATGCTCAAGATCTTTTGTTCAATAACACTATCAATCCTTGTGTTTACAAGTCACTTGCCACAAAATAAAATTTAACTAGCTGTTATTTGATAGTACAGCAACTTCATTGAGCTGAACCTATGTAACATCTACTTCAAAGGTCATTCAGGCAAACACAGGGCTCCTATAAGGACAGACTGATTTCTGCTGCTGCTTTCTGGAGTAAATATCTGATGTGCTGTTCAGGCATTACTTCTTTTGAAATGGGATAGCAAAGGCACAGGGAGACCTGGACTTTAAAGAGACTTTAAAGACAGGGACTTTCAATGGCTTTGTTAATCCATAGCAGAACTAATCTCTACACAAAGAATTGCTGATATACATTTGTACACCCACCGTTCAGTGTGACTTGAATGGCTACGATGGACTCTCTGTTTACTATATGCAGCGTATCACTTTGCCACTAGTTAGGAATGTTAACTTTATTTATTGAGTGTTTTTGAAAGCCCTTCTGTTTCAAAGAGCTACCATTGCTGCCATCTTAATGGATAACGTGACAAACAACGAGATCAGATTTTTCTCACCATGCCCACACTGTGGCCTCTTGTACTCCTCTGTTGCTTAGCACCAACCATCTGAAGAAATCTGTGGTACTGCTCCTCTGGATCATCTATAGTCAGGATTTTCTGGGCTTCCCTGCGCGTGTTTTCCCTGGCCTGACGTAACTCAGCTTCCCGGGAACGTACATCTTGCTGCCTTCTTTTCTTAGCTTGCACAAGTTCTTTACGACCACCATGTCGGACACGTCTCTTACTTGGTGCACCTTCAAAGGAGCAGGTAAACTGATATAAAATCTTTTTACAAATAATCAGGTTTCAAAGTGACATGGGCCAAAGATACTTGCAATATGCCGGCTGTTTTCACTTCATTTTGTTTTTAATTTACAATGGTCCCTGTCTTATAAGGCCATCCCAAAATGCACCACAAATGTGGCCTTACAAGAGGGGTGGCCTCCGTTGGGGGGGGGGGGGGGGGGATTAGTTACAAATGCCATCTCTGCTGCACAGAGAAGTGGTCTCTACAGAAAGGATGGGGAGGGGGGTGCTTATAAGAGGGGAACCATTGTATTTTATTTAGGCCTTTAACAACATTACAAATCAAACACCACTACCTAATTCAGAAAGGGCTACCAAAGAACTTCTCACGCCCATGTCTCCATGGTAAGCCAATTTCAAAATTTGCTTGCAATTTTCTTACACCCACATGTGATCTATTCAAAACTTATTTGTAAAAATCACAATTTAAGGTTGTCATTGGAGCAATTCCTTTTCTGCATTATTTGGTTATCTGCTCCTTAAATATGTGAATTCACAAATTACTGTTCATTGATGCTTTAGAATTCCACCTAAATATACATGTACATTATACTTTACACATGGAAAACCTTCAAGGTAAGGCATGCAAGAAAGAATTTTTGTACAATACTTAAAATATATATTTCTCTGTGTGTTGAAAAAAGATGGACACAGAACAAAATATCAAGCTATAGCGTTCCTACTCTCTGCCAACTTTTGGTTTGTAATAAATAAATGTATGCACAATACTACACCCTGCTCCCTGTTATTCTGCCTTCCTACTTTGAACGGAACAGCTGTTCCTATAACATGTACAATATTACATTTAGTGCAAGGAAACTACGCAGACCTTTCCTCTTATCTCTGTTTCCTGGCTTTTGCTCCACAGGTTTAGCCATGGATCCACTTGGCCCCTCTTCCAGCGCCTTACGGTTTGCTTTGGCAGCTGAAGCAAGTGCCGCAAGTCTTAGTTCCAATTCATCCAGATCTTCTTCATCATTCTGTAAGAAGATTAAAAAAAAGTTGATTATTCTATGTCTGATGTACACATGATACAATTTAATAGTAACATGATACAATTTAATAGTACAGTAGAGGGCCTACCTGATGTGTGTGGTCACCCTTCTTCAATATATATAAACACACACAGACATGTATGTGTGCAACTCTTCTTTGATATATAAACATACAGTTGTACCTGCAATGGCCAGCGCCCAGGGTGACTGGTCACCTGCTGTGACCAGTCACATTTCAAATGCTCGGAGCCTTCTGCAATGTTATTTGACCTGTTGTGCACAGACACCTGACAAATGCATTCAGCGGTCAGGAAAGAACACAAATTCAAACTTTTCAAAAAATATTTTACAAGAAATCAAGACGTGTTTCTGCGGTCACAATATGGCCGATAAATGTGAAAAGTCCCAAGTAATCATGAGCTCTATTGCTTGGCAGGAGCCAGGCCCAGTAAGGAACAAATTCCGAACAAATTTCCTGCATCAGTAACGATAGATATCTATCTTACCTGAACTCACCATCATTTGTTTGTTTTAAAAAAAATAGTAAGCTGGTAATCATGATAATGACTTCTTCTAAACAGTGTCTTTATTACTTAAAAAAACATTTATGTTCCCCATGCGATTCCTTCCATTTTACCCTGTATGGCAGCAGCCATGTTTTTCCCAATGACTCATGGGAGTTTTGCTGTTGTTGTTGTTTTTCTTTTTTTTGGGGGGGAGGGGGGGTTGGGCGCGTTCATGACCCTTCAGTCAACAAAAGCTACCGAAGTTGCCGTGATGTTAGAAGAATATTACTTTTGTAGGGAACTCATGCCCGCGTTCATATTTGATGTTTGGAACACAATTCCACCTCCCGGGAAAAACATGCGTAGGATTTGTCTTTACTGTAATGCGATTAAGTATGAAATAACTGATAATTAAGTCAAAGTAACTGCAATTTTGATCCCAAACTTTGTTAACACGAGGTCACTAGCCAGTCCTAGTCTACAAATAGTTACTGCGGGGTCATGCCGGGTGACCGTTAAACCCAGCTGACTATTGTTGGGAACACTTTTGAAGGTAAAGTTGCATTTCCCAACATATATAGCTGAGTTTAGTGGTGACCCATGCCTAGTAAGTCAGCAATTTGTTCGCTTCGTACCTTCCTCTCTCTTTCTTTTTCTTTCCATGTGATCGGATGTCAGATTGTCTCCGAATAAACTTTTGTAGCCCAATTCATCAATTCATTTGTTCAATTCACCATGTTTCACCAACCTTGCAAAACTGTACATGACACAAATTTACGTAAAACATTTTGGTTCATTCAGCTTTCATGTCTGGTGTACAATGATGACATAAATATATGTTTGACATATTTAAGTGTATGGTACACAAATAAGCAGAACTTACCACTATACACACACGCCCAATGGTCATCCATTTTGTCCCTTCAGTGCCACCTGCGGTGAGTAGTCACCCGCTGTATGTGGCTATTTTTACTTGAGGGAAGGGGTGGCCACATACAGCAGGTGCTACTGTATTTGTATAATAACCTTAGAGGTGCCATCAATAGTTCAAAGCTAGATGAAAAACTGAAGCAGCTTAGTTTTGGGACAGACCTACCCCCCCCCCCCCCCAAACTAAAGTGGTGTACATACATGTATATTGAAATAGCTTCTTAAGCTCGGTGTAAATTTGGGATCAGAGAATTCTCTGCATGGCTGTGTACAATAAAACCTGCTTTGAGCAACCCTCCTTTGGCAGATCACCTGCCTGCTGTGACCACTTTTCTTCCAAAATACAAATTCTAATGATAATTTAACTGTTTTGGGAGACCACCTGCAGAACCTGACCAGTGACCACCCAAAATAGCCCCAAAAGATGACTTGTCCAGCCACAAATACCCCATTTAGACAAGTAAAATCCACCATATTTTTTACAAGATAAGTAAAACTGTTTTGATAAAATCAGTTTATAAAAACTAAATATTTTTATGATATCAATAAATATATGAACACATGACTGCAAGATGGAATTGGGTATACATGTACAAACACACATGTACGAATGTAAAGTATGGATGGAAATTCAAAGTAGAGGTTAGCTGTTGGCCAGATGACACAAGAGTCAACCCTCCTTTGGGAAACCACCTGCTTAATAACAAAATTGATTTCTGCATTTCGTTCAAACCAGGTGTCATTTCCAGGTTAAAGGTGGCCCTAGCAGTAGCAGATGTTTTCATCATTAGCTGGATCATCCTGACTTCATGTATATATGGTAATATATTGTCCAAACTTCACATGGTCAGTCATTCTGTTTATTACATTACCAATTTCTGTATATTTGTACATTTTGCCTTTATGTCGAATCAAGATGATCTCAATCTGAATGTGAATCTTATGTGACTACTTTTGGGTCTGTCCCAGGGGTAGTCTCTTAAAACAGGTTTCACTGTATTAATTATATACGCACATTCTGTGTTCATTTTGAATATAGCTACTACATGTAGTATACTAGTCAGTTGCACCCCAACCCTGACATACAGGGGAATCTCTCGGGGCAATCCCGGGGTTTTGCGTTGATTTGAAGCTCCAGTCTCCAGGGCATTTACCAGGGAACATTAGTGTTATAGCGCGCGTCTGTGGGGGAATTTACCGTAACACTGTGCTCTGGTCTCCCGGGATTTTACCGGGGATAGAGTTGAAGAAAAATTGACATTTTCAATGTTGTGGCATCAGATATACAGAGATCATTAGTCACTGTTTTGTTCATTGTGCTTTAAGACGCATGGAAAATGTATATTTATTTGGCAAGTATGAAACAAAGCTCTCCTTTTGAATTCATAAATCTTCAAAGTGACCCCTGAGCATTAGGCTCAGTCCTCATGGGTGGGTATTAAAAATTTATGAAGGGCAGGGGTAAGGATAATAATTGACTGGTGCATAAGGAATAAAGTTATTTTGACACTGTGTTCAAACAAGTTTGATACATTTTTATCGATTTTCTCCCTCTCTCTTTTTTTTACAAACATTAAATTTGTGCAACAGAAACCTAAATGGGCTGTCATTGGCCCTTCCACCCCTAACGAATGTAATTCAGAAAAAATAAAGATTTTCATTGCATGTTATTAGATGGAGGGCGCCACCTGCCTAGTCTCCTGCTGATGCTGACTTGTTTTGTTCTGCTCCTGCCATCTTTTGACAACCATACCTTGCAGAACAGCTCAATGGGCTGCATTCAAGATGCTGCAACCTTTCCCCAACTTATCCAATTTGAAAGCAATAGCATCAAATATAATATGTTTACATGTACATCACAAAGAGATTGGATTTGTGATCCAGACATGACCAATATTTAAGAGGGGAAACTCTTCTCTGCCAAGTGATTCACTGTAGAGAAAAACATGCTTTCTGGGTTCTATAATCTAGTACAAGTGGCCTGCCAATCAAACAAGCCTCACATTCTTCTGACAACAGGTATTATAATTTAATTCAGCTCTACCATCTAGCAGACTGGGAGCCATTGTGTGGTTGACATCATAATGCGGCTACATTGTCATTATCAGTGGTCATGTTATCCTGCCCTTTAAAAGGCCGATGTACCCACTGCAGCATTCAGTCTCTGTTGAATCACAGAGCAGAGTTGAAAACAGAGACCAACTCCTTGTCACCAGCAAACTTAAACATTTATGTTTACCTGGGGTTGAACAGAACTCTTTCACCTCTGAGGAGTCCAGTTATGATGAAACGGTCAAGCATTTTGGTTCAAAGTGTACTTACTTCCAGCAACACTAGCATTGCCTTTCTATTGCAAATTAAGATTTTCATCACACATCAATCTTTTGATGGCACCCCTCACACTGTATTCTGCTGTTAACCCTTAAAGTGCTGACTTAGGAAAGCTGTTAACTGAGCCTACTTTTTGCTTTAGACTAGGCTTACTGGTATTTGAATGAAAGGTATCTTAATGATGAATTTAAATCTTTTTACCATTATGAGTTTAACAGTATTGAGAAAACTACTATAGCAGTGATTACCACTTTAAGGATTAGCATCTAACATTATTTACACTTGTTAATTCTCTTTACCTCATTAGTCTTGGTTGGCTGTGGTGATTTTGTCCTACTCCTTGTCCTGGCTCTGCGCCCACTACTATCACGTGTACTTTTATTTCCAACAGTACTTGCATGATGCCCACTGGCATTAGTCCTATCATCCAAGGGCCTGGAGTTTCCATCGTGGTTTTCTGGCATAGATCTACGTGACTTGTGACTAGAAGTTCCCGATTTATTACTTGTGTCTTGGGCTGCTCTTTCCTCTTCACGTTTTATTTCTTCCAGTTGTTTCTGTATTAGTTTATATTCCATGAGGAGGTCAATATAATCAGCATCATTTATGTCCCCTCCTCTTGGGGGTGACTGTGGTCTTAATCTTTCCCATGAAGCTGTGAAGGGTCAAGGAAACAGAATGGTGCATGGATATGCCTAGCATGTTAAATCATCATAGTCATGATAATCTACACACAACACCAATAAACACAGAAACTTATAAACAAGTATAGACGACAGACACTCATTTCCCCAAAACTCAACACTCTGTTACTGGGGAATGGTGAAAATCAAATGCCAAGATTCAAGCATACTGATGGAAAATCAAGTGTGGATCTACTAACATTTGTGGGATTAAAAAATGCTCTAACATTCAGAACATACGACGACTATTTCTAACATCAAGCTACGTGTGTGTTTAAAGAACATGATTTTGGTCTTTCAAACAATACAAGACATGCATATTAATTTCCTGCCAAGAAGCATGAGGCTCACACCTGTCAATCAGGCAGGACACACAGGAATGTCAGTGTCATAGAAAGGGCTAGATACCCCTTTCCAACAAAATCAGTCTTTCAGAGAAATTTAAGTTAACAAATACCAAAGTCATATTCACTTACTGCTTCCTGCATTGGTTACAAGAATAAATTTTTGTCTGTCTGTACTACGAATTCTTTATTTCCAAAATGTAAGTAATATCCCACTTCCCCTCACAGGCAGTGGCCCGTATCTAGCAAGGCGAGACTATCATTACTAACATGACCAGGTATGCAGTTGTGGTGGGAAATTAATATGCATGCCTCGTATTAATGTTATCCATCCAAAACTGCTAAATGTAGTTAGGTAGGACCAACATGTTTCGCGGAGTTTGATGCAAGGATATGCCCATACATGTGTTCTTCCTTGTCAAACGATACAAGCTAAAGCGGCACTACAGCTAACATGAATATCCCATACAAGACACGGCATCTCTGTAGCAGGGCTCAGCAATTTGTATGTCTGACAGCCCGGGGCTAGTTGATAAGGGGGTCAGACTAGCTGGAATTTTAAAGCTCTAGACCTGCAGACGAGTGAAAAAAATCAACTTCATTTACAAGTTAAGAAAATACAGCTAGCTATAGTCTTTTTTTTCTTTCCAGCTCTTCAGATTATTCACTAAGTCAAGCCAACCCATGCACCACCTTGCAGGGACCCTACATCTTGCAATGGATGCAGCACCTCAACTTGTACTTCATAACCTGATAATATTGCAATGATTGGCAGAGTAAAACAATAAAACGTACATAATCGGGTTTATAAACAACCTGCACATTCTTAGGATTGGTCACTAAAAATGCAAGGATATTCCACCCGACATTGGGTCCATGCATAATATGAGGCAACTTAATTATTGATGCAAATTGGAACACCAAATGACAATAAACAACAGGAGAACCTGGTGCATGAGACCTTTGACCGCAGTTGTGCCGCATGCTACCTGGGCATGGCAGGCCCGAGTATACTTTCATTTTTCCAAAGGAAGACTGGTAGTGGCAGTGAAAAGGGTAATGAAAAAAGAGCTTGCACAGTTGATGAGAACGAAACCCAGTCACCTACACACAAATGGGGCCGAACTGTAGCTGGGCCTTTGTGAACCCCAAGTCAATTATGATAAGAGCGCAACAAAACAGCCAGAATCCGGGAAATCATCCGATCCTAGATGGTAGCACTCATGGGCGCCAGACACCAAAAAGTTCTATGAACAGAACAAGAGTCAGGCACTTTCAAGAAAGCTGGAAGTTGCAATTTCCATGGGCCATGCATATAAAGCGACCTGACCACATGTACTGTGCTTGGTGCAGGATATATCCCACACGATCTACCATAATAAGTCACATGGATTTATGTGATGGCATTAAAATGGACTCTTGTCATTGAACAATTTGATGAGTATTTTCTCTGCAGTAACAGATTATTTTTGTGTGCATGGCTATACAATTTTGTGTACTATAATTATGTGATTAACAATCTTTTCAGCAGCTGAGCTTCTTCTTTTTTTAAATCCTTCTCTCAGCTTGAAAGCTTACTCATACCTGCAAAGAAAAGAAAAAGCAGTCAATGTATATTTTTCTTTGTAATACACATTTGAAAGAATACTTTTTTCTTTACTATTTTAGGTATGTCATTATGCAAAAAGGGTGACAATGGTGGGGGGGGGGTACTACCAAGAAAAAATTACAGTGTGATATACGCTTGGAAATTTTAGAGTCAGTGAAGTTCCAAGTGGGCCCAGTGGATTTTGAAAACTACTATCCCTGTATAGGCTATAGATGTTACTGACACAGAGTCAAGGTGAAAGAACATTCGAAATAATTCATAACTGTCAACTTTTGTAATTTTGGCAGGAGTCTCCCAATTTAAAGACTCAAAAATTTGTTATAATGAGGTGATTATGATGGGAAATGGTCCATTTTCTTTATTTTCATGCACATTTTACATGGATGCCCAATTCATATCATTCAGGTGTTGATACCTGTGCATAGTTCCATGTGTCACATGTTTAAAAGCATAAACATGATCAAAGGTTTGCCAACAAATGATAACGGCATAACATAATACGAGTGTACCTAGTACACAATCCATGAAGCCCACCAAAGACAGGTGTGCTGCACAGTGCTGCCCCGACACTTGCATGTGTGTCAAATTAAGTTTCAATAAAGCTGATTACTATACACTATCACTTTTATGTGTACATTACTTCCAGGGACTGATCTTGGCCCTCATAAATTGTACCCAAACTGAGAAATACAACTGTATTTGCTGCAGATTTTTTTATCGAACTCATGTTATTTCATGTTAGCCATTTACATTTTTTTCAGTCAAATCAAAGAAACATTAGCATTTGGTACCAGTGGTCTGTTATATATTATAATACAAATAGCTGTAAGCACTTTTATTCTTTTACATGACGACCAATTACTAATACACAAGTCAATACGGGTCGGCTGTCATAGCCCTTGGCTAATGTTGTGTGTTTATACGTGCCAACATGAAATAAAGCATTAGCATTTGGCACCAGTGGTCTGTTACCTGCACACAGGTCACTGACGTTTTACTGGACTCCACTACATCCAAGGAGAAGAAACTGTACACATTGCTCACAAATGTCCCCCCCCCCCCTCCTCACTGATACCCTATGAAATAAGCAAAGATGTTCTCTTTTACATGTGAACACATTCCTGAAGTAAGCTTGCATTCCACAGCACCAGGGATCATCTGGTCACATTGTCGCTCATGGTTTGTAAAAGGATACGTTTACCACGCCTTCCTGCTCGCTTCATTGTTCTGGCAGGACTTCTGGGAGATTCTCTTGGTGGTGAATACGGGGGCGGCGGAGGGGGCTCAGGTGGGGGAGAATCTGGCAGAGGTGGAGGTGGGGGAGGCGGTGGCTGTAGAATCCCTGGCAGAAAGCTGGGTGGGATCATGGTCATTGACATCGCCATGGGTGGCGGTGGATGATGCATCAGTGGCCCCTGGAAGCTGGGTCTTGGAGGCGGAAACGGAAGACGGGGTCGGTTATCTGCCCATGGACCACCTTTACGCCCTGGTGTATTTCTCTGTCTATTTCTACCCTTATTCCCACGTCCATGAACAGCTTTAAATCTTGAGTCCCTGGCTCTTGGACTTGGTCGGCGTCGCACTGGCCCGCTCAGGCTGTCGCGAGGAATGGGTCGAATTTCCCGACGCAAGTCGGATAGCTGGCTAGCTAAACTGTCATTTTCTGGTTGATCAACTTCTATTATTTCACCATCATCTGAAAGTTCACCTTCTTCTCTCATTAGATCTTCTTCCATACTCAGTACTAAGTCTATTGTCTCATTCTTCTGCACGCGTTCTGGATACATCGAATGCTGAGCTGTCCATTCACCTGCGCAACATGGCGACCTTGGAGTTCCGGATGTCCGATGCGCCATCTGTCAACAGAATGGAGAAGTGAAGAACAAACCGGTTTGCAATTGTGAAAGTGAAACTGAACATTTTGCATTAATTTTTTTAGTGTTGAATGTTTTATCTGACCTGTCTTATAAATACCCATTCATTTTCTCCAAAAGATATATCTACCGAAAACCAACACAAAAAATAATTAGGACGTGGCTCTTGGTGTTAGACGCTAATGGATCAGATAAGATGAATTAACACAATGCCAATGGGCAGCTGCTGATCACTTGCGCATATGTAAAAAGAGAAAGCACACTTTCTGGACATGCCATTGTTTGCTAGGTCTAGGACCATGGAAATAAAGCTTGTCTATCAACACTGCTTTATTTGCTGAAATCAATATAAATACAGACGACGCACGAAGCATCATCCTTTAACCTAAGCAGACTATAAGTCTGCGCACGAAAAAATGAGGATATAGACGCATTACTATACCTATAGTAAAGAAGCTTGACAGAATTCGACTCGGCAAACCGCGTCCCTGCCAAGTGTGAAGAGAATCCGGCCGACCGTTTTTGAGAAGACGTCAAAAATGTTATTGTGTGCAATGACGCACAACTAACTCTCCCAAATGTTCCACTGACTTACAGCTCTGCTGAAATCCAATCGTTCAATATCGGTGTCGGAAGTTAGGCTTATCTAAATACAACCACAAAAGGCCGAAACCGAGAACAAAAGTATGTGATTTAGTGTACATTGTTAATCGAAACAAAAAGTGAAACAAAATTCTTTATCATGTATGACGTAGCGTTGGATCATAAGGCCAAAATTGGAATATGCCTCATAAGTGTGGAATCCAATCAGAGCAAATGAGAGAGACTTGCTGGAAGGAGTGCAAAGACGAACCACTAAACAAGTTATTGGCCTGAGTGATCTAGACTATGAAGACAGACTGAAGAACATAAGATTACCAACTGTCCTATTTAGAAGACTACGGGGGATATGATTCAAATGTACAAATATACACATGGACTATACAATACCTGCTGGGAAAACATGTTACCTACTATAGGACAAGCAGCAACTCGAAGTCATCAATATAAAATTAACAAAATTAGAAATAACAGTAGAGTAAGGTGCCATTTCTTTTCCCAAAGTGTTGTAAACAACTGGAATGCACTCCCAAGAGAAGTAGTGGAGGCACACTCAGTAAATTCTTTCAAGAACAGATTGGACAAGTTCTGGATAAATCATCCCCAATTATATGACCATAATTATAGGCATTCATGGATATTTTTACCTAAAAACTGTATTTAGGAGCGGTGTGTAGGCATTATTTGCCTTCTCATTATTCATCATCATCATCATCATCATCATCATCATCATCATCATCATCATCATCATCATCATCATCATCATCATCATCATCATCATCATCAACAACAACAACAACAAACACATTTCTTATTAGTTTTCTGGAAACGGAACACGTTATCATCCCTGCAAAATATGATTTAACAGCAAAGATAATAATAATAATAAAGTAGTAGTAGTAGTAGTAGTAGTAGTAGTAGTAGTAGTAGTAGTAGTAGTAGTAGTAGTAGTAGTAGTAGTAGTAGTAGTAGTAGTAGTAGTAGTAGTAGTTAAAACGGGCTTCAGGAAAACTGAACAAAAATCTATGATTTAAATAGTGGAACGCTGCGTTTTTATGTTTCCACATCTTTGAAAAAAAAATCATTATCATCATCATGATGTAAATCACTTTACCGTGATAAGCTGAGCGGCAGTTTTAAGAAGTCGAATACGTGAATTGTTGACGTACGAAGACGGACATGTTTGTTATATCTCTGTACAGGTATATGACAATATGGGCAGACGACGGGCGAAACACTATCTTATAACCTCACCAGACTGACAAAACAACTCGGGTAAATATCAGGAAATCACACAGTAAGCAAACTCTGCAGACATCCATCCGAGACAAGTTCCTGTCAAGTTTGCAGTAAAGCTGGACTGGTGATTTTTAAGAAATCAAAAATGTGACTGCACACAACTGACCCTCCCGAAAACTAAGCTGACTCACAGCTCAACTGAAATGTGAAGGGTAAAACTGGGTTGGAATGCACACACACACATACATACATACATACATACATACATACATACATACATACATACATACACACACACACACACACACACATACATACATACATACATACATACATACATACATATGTATATATATATATACATGTATATATATATATACTTATCAATCGCAACAGTGAATGAAACAGACTTCTTTCATCATATATGACGTGAGACAAGATATCTTTTTCACTTGTTT